>CM065687.1:39695215-39717715 GCA_017654935.2 Phymorhynchus buccinoides | reverse complement strand
ACACAAGCACAGAGAGAGAGACACAATTGGTGGGAATAGCGGTATGTGGGTCTCGTTGTATACAGACTAGTGGTATGTGGTAACAATAGTATGCTTCCGTATAATGTATAATATAAATGTTTAATAAGACGACGACGAGGAGAAACGGAATAACCGTTATGAGTTAGAAATATTTCTCATGAATGGAAAAAAACTGAACAATGGCCGAACAAAAAAACACGACAATGACTCATACCATGCGACCAAACCAGTTTACTTAAGATGCCTAATGAAAAATGACGGTGGGTTAGTGGTTGAAATATAATGAGCATTCTTAAGTGAATAAGAAAGTGTGGAATGTTATTGGATTAAAGTGATTCGCTCCTTCAAATGAACATGATTTATGTTTATTAAATGAACTCTCTCTCTCTCTCTCTCTCTCTCTCTCTCTCTCTCTCTCTCTCTCTCTTCTCTCTCTCTCTCTCTCTCTCTCTCTCTCTCTCTCTCTCTCTCTCCCCCCCCTACAAAACAGGGCACTTGACTTTCAACGCTTTTTCGTTTGTGCTAACAGGCAGTGTGAATCGTACATCCTATTGTCTTCCGAGAGAAAACTAGTCACGACAGGAAAGAGCTTTTACTATTTAAAATATCACTAGCAAGCAAGCAAGCAAACAAGCGCGTGTATGTGTGTGTATGTTGTGTGTGTGTGTGTGTGTGTGTGTGTGAGAGAGAGAGAGAGAGAGAGAGAGGAGAGAGAGAGAGAAGAGAGAGAGAGAGAGAGAGAGGAGAGAGACGAGAGAGAGAGAGAGAGAGAGAGGAGAGAGAGAGAGAGAGAGAGAGAGAGAGAGAGAGAGAGAGAGAGATATGAGAGAGAGAAGAGAGAGAGACAGAGAGAGAGAGAGAGAGAGAGAGAGATGAGAGAGAGAGATCGAGAGAGAGAGAGAGAGAGGAGAGAGAGATGAGATGAGAGAGAGAGCGAGAGATTGAGAGAGCTGAGAGAGATGAGAGAGAGAGGGAGAGAGAGAGAGAGAGAGAGAGAGAGAGAGAGAGAGAGAGAGAGAGAGAGAGAGAGGGAGAGAGAGAGAGATAGAGGAGCGAGAGAGAGAGAGAGAGAGACAGAGAGAGAGGAGAGAGAGAGAGAGAGGAGAGAGACGAGAGAGAGAGAGAGAGAGAGAGATGGGAGAGAGAGAGAGAGAGAGAGAGAGAGAGAGAGAGAGAGAGAGAGAGGAGAGAGAGAGAGAGAGAGAGAGAGAGAGAGAGAGAGAGAGAGAGAGAGAGAGAGAGAGAGAGAGAGAGTTATGGATTGGATATACAGCAAAAGGACAAGAAAGAATTGGGGATTGGATATACAGCAAAAGACAAGAATTGGGAGGGGAAAAACCTTTTTTCTTCTGATCCGCAAACACATCCCCAAATATTTTGAAAGTATAATCGCTAACTGGTTGACTCACAGTAAGAAGCTTACAAGCGTGTGGAAACAAATCCTGGTGTGTGTGTGTGTTTGGGGTTTTTAATGAAAATTATCCTAGGCAAATCCTAACTCTATTCCTTTCCCAAACATGGCAGAATGTTGCTATTCAGTGAACATTTTGAATGCGAAAATTTTGAGGGGGGGGGGGGGGGGGGGGGAGGACCCTAGAGCATATGACTAACATACAAGATAGCCGATCGAAGTACGTGGGTCTGTACACGTTCCTGTGGTATTTTGTTGTCTGCGTGTATGAAGAAAAATCGCCTTTTAAATGCCATGACGCATGTGCGCGTGCATGTGTGTACACGTGCGTGCTTGTATCAGTGTTTGTCTGTTTGTACGTGTGAGTGAAAAAGCGCGTGAGCGCGCTTATGAAGTACGTTGGCAGACACCGAACTCTAGTACCCAACTGCAGTAGTAGCATAGCCACCATGCAACTGCATTACGTTGGCAGACACCCAACTCTAGTACCCAACTGCAGTATAGCATAAACCATGCAACTGCATGAAGTGATGGCAGAGACTCTCTAATACCCAATGCGGTTAGGTTCCATAACAGTGGTGAGGACCCTAGAGCATACGCGGGCTGCCAATGGTTGGCGACACAGTAGAGTATGCATAGCCTCTGCAACTGCATGAAGTACGTTGGCAGACACCCAACTCTAGTACCCAACTGCAGTAGTAGCATAGCCACCATGCAACTGCATGAAGTACGTTGGCAGACACCCAACTCTAGTACCCAATTGCAGTAGTAGCATAGCCACCATGCAACTGCATGAAGTACGTTGGCAGACACCCAACTCTAGTACCCAATTGCAGTAGTAGCATAGCCACCATGCAACTGCATGAAGTACGTTGGCAGACACCCAACTCTAGTACCCAACTGCAGTAGTAGCATAGCCACCATGCAACTGCATGAAGTACGTTGGCAGACACCCAACTCTAGTACCCAACTGCAGTAGTAGCATAGCCACCATGCAACTGCATGAAGTACGTTGGCAGACACCCAACTCTAGTACCCAACTGCAGTAGTAGCATAGCCACCATGCAACTGCATGAAGTACGTTGGCAGACACCCAACTCTAGTACCCAACTGCAGTAGTAGCATAGCCACCATGCAACTGCATGAAGTACGTTGGCAGACACCCAACTCTAGTACCCAACTGCAGTAGTAGCATAGCCACCATGCAACTGCATGAAGTACGTTGGCAGACACCCAACTCTAGTACCCAACTGCAGTAGTAGCATAGCCACCATGCAACTGCATGAAGTACGTTGGCAGACACCCAACTCTAGTACCCAACTGCAGTAGTAGCATAGCCACCATGCAACTGCATGAAGTACGTTGGCAGACACCCAACTCTAGTACCCAACTGCAGTAGTAGCATAGCCACCATGCAACTGCATGAAGTACGTTGGCAGACACCCAACTCTAGTACCCAACTGCAGTAGTAGCATAGCCACCATGCAACTGCATGAAGTACGTTGGCAGACACCCAACTCTAGTACCCAACTGCAGTAGTAGCATAGCCACCATGCAACTGCATGAAGTACGTTGGCAGACACCCAACTCTAGTACCCAACTGCAGTAGTAGCATAGCCACCATGCAACTGCATGAAGTACGTTGGCAGACACCCAACTCTAGTACCCAACTGCAGTAGTAGCATAGCCATGGTTGGCGGCTTTCTGCGCCCATCTATCATCACCGTCCATCCATCCATACCGCACGGAAGCTCCCACACATCACATTTATGTAGACACAGACAGAAATCAGTAAGCTGTCGCTGTCAGAAGCCATGCTGCGTGTCTTGGTCGTCACGCTGCGCTGACATTTCACCGCGTATCATTGATCACAAAAAGTGATAAGACAACAAACTGTGCGTTTACCGTACGTTCTACCACGCCAGACCAGACCCCGGAGGATTCTCATCATCGCTCAGTCATCACAAATGACTTGTTACTGGATGGTGTGGTTAGGCAAAAAGATAGGAACTTTACAACAACGTGGGTGTGTGGGGGTGTGCTTTGTTTTGCGTCAATTGTAGTCGTCGCAGGCACTCAATTTTGAAAGTTCAGTGTCGTTTCATAACTTCATAAATACAGTAAATATTCTTTTTGTTTGGTGGACGACTTAAATGTTCTTTAAAAAAGAAAAGGAGTTAAATACGACTTATTAAATTCGATGACGGGTTACATTTCCAACCTTGCAGTTGCTTGACACGAGCTAACGTGCAGTCTGCTCGTCCTAAGGTGACGTACTAAGAGGTCTACTGAAAGATACAAGGCATACTAATTCACCCGATTATGACGATACCCACACAGTCGTTCCGCTTAGTCATGGTAATGTGACAGAAAACAGCTTATAAAACTAGCGAACACTTCCACTTATTCAGTTCAATACATAATAAGACCATCCGCGTTTGTGTTGGGTTTGGGATGCCCGTCGGCAGTAAAGGGACATGGATAACCTAATTACACACATGGAACCTGATCAAGACATCAACCAAGTGGACAAAGCACAGAAACGTGGAATCTACTCTGAACCGAATGCTCGTAGAACAGTGCCCGAAACAGCTGTTGAAGAAAAAGACACCAAAACGTAGATGACATGCGTTGTTGCCGGGAAAAGTTCTAAAGACTCCCACCCACAACCAGTTACAGAGCTACAGACAAAGGCGTTTCAATGTGCTTTGAGCTTTGGAACAAACTGAATCTCGCGAAACAAAGGGAAGACGGTTTAATAAAAGTGCATTATTGAAAGCTTACATGACTTGGCCTAGTTCACGTCAGACAAACTCTCGTCAGAACTCATAAGCGGGTGCTAGAAATACGTGGATTTCTTCACTCAGGTGATACCACCAACGTGAGTGACAGTCGATTCTCAGTCGTCTTCGATCCAGTGTACTATGCGGAGAGAATGCTTAGCTTGCTGAAAGAGGAGTCTGTCTGCTCCTAGAAACAAAGGCACCAGGGCGGGGAGTGTAACCGAAGAAAGCAGGTCTCGTCAAAACAGTACCAACAGTACAGGTAAATTCGCGGTCTGTCTGGTTCTGTGAGTCATCCTCTTCCTCTCTATTATTTACATCACACATTCGCAAGCAAGCGTGCGCGCATACACACATGCTCGCGCGAACACACACACACACACACACACACATGCTATTGTATGCTATTGTATATATGCATGGGTGCTCTTAGGAAATATAAAAAAATCCTGCAAGCCCCGGCATAATGCAGGGACAGCGCCCCTCCTGGGGGTTCCTGGTGGGGTGGGGTGGGGCAATGCTCCCTAGTAGCTGAAGGAAAACAACAGTTTACAATGTAATTGACAGGCTCTCGTTGCACTTTCACTTCTGGTTAAACCTCATGACCTCTATAACCAGCAAAATGCATCTTCTCAAATTCTTATAATCCGGCGACGCCGGCTCCAGGCAATTAAAAAAAATCCTGAACTTCAGGACATCCTGAAAGCAGGAGCATCCATGTATATGTATATGAATTAGGATGCATATGTGCGTGAGTGAGAGAGAGAGAGAGAGAGAGAGAGAGAGAGAGAGAGAGAGAGAGAGAGAGAGAGAGAGAGAGAGAGAGAGAGAGAGAGAGAGAGAGAGAGAGGTTACATATTGTGTGAGTACGGGCATATTTGCAAGCGCATAGTTTGTTTACGCTTCGTTGTTGTTGGGTTGTTGTTTTTTACTGCATACTCATTTATTTATTTTATTTCTGTTATAGATGGCTTGATATAAAAATAAAAATAAAAGCAAACATTATTGCTTGGTCAATGTACCATCTGAAAATTTAAAACAATTGACTTTGACTTTGACACACACACACACGCGCGCGCGCGCGCACGCACGCACACGCGCGCGCACACGCACACACACACACACACCAAAAAAAATTTAAAACAAAGTTTAAAAACGACTTTGTTTTCAATCTGCGAAGCTTCACCGCTGTCCTCCATGCATTTACCCTGAGTTCCAAGGCCTGATCCATTATTCATTCGGTGCTGTGTCAAACTGCTGGCCTGCAGTTCCAAAACAAATTGCTCATCAATTGCCCAGCCTCATTCAGTAGCCAATGAACGTACGATAATAAACAAAAAATCATTTTGTCGTTGTTAGGTTAGGTTAGGTTAGGTACATTATAGTCACATAGGCGTCTCTGTGGAATTCGGGTTGCACCCACCTGGAGAGCGCGTCGCAGCCAGAGGCGCGCCACCCAATTTTATTATTTTTGCATGCGATTATTGTGTGACTGATGAGGAAGGAAGGGAGAGGGGTAAATTTTGACCAGACGACAACTTTTTCGTTGCCACAGGGTTTAACGTGTACTAAGTGCATGAGCACATGGGACCTCGGTTTATCGTCTCATCCGAAAGACTCCACGTTCAGGCCGTAAGGCCTGGTGCAAAGTGAGAGAAAAAATCCCCTGTACCCAGGTTCGAACTCGGGTTTATTTGACACGAAGCGAACGCGCTACCACTGTGTCACTCTACACTTAAGATCAACGCAACCACATTATATTGTTGTCTGTTCTTCTTGGGATGGAAACAAAACTTAACACCTCAAGCAGCTTGTATGATTGAAAAAACAATCACCACAACAAAAATACAACAAAATCCAATGAGCAAAGGGGACAGTTCTTCCAATGCTTAATTTATCAAGCAACGTCGTTTTTGTTCAAA
Source organism: Phymorhynchus buccinoides (assembly GCA_017654935.2). NCBI lineage: Eukaryota > Metazoa > Mollusca > Gastropoda > Neogastropoda > Raphitomidae > Phymorhynchus > Phymorhynchus buccinoides. Next base: position 39,711,578 of record CM065687.1, on the reverse strand, counting down.
TTGACTTGCCAATATGGATCCCTCTTCACTTGCGTTTCTTGTTGCCTTTCACGAATGAAGCCACAAACCTATAACTCACTTTGTCGGTCGGTCGGTCGGTCGGTCGGTCCAAAATTGTCGCACATATTGTAAAAGAGAAAAAAAATACTTGGGCATAAAGTAACATTTCAGTTGTCATATCTACAGTCCTTAGGTAATGAAAGAATTGTATACTGAACAGAGCACATGAATCTTCATTTTAAAGCGTACAAAATAATAAACATACGTAATACAGACACTGCAACAGACACGACGAATATGCGGTGCTTCTTTCGATGAGTATAAGTAGGATAAATAGTTTTAACTGTTTTCCAAAAGATAAAAAAAAGTTACGAAATGGTGCAGAGATAACATTCTGGTTTACAGATTAAAATTATTGAAAAGCCAGGGGAGGCGACTCAGTGTATGTAATGATTGGAGTGGTGAAAATAGACCGCTGCCACAAACGATTGCGAATCCGCGCTTGTTTTTTTGTTTGTGGCTCAAGCCACAAACCTATAACTCACTTTGTCGGTCGGTCGGTCTGTCGGTCGGTCGGTCTGTCGTTCCAAAATTGTCGCACATTTTGACAAAATTGTCGCACTTCAAATCGAGGCTACACTTCAAAATTAATTGAGGCCGCTCTTTAAAATGATGTATTTTAAAAGCGTACAAAATAATAAACATACGTAATACAGACACTACAACAGACACGACGAGTATGCGGTGCTTCTTTTGATGAGTATAAGTAGGATACATAGTTTTAAATGTTTTCCAAAAGATATAAAAAGTTACGAAATGGTGCAGAGATAACATTCTGGTTTACAGATTAAAATTATTGAAAAGCCAGGGGAGATGACTCCTGATTGGAGTGGTAAAAATAGACCGCGCGCCACAAACTATTGCGATTTTGCGCTTGTTTCATCATAGTTAAATCTGTCACATGTGAATATTTTGTTTCATTTCAAAACTCGTGTAAACACAATAATACTGGCAAGAAGCTAGAAGACTATACGGTTCTGTTGGAGGTTTTATACTGTAGGTTTTGATGTGTGACATTCCAGTTTCATTTGTATGAATACTAATACTAACAAGTGTGTCGCCGAGCGACCGATAAGTTCCAGAGCGGCTGGACTTGGGCACATAACAGCAGCATGACGCACCTGCGCTCCAATAACAAGAAACTGAGCAATTGCCACACAAAAACACTAAATGCCTAAAAAATGTGTGGTTGTAAATGACCGGTTACATATGGTCCTATCGGCAGACTATAACCGTTGTGACCTTGACCTTAACCTTTCTCTACTAAATATTCGGTATTTTCATAAGCCAATGCATCTGCACACCAAATGTGAACATTGTAAGTCCAACGATGAGAAATATGGCCACAAGAAGAAATATACGTTTTCAAGGTCAAACTTCAATGTCAAAGTCAACATGGATATTATTGTTGTATGGGACCTTCTGTGCACCGATGGGATGATCTCTGGATTCTTTTAGCCAGGGTACGTAAACAAACAACAAACAAACAAACTGTGGTGCACGAACAAATTCATTATTATTCTTTTATACCCCTTTTGTTAGAAAACGTTGTGGAAAAAACCGCATCGAAATACGTGCAAAACTTCGCGAGGTAGTAGCGATTAAGTGTTTTGGGTGTTCAACTCCTTAATCAGCATGACCTTGGCCTTAAAATAGAACTAAAGCAATCGATAGCTAATATTCTTAAAAACCTGTACACTAAAAGTGATTGAAATAGACTGAATGGTTTTCAAGAAAACGCAGCCAACGGACGGACGGACGGACGGACGCACGCACGCACGGACAGACGGACGGATGAAACAAAAACAGTACTTCCCGAAGCTTCGCCCGAGAACTAAAAAGAACGAACAAAGCGGGCTTTTGAGAACAACTTGCGTGGGAATTATAACATCGCTGGCGGGGAGTGCACGCCTTTTTGTTAGGGGCGAAGCGGCTCATGAATTTTTCACATCTTTTCGCCATTGATACATCGGGCAAACCGCTGGGTCACCGAGGTCCTGAAATCTATATAGCCATTATGGTGCCCAGGAGAGCAAGTAAATAGAGGGTGGGTGGGGTATCAGGATAAGGCAGGGAGGACAGTGGGGGGGGGGGGGGGGGGGGCATGGCGTGTGCTTGGACACGTAATGGGAAATGTGCGCGTGTGCTGTTTATGTAGATGAGATGTTCAGAAACATTATACTAAGCGACAAACACATTCATGTTCAGCGAATTAAACCCTTTCAACGCCAGCCATTTTTTAGTTAGTTAGTTAGTTAGTCTGTTATAGTCCCGTCAACAGCTATGGTTATCTCAGGACTGTCACCACATAAAAATCTACCACGTATAGCAAAACACAAATCCAATAATCTTAACAACGTACAAAACCTGAAAACAAAAAATGTAGTACAATTCATAACATGACATTTCCATTATTATACCCTATAAGTCCACACAGCCATTTTTTAGCCAAAACTTTCCATTAAACTTACCTGGGTACAGAAAAGATTTCATCAGCAATATTGGGGATTCTTCTCCGACATGCGTAAAATAGGGCCTACCCTTACCTCCCAAAATAACGAATATAAGGTAATTGGTTAGCAAACCCTCATTTGATGCCTTTCAGTGACATGGGTGTTAAATCATTGTGGTGCCAAGAGGCAACAGTGGCGATGAAAGGGTTTTAAACGAGGCCATAGAGCATCTAAACCCGTAAACTGCCCAAGAACAGTATACCTCTCTCGTCATTAGGCCTAACAAGGGCATTTATCACTTGGGATGGTTAAGGTTAGTCGTGCTAACTTCACAAAGCACGTTTTGTGTGCGCGTGATATGCAAAGTAGAAAACTAATTTCATTGTTTATTCATACTGGGAACTCACGATCGTTTAAAGCGGTTTTCCTCCAGTCTACCGGAAGCGTCAGACTTCCCACACGGACAGTTAGTTGATCGCACTACTGTACAATAAAATCCCTTTCCACTTGATTTCTTGAAATAAACAATCTCCATTGGTTTAGAAGAAAAGAACCCGACTGTGACGAGGTAATGGGTTAAAAGGCTAAGTCCCTAGGGAAGACTTTAGAAAATTTGCCTTTAGCCCACTTCTCTAGTGTATGGGAGATGAGCAACTTTCCCGGCCCCTTTTCATCTAATAAATTTATATTTGTGCCCGGGTTCTGGCTCGTATGGTTGTAAGAAATACAAGTGGTTGAATTGCTCTAAATGGCAGACAGAGAGAAGTAGGGTTTTACATGAAATTACAAGACTCCCACTCTCATCGGTCTGACCAAAGGGTTCAGGATTATTTGACACTTGTATTTTATTTACTCCCAAAATCTGCATAAGATTATGCAACAATAATAATAAAGCAGCTCAATGGCGCCAAAACAAAATATGGATAAAAAAACAATGAAATCCGAAAGGATTCACAAGACTTTTGTCTTTCTATAAGGTTCGCCCCATGCCGGAAGGGTTACTAATTATCTTCAGTGTCCGTAGGAAAGTTCCAGTGATTTGCGCGGTTTTATAAACTTAGCTCTTGGCAAGTTCCTCCGTAGTGATCGGCGAATGCTGGTGTGGCTGGGCTTGCTCGTCAGATGAGAGTAGCTCCCAGTCGTTCCGGTTACGGCTTCGCGGGATGGCACGGTTCAGGCGTGGTCTCCTCGCGGATTCTGGGTGCGGGTCGTCTTGGCGACGGTCCCGTCTTGGTGCGTGGTGGAGTCCGGGATGATCGTCCGGCCCACGATGCCCTGCTGATAATCACAGGAGAAGGTGGATGTAGATCTCTATGGCTTAGAGACAAGGGGCTTCAGTCGGCAGGGCATTAGTGAATCCCAACCGGCTAGAAGGCTTCCCTTGTACAATAGCACTAGTTAATAAATAAACTGAATTTCAGTTAACAAACTGAGATCAGTAAAACATAAAAGGTGATCAAGACAACATCACTCTCCATCCAACACCTGGAAAGGAATGGTATCATAAAGTGCAAGATTGCGGCCCATAGGTTTCCTACTAAAAATAGACAAATGGGTTAGTAGGCATAAACTCCGGTTCTGGTACCAAAAGTGTTAAAGTCAAAAACACACACACACAAATAATCAGTGCACATAAATAGAATAGAATGTTTACCACTTCTTTTCAATAACATATCTATCTACTCCTTATTCATCATTGAACATAGGATCTAGATCAAAACTAGGGTCAAACAAACCAGATCTCAATCACCTGCCATCAATAATACTTACTAGTGGGCTTATTATGACAGGCTGGGAGTGTTGCTCTAGCTACGTTTCAGCGTCTTGTGTGACAACTTTTTCTCACCACTCCAATTATAGCCTTCACTTTCAAACAATGAAAGCCTGCTATTGGTTTATTACAGTCCACACGTCACAAGATGAGGTTCAAAATGTACAGAACAATCACGCGCCGATTACATCCTTATCACGTGCCAACATTCAAATCCTTCTTGTGATTGGAAAGGACGAGTTGTCTTACAAAGGGAGCCGACTGTTGATATCACTATCTCGTGATGAGGAGGGTAGATAAGAGGGGGGGGGGGGGTGAAGGGAGATAACCTCTGTAGGGGTTACATGCCGACCGGGGACAAAGAGACAACTCCCTTACTCGGCGTTCTCTTTGAAGCGGCCGGGCAATTAACGAGGCGGCTGGTCGAGACATGAAAAAGAGAGGGGGGAGGGGAGAAGGGGGGGGGGGGTGTAGATAAGAAATAAAGAAAGCGGGTCGCGCGGGACACTTACGTCACACCGACGGACAGAGACAATAATTATGTTGGACAAACTGAGAAAGGTACCATGCACAACAGATGTGCAAAAGGCATAGAAATCAAAGCATCGCGTTTTTATCAATTCTGGGGAAATGGAAGAAACATCCAAGTATATGCTTGCTTTTTTTAAAATCCAGAGTACAGTCGTGTACTTTGCCATGTTTTACCAGTTTATCCGCCATGTTGGTAATCAATCAATCAACCATCAATCAGTCACACTCTCTGTCTTTGTGTCTGTCTGGCTGTATCTGTCTCTGTCTCTCTCTCTCATTGGGCGCAATTTGTTTTAACGCAATTATGAAAAATGGCTACTCCATGCCAATACTTTTTCCTTCTTCCTTCCCTTAACTCCGTGAGGAGTCATCGGGGCTCCACATTGAAGTCTTCACCAACTTCCTCCAGCTCTGTCGGTCGTGAGCCAGAGTCTGGGTTTCTGCGAATGATTTTGCTGTCCATTCTGTGATGTTGTCAGACCATCGTTTCTTTTGTCTTCCCCTCCGTCTCCCTCCCTCAACAGTTCCCTGGAGTATCGTTTTGGGCCGTTGGATCTTGTTACATGGCCATACCAGCGAGACTTTCTTTTCTTCACTGATGTCAGCAGATCTTCATATAGTCAAATTTGTGTATCTGTCTCCATGTATATTCGTTCTACAGAGTCTGACGGTTTGGCGCACTTGTTCATTGGTGATATGCTCTGTGTATCTTAATATGTTAAGCAACTTACGATAGCATCTCATTTCCATAGCTAGGATTCTTCTTTCCAGATCTGCTGTGAGAGCCCATGGCTCACATGCATAAAGGAAGATGGAGTATACCAGTGCACGCAGAAGCCTGATCTTGTGCTTCATTGAGATGTTTCGGTCCTTCCACAGAGGTTTCAATCTGGACAGTGCTGCTATTGTTTTTGCTGTCCTTGCAAGGATTTCTGGTTTGGATCCTTCACTACCGACGACTGACCCCAGATACGTGAACTGTTGAACAGCTTCTTGCTTCACTCCATGCACATTTATGTTGGTGGTGATGTTGCTGTTGTGGCTGGTCAATACTTTTACCGTTTTAAAATAAACGTTCATTTCATTTCTCTCTGTTTCTTTCTCACACACACACGTACACACTATGACACACACACACACACACACACACACACACACACACACACACATACACACACACTGTGACACCACTGTGACACACACACACACACACACACACTAAGACACACACGCATTGTGACACACACACACTGTGACACACACACACTGTGACACACACACACTAAGACGCACACATACATTGTGACACACACACACATTGTGACACACACACTGTGACACACTGTGACACACTGTGACACACACACACACACACACACCAAATCGTCCTTCCATGCATCCTCCTTAGTGTTTATTTCTGACGTTTCCATTCTCTTTCCCTGATGGGTGAAGGCTAAGAGGACCCAGTCATGCACGAGCACAAACCTTGAATTGTAACAGTAGTAGCAGGAGGCTGAAAGTGGCAGGAAGACAGCCAACCAACTTCCTCAACCACTTACCAAGTTCATCCGGATAGTGTGGAAGACCCCAGTCCGTCCATACAATAGTAGACTTCGCTATTTATAACTAAACTATCCCACTCAGAAAACGTTTCTTTTTTATTATTCTTTAGTCCCCGAGCCGAAGGTTCGGGAACTATTGTTTCTGTCTGATCCGTCCGGCGTGCCCCCGTCGTCCGTCCGGCTATTCGTCCGTTTTTCTCAAAAACTATTCAGTCTATCATCATCAAATTTGGTATACTAGTTTGCCAAGATGCAAGCTATCCACTAATGTGTTTAGTTTTACATTAAGGTCAAGGTCGCGCCAGTTACGGGGTTCAAACCCCAAAACACATAATCGCTAATATCTCGCGAAGTTTTGCATGTATTTCAATGCAGTTTTTTTCACAACATTTCTTGATGAATGGTCTATAACACAGTTGTCATGAATTTTTCTGTGCGCTCGTGTGCGCATGATCGCGCGCGCTCAAATCACGGGTCCGAACACACATGCGCCATGAAACAGCTTTGTAGCTCTGTGGTTGACTCTCTCTCTCTCTCTCTCTCTCTCTCTCTCTCTCTTTCTCGATTTCGGAGTAGCTCGTTTTCTTCTTTGTTTGATCTTTTGTTGTGATAGACAATTACATTCACATTCACGAAAAAACAAAAACATAATTACATCGGACAGTTAGTTGTCTATCAGGCAAAAGATCGCAAGTAAGACAAACTTATGGTAATGAACAAACAAACAATTGAACGAAAAAATTAAGGAACAAGCAAACCATGTCCCATATGTGCCTTCCCGGGTCGAGAGGACGTTAAGCTCAACATTTCATTCATTCTGAACAAGCAAACCAACGTTGTTGTTTTTGATAACTAATTAAATGAGTACATTCATGTCTGCCGTTAACTTGTTAACAAACACACAAAGCGGCGCAATTAAATTAGAATGTGTCTACACACACAAACACACACACTCATACACACACGCGCGCGCGCGTGCGCGCACGCACGCACGCACACGCACACGCACACGCACGCACACGCACACACACACACACCCGCACAGACACACACACACGCACACAGGATGTAAAAAAGCTTTATCAAGCTTACTCTTTTATCGTCAATAAAGATCATTTTGACTTGACTTGACTTGACACACATACACGCACGCGCGCGCACGCACACACACACACACAGACACACACACACACACACACACACACACAGACACACACACACAAACACATACACACACAGTCACACACACACCCACACACACACCCACACCCCGCACAGACACACACACACACACACACACACATACACACACACACATACACGCAAGCAAGCAAGCGCGCACGCGCACACACACACACACACACAGAGACACAGACACACACACACACACACACACACACACACATACACACACACACACAATCTTCGCCATAGCTCATCGACAATGAAACCTTTTCTGTGTGCAGAAGTGATCGTCGTCCTTGCAAGCTTAGCTGTGTGTCAGCAAGGTGTGACAGGCTATTTGGTGTGACCCGCTCAAGGAATATGCATGGTGATACGAGACGTACAGTCCTAGACAGTCAACGAAAGGTTATTTGTCGTACAGAGTCACTGTAGTGTCATCTCTCTGTGACTTCGCAAGTATCACCTCCGCTTTACGTTATTGACAGGTGAGTCTTTTTATTTCATAAGTACAATCTCTCTCTCTCTCTCTCTCTCTCTCTCTCTCTCTCTCTCTCTCTCTCTCTCTCTCTCTCTCTCTCCCTCCCTCTCTCTCTCTCTCTCCCCTCCCCCTCTCTCTCTTCGGATTTGTACAATATATCTCTGTCTGCCTGTCTGCCTGTCTGTCGGTCTCTCTCTCTCTCTCTCTCTCTCTCTCTCTCTCTCTCTCTCTCTCTCTCTCTCTCTCTCTCTCTCTCTCTCTCTCTCTCTCTCTCTCTCCGGATTTGCACTACCTATAAAGAGCTAAGAGACAAGTATATTTTCAAACATAATACATTTAGAAACAACTATCCCATTGAATTAAAGTCTTCTTGCCAATGAAAATACGTTCATAACTAGAGACGTTGCCATGTTTATATTTTATGCGTTAAAAAACCCCCACAACTTATGTCAGCTGATACATGAACATATGCATTATAACATTTATTTGGATACCATGTATGTATATGCGCACCCTCAATGTTTTAGGCCGGAGGTTTGACATTAAAACATTTTTGAGTTTGAGGTTTTTTTAGATGTGCCCCCCCCCTGCATTTCTCGGTTAATTCCATTTTTCTGTTTTTGCCTTTCTTACCAAACATAAAGCTGTATTTTATTAACCTTTTCAGCTAATTATCTTTTTGGAATACTAACCCTAACCCTACCCCCCCCCCCCCCCCCCCCCCCCCCTATAAGACGGGAAAACGCAATGAACCACGACTGTGACAAATGGCGCGGTGTACTGCACTACATAGGGGGGGGGGGGGGGGGTCCTATTACATAATGGCCTTTATCATGACTGCAATTATTAATTATTAATTACCTGAAAATGTTCATAAAATACAGCTTCATGTTTGGTAAGAAAGGCAAAAACGGAAAAATTGAATTAAGCGAGAAATGTAGGGGGGGGGGGGGGTGGCACATCTTGACCTTTCCCATGATTTTTTATTACATTCATACATAATAATAGTTATTGTTATTCTCCTTCGGTGTATCTTTAAAGTTCACCGTAACTTTTTTTTAAAAACCAGTACCACTGTTGATAGTCCAAAAACGAAACAAAACAAAAGAGAGAAAAATCATAGTCCAAAGAAATGTCTCAATCAGTGAAGAGTTACTATCGATGTGCCCCCTTCTCTATGTATTCCCGTCTGTGTGTGTTTTGCCACATTCGTCTATCTGTCTCTATCAGTCTATGCTTACTCGTTCTGCATGTCCCCTTCTCTATGTGTCCCCGTTCGGTGTGTCCCCGTGTCATTGTGTCCCCGTCATATCTCTCCTCCGTTTCTACATATGTCTCCCCTAACCCTCACCAAGACCTTCACCTGAGGGGGACACGCAGAGACGGGGGCACATCCAGGCGTGGACACAATGAGAGTGACACATAGAGAAGGGGGGCGCGTATATCTGTGTGTGTGTGCGCGCGTGCGTGTGTGTGTGCGCGTGTGAATCTTCCTTGTTCATTACTTACGCAGTCATCCTCACAGTTTAGCAAGCATACATGTAGTTTGATTTAGTTTGAAGATATTTTATTCTGTTTTGATTCATTGATTGAATTTAAAGTCTGTTCACACAATGGTGATTATTAGACTTTAAACGTCCATATGTTTAAAAAAATGTTTATTCCGTTTTGTATTTGGACGCGTTCAGTTTCCATTTCATGTTTTTTAATCGATAGAAACAAACATTTCTGTGTTGTTTGTACTGAGGTATTTCTGATATCTGTTGTAAAAAGACAAAAAACAAAAAGGCCTAAAGACGTGTCAAAGCTGTTGATTTAAATGCTATCCAAGTAATTGACACACGTGTAGCTATGCTTGCTTGCTTGTTTTACTTTGTAGTTCCTTTCTTGGAAACAATTGTAACTTTAGACCTGTTCATAGAAGATTGTAACCTTGAAACTTAATACCACTTCAGAATTGAAAACCTTGCTTCCAATAACAATGAACATTTAAGATATCAACGACAGATTTGGAACATTCAATACGTGCGCACATGTGTGCGCGCGCGTGCGTCTCTGTGTGTGTGTGTGTGTGTGTGTGTGTGTGTGTGTGTGTGTATGCGTGCGCGCGTGCGTGCGTCTGTGTGTGTGTTTTAATACAAATCTACATGCTTAAACGATGCCTGCACCTTTTCCTCCATAAATCATCTGTTAAAAAAACACCCCACACAGTCACTGAGTTAAGCAACAAAGAAAGTTTGTTAATTTAACAGACATGGAGAGAAGTGTATTTTACAAAGCCGTGCATTGATATAGCACACTAGGACGTCTCTGGCGTCGCTCATTCTCTCGTTCTGTGCTCAAGCATGTCGCCTGGCTCGATCCTGACAGAAGCCGTTTCCTCTTTGGGTGCAAATGAACGATGAATGCGTTCGTACACGCGCACAAACACACGCACAACCGCGCAAACACGGACAAACGCGCACGCATACGCACACGCAGTAAAGGCGCGCGCATAAACGCACACCGTGACACACACATGCAGGCATGCACACACACACACACGCACAGAGAGAGAGAGAGAGAGAGAGAGGAGAGAGAGAGAGAGAGAGAGAGAGAGAGAGAGAGAGAGAGAGAGAGAGAGATAGGGGACGAGGGGGGGGGGGGGGGGGACACGCAAGCACACACATGCAAGCAAGAACACATCCACAGATTCAAGGAGTTTAAACCTATTGGGTGAAACGCGCGCTATGCGCGCGCGCACACACGCACGCACACTTCGAGTCGTCACTGTTATTGCACCACAACATATATTTACCTCAAGGACACGCATGTCACGCGCCCAGTAGTCAATAATTATTAATTATCTCTTTATTATGCAACCCATGCCACATATGTGCATACCATCACACACACACACACACACACACACACACACACACACACACACACACACACACACACACACACACACACAACTTTAGAGCCGTTCAAAAAGAACCCTCACAGTAAATCAATTACGAACAGCACGCCCGATGCAAATAAGCAAAATGCAAGGACAGAAATAACTAAATATATTTCAGGTCCACATGACCAAGGAAAAACTGAATTTACCAAACAGGGCGGAGTGTGTTGTTTTGTATTGGAGAGGGTAGGGCGGCTAGAACTCCACAGATTTCTCATAGGAATGTGTGTGGTTTGCTCAAGGACGTTCTATAGAACGCCCTTGGTTTGCTTTCTATGCAACCATGGTCGAGTTTCTATAGACGACGGTCGCCGCGCGCGTAACTATTACGCCAAAAGGGGTCTAAGAAACACTTTAGAAAACGTCTGCGGAAAAATACTACAAGCTCTTGTCTGATTGGTACCAAAAAAAGTATAATTTTAAACAAACTTTAAAGGACCAATCAACAGCAAGAAATGCATTAACCCCCTACTAGTTCCGGATAGTTCGCCGCTAGCTCGGTGTTTGGCAAGAACAAAACGTAACGCGAACTATCGGCAGACGAAGGGTGTTTCTTAGACCGTTTTTTGCCGATTTGAGCGAGCGCAACGTAACGTTGGCCCTTATGAAACGCCCCCTGGTTCTTTTTACCACACTCATATTCGATGGTCGAGGATAATGTCAAAGTAAGATATTCATGTCTTTGCTTTCTCGGAATTTATCATCTTACTACGAAAAATGACAATGATAATCGATTAAACTGATTATTTGTCCCAAGCGACTTACCTTTTATTGTTTAAATCAGATTTGAAGAATATCTCTGTTCACCTTACAATAGACGATTGTCTGATTCACTTTGGGCGAAGTTAAAATGCGTTCGAAGGAGATGTTAAGTCCCTCTTTCATAATATCGCGCTAAAGGAACGATAAACGACTAGTTCCATTATTATTATTTATCTAATACTATACCGGCAATAGTGGCTACACCAGCCATACTCATAATTCTGTCTTTCCGTAAGACGGCATCGAATCGTTACGTATTCCACTCAACGATTCTTTGTTAAAAATCAATACCTAACACAAGTAACAAAAAGAGATAACTAAGAGGTTCTTTCTCCATAGCGCTCCTTCATATCAGAGCAATACTACTGCGCAAAATAACAGTGACCCCAATCCCCTCAAACACAGGACGCTGTCTAAACGACGGCTTTTATTAATAACACTGTTTATTGCCTTCGCCAAACTGTTCTGTTTCTGATGCCTTTGATAGCTTAATTGGTTGGTCTTGAGCCAGCCTTGCGCGCATAAAATTACTGTCAGATGTTTTGTACGTGTTAAGATTAACACCAAAGGATTTGCCCCATTAAAAGTTTGGCGAATGTATCAAACCAATTTTTCTAATAACACTCATTTAAATAATAATAGTCTTCAAATAGAGTTATCGTGAACAACTTTTTAAAAACCCCTTTTCCCCTTAAATTTCAGCGTTTGTTGTTGTTGTTGTTGTTGTTGTATTACCCTGGCTTAAAGACTCCAGGGATCATCCCAACAGCCGAAGCACTTGAACACTATGGTACAAATGCAACAGCTAGGGGTGAGAACATTACGTGTGTGACCGGTTTTTTATTACCCCGCCACGTGAGCAGCCACACCCCGACTTAGGAGGATTTAAGACTGATGATGTTATGCTAGGAGCTTGTCATGGCTTAGGACAATCCCCGTACAACCATGCAGAGAACATTTTGATGTAGCCTAAGCGTTCTAGCTTATGTCAACTGGTCTGACACAGCCTCATGCCAAGGCGAATTTCACCGTTTGACACCCATCCCCATATTTAAAAAGAGAAAAAACAACCTAATGTAGGTTCTGTTACTGTTATTCTTATTAATTCTAAAGTTCGAAGAGTTATCATTAGACAACTTTTCAAAGAACACCGCAATAAATGTAATAATACTAAAGTGTACTAAATTTCTATTTTTTTTTAAACAACAACACAAAAACGTGACTTCAATAACACTAAACAGCGGTATTCTTACAATGAGAATTTCTTTACTTGAATACGTGTAAATCAAAGATTGACTACTAGTAATAAAAAAGAGGGGGGGGGGGGGGGGGGGGGGGGGGGGGGGTGTTAAACCTCTCCACTGCCAATGTGGCTTTTTGTATCATTGCAGTTATTTCAACACCTATACGATGTTAATAAAACGCTTGTTTTAGTCAGGTTGTTAGTTGTCTAATGACCTAATGCTTTTGATACAAGATGATTCAAGTTCATATGTCCCTTCATAAGGGAACCCAAAATAACGTCATAAATGGTTTGTGTTCAAGCGGCTCTCTCTCTCTCTCTCTCTCTCTCTCTCTCTCTCTCTCTCTCTCTCTCTCTCTCTCTCTCTCTCTGTGTGATATCTGTGCATATGTGCATGTATTGTTGCGTGTGTCGCGCGCACGTGCAGGTGTGTGCGTGTATGGTTACACGCAATGTATGCCCGCACAAGTATTAACAATTTTACATGTGCGTATGTCATTCTATAAATTCGTATTTCAACCTGTCTTTATCATAATACCATGTGTAAGTTTATGCCTTGCCAGGTTTGTATTCTATGTTCGTATTAATATGTACAAAGGTGCTACCTTTATGTTCAAATCTGTATGTGTAATATCATGCCTTGCCATGTTTGTATTCTATGTTCGTATATGTACCAAGGACAGATTGGAAGACTAGGCGTTGCCTAAAATCTTTATCCTTGAAAAATAAAGTTAAAGTTTTCAAGTTTCAAGTTTTTTCTCTCCCAATCTCTCCTCCCTCTCTTTCCTCCCTCCCCCTCTCCCCCCCCCTCCCCCTCCCCCTCTCTCTGAAACACCTGCTGTTACCCACCGCCGCCATTGACAAATATGCAATGAGGGACTGGCACTGTCATCAATTCCTAGTTCTCTGCGGGCAAAGGGGTGGTGGAAGGGACATTAATAACTGAAATCTGTCCAGGCTAGGTGTCTTTCCCATGGGACGCACGACGTTTATGCCTTGACCCACCAACCAAGGTCGTGAACAGATTGCTGATTTATTATACAGCCTGGCCATGTGGCACCGACAGAGAATGGCGCTATAGGGACTGCATTACACTGACCCTCTGTACTAGTTATCCAAGAGAATGACACTAGGGATGCAATTAGTACCGACTCCCAGTCAATCTCTACTGACTCCCAATCAATGTCTACTGACTCCCAGTCAATTTCTACAGACTCCCAGCCAGTTTTTACCGACTACTAGTCAAATGTTTACTGACTTCCAATCAATTTCTACTGACTCCCAGTCAATTTCTACTGACTCCCAATCAATTTTCACAGACTCCCAGTCAATTGCTACTGACTCCCAGTCGATTTCTACCGATTCCCAGCTGATTTCTACCGACTCCCAGTCAATTTCTACATACTCCCAGTCAATTTTCACCGACTCCCAGTCAATTTCCACCGACTCCCAGTCAATGTATACCGACTCCCAGTCACTTTATACCGACTCCCAGTCAATTTATACCGACTCCAGTCAATTTCTACTGATTCCCAATCAATTTCTACTGACTCCCAGTCAAACGCAGAATGGCACAAGGGGCGCCATTATACTGACCCTCTGTACTAGTTACCCAAGAGAATGACACTAGGGATGCAATTTCTACTGACAGCCAGTCAATTTCTACTGACTCCCAGTCAATTTCTACTGTCCCCAGTCAATTTCTACTGACTCCCAGTCAATTTCTACTGACTCCCAATCAATTTCTACTGACTCCCAGTCAATTGCTACTGACTCTACTGACTCCCAATCAATTTCTACAGACTCCCAGTCAATTGCTACTGACTCTCAGTCGATTTCTACCGATTCCCAGCCGATTTATACTGACTCCCAGTCAATGTCTACATACTCCCAGTCAATTTCCACATATTCCCAGTCAATTTCCACCGACTCCCAGTCAATTTATACCGACTCCAGTCAATTTCTACTGACTCCCAATCAATTTATACTGACTCCCAGTCAATTTATACTGACTCCCAGTCAATTTCTATTGACTCCCAATCAATGTTTACTGACTCCCAGTCAAACACACAATGGCACAAGGGGCGCCATTACACTGACCCTGTGCACTAGATCTCCAAGAGAATGACACTAGGGATGCAATTACTACTGACTTCCAGTCAATTTCTACTGATTCCCAGTCAATTTTGACTGACTCCCAGTGAATTGCTACTGACTCCCAGTCAATTTCTACCGACTCCCAGTCAATTTCTACTGACTCCCAGTCAATTTCTACTGACTCACAGATAAATTCCATGATAGCCCCTTGCCCTCTTTCAAGAGCGGAGAATTATTGAAACTAGCAATCGCCCCGTGGCTGTTAATTCCCGTGGCAGTTTTAACCCCATGCAGTATTGAACAATACTGGAGGCAATGCCCGGAGGCAGTGCTAAACCAGTAAAGTCCCGATTTTTTAATAATACAGATACGTGTAGTGTCATCCCCTTGTAATCTCCACTGCCCCCCCCCCCCCCCCACCATCCCTCCGCCCACCCACCCACCCCCTACTCCACCCATAACCAGCTGGCTGACCCAGACCTGTTTACCCTTATAATGAAAAACCCGGAATTTACCACACAAAAAAACGGAATTTGAGAACAAAAACCGGAATTCACATGATCTGTACACGACTCGCGATAAAGCGTTTTCTTGTTCTTCTCCTTTCCGCGAACATCGGCGTCGATTTTCAATATTGTGATGATTTCTTGGCTCAATTTTGCCAGAAAAGTTTTATTAGTAAATTCAGTCACTAATTCTTAGTCAATTTTAGTATAAAACAAGCTGGAAAAAGCAAAATACCTGGAAATGTCCACGATGGGACAGAGAAAAATCACTCGGCCGCGGATCGGCGGATGCCAAGTTGCAACTCGGCGCCATCGCGATCAATTTTGACTTCATTTTCCGTTGAAAACTTCAAAATTCTCACATCATCGTATTTTCCAGTGATAATATAATCTAAATTGACTCATTTCAAGCCCTAATTACAATCTCTACCATTACAAAACTGCCTGGAAAGCTCTTCGAATCGACAGTAAAAGTCTGGCCGCCATTTGCTCAGTCCCGAAATAGATTGACCAAAATAAAAACATTATTTCACCCCTTTAACCAATGAAAATGCAGCATTTAATGCATGTGACGTCAATCACAACCCCTTTTCTGATGACGTAGCGTGTTAGGTACACGTTTCGGTCAACCCTTGCGTCTTTTCCTACGAACGGAAACAAATAATAGACGGTTTTTCAAAATCCGGAATTTTCAGCGTTCACCCGGAATTTACTATTTTACCCGGAATTTTAGCAAATTTCCGGAATAATTCTGGCTAAACCGGAATGGTA
>CM065687.1:39687715-39690215 GCA_017654935.2 Phymorhynchus buccinoides | reverse complement strand
CCCCCCCCACCCACACCCCAGTCAGTCTCTCTCTCTCTCTCTCTCTCTCTCTCTCTCTCTCTCTCTCTCTCTCTCTCTCTCTCTCTCTCCACTGTCTGTATAAAAAATAGCTGCAGCCGGGCTGGCCGCGGGGAGGCAAGCAAAGTGCCAAAGACATTGAAAAGAAAAGACTGACATCTGGTCCCTGTTCCTTATATCAGTAGTGAGGACAGAAACACTGGTTGTGTCCCTTTTAAACATCTTTATGACATAACACGTCGATAGGCCAGTTGAATTCTCCGTTCAAATTCCAATCTGAGTCTTTGCATAGCCGCCACTGTGAACTACCCCACTAACGATAACTCTATCAGCCAGGCTCGCCGTAACTCTTAAGTAGTCCATCTTCCCCTTTTAGAGTCTTTGGTTATGTGTCAAGTGTTGGTTGAAATTAGCGTCCTGCAATATAAATCGGTTTATAGCGCGCGTTTATGAACGGATGGTGTTGAACTTTTGCACGACGATAGTCACTAACCCTGGTCACGCATGTTCCAAATCTCGAGTCAATGTCGGGTCTGGTTACGCCGCGGTTTGTGAAAACGTGAAGCGGCCTGTCGGCGCCCGTATTTCCGGCATTTCTGAACCGATTCGCTTCCGGTTTGGCACACGGATAGTCCCCTGCCCCGGTCATCTTCCTGCCAAATTCGAAGGTAATCGGCCCAGAAACGCCGGAGATACGGGCGCCGAGAGGCCGGCGGATGCGCGTTTCGCGCATTTGCGAAACCGCGCAAATGATACGACCGCCTCGGTTGCCGTTGCCATCGCCCCGTGAGGGCTCACAGCAAATTTGAAGCGATTCGGTCGAAAAACGGCGGAGTTATAAGGCCCGTTTCGTGTTTCAGACACACACACACAGACACACGGACGGACACTTGGCTTTTTACTATATGATGAGAAAGAAAAGAAACAGTAGCTATAAAACACCTTTAGAAAAAGAACACCTGTCAATTACGGTCTATTTTACTCAAAACAACCCTGATGTCCGAGCTTGCAATAAGCCTTTTTACATAGTCATTTTGTGTCTCCGATGAGCTTGTATGGGTTTGTGTGGTGTTCGTTGTTGTTGCTGTTTTCACTGTGTATCTATGAACAACTCCTCACCCCTTCTTAAATAATGGCCTTTATTATGAATGCGATTAATTATTCAACAAAGATAATTAGCTCAAAAAGTTCATAAAATACAGCTAAATATTTGCTAAGAAAGGCAAGTCTGAAAATGGCGGGAGAGCCGATAAATCGAAGGGGTGTGTGTGGTGATCTTCATCCTTACCTAAAATTCTATTGATTCTCATCACCACTCAAAATAAATTTGAAAAATAAAAGAATCTTCCCACACACTCAAAACCACAAGTATATTTTTAAGCCTTTTAGAACAGAGTAGGACAACTCGTCTGTCGATAGAAAAGGGTTCTATTCAAAGAAAGTCCCCGTCGTATTCTACTTATAAATATACCAATTAACACATTTCTCTCTTAGTTTCATTGTTTCCTTCTCTTTTTAATTTTTCTCTCCCCCCCCCCCCCCTTCCCCGCCCTTAAAATATATTGTTGTCTACAAATTCAACCGTGATACAATGAACAGACTGTTTGAGCATGTATGTGTTTGAGCATGAAACATCACTTCTATGCAGATGACTCACAACTCAAAAACAGTACAACCCCTGAAGATCTAGATTCCATTATCACAGAAAGCAACAACTGCTATATTGATATTCAAAATTGGAAGGTTCAAAATAAACTTCAATTAAATGGTGAAAAAAACCGAAGCAATGCTTGTAGGGACAAAAAACAAACTAGCCTCTGTTTCCATAGAGTCAATCCAACTGGGTAACAATATCATTCCCCTCTCAGACTCTGTCAAAAACTTCGGTGTCACTTTGGACAATACTCTTTCCATGCAGAGTTTCCTGACTCAGACCTGTTAGTCCTGCTACTATCAAATTCGTCGCATTGGCTATATTTGTAAATACCTCTCAGATGAAGCCACAGCAAAGCTTGTTACTTCCCTCATCCTATCTCGTATTGACTACTGTAATGCTCTCCTTTCTGGCCTATCAGTCTCTTCTCTATCTTGTCTCCAGCGTATTCAAAACACAGCTGCTCGTCTTGTCCTTAGGAAGAAAAAGTTCGATCATGTTAGCCCTCTTCTCCGTTCTTTGCACTGGCTTCCTGTCGCAGACAGAATTGAGTATAAATTACACACTTTGCTATAAATCTATCCATAAAGCTGCTCCATCCTACTTCTGCGACAATATTTCCATCTATACGCCAGCTCGCACTATGCGTTCAGTTTCTAACCATCTTTCTCTCCAGATCCCTAGGTATAAGCTTTCAACTGTTGGTCGGCGCTCTTTTGCTGTCTCAGGACCGACCTCCTGGAAAAAACTTCCTCTCTCCCTCCGTCAGCGACCGACCCTCTCTGCTTTCAAAGCTAACCTCAAAACCCACCTGTTCCCCCGTCATTA
>CM065687.1:39662715-39685215 GCA_017654935.2 Phymorhynchus buccinoides | reverse complement strand
TGGGTGTTAAACCATTGTGGTGCATAAATGTGACATAGGCGGCGAAAGGATTAATGTGACTTTAATCAAAATGAAATAGAAACCATTGAGACATAGGAAGTCAAGGTCTCCAAGTTCGCGAAACAAAGCAGAGTATCGATTTGCCCATGGACCCACACAACTCCCACCCTGGGGGGGGGGGGGGGGGGGGGGGGGGTTCCGGAAGATAAAAGGCTAACATTCGAATCTAAGAAACACTTATAAGCAACACATTATAGGGGGGAAGACATATCTCGCTCTAAAAGTCATTTATCCGAAGAAAGAAAAAAGAACGTTCATTAAGGTTATACAGTGGAACCTCCCTTATAAGACCTCCCATTATAAGACTCCCTCCCACATAAGACCTACTTCTCCGAGACATTGCCCTTCTTTGTAAGTATTAAAATTACCTCCCTTATAAGACCCCTCCCTATTAGACCCCTCCCTTATAAGACCCCTCCCTTATAAGACCCCTCCCTTATAAGACCCCTCCCTTATAAGACCCCTCCCTTATAAGACCACATTTTGGATTATGTTTGAAGGTCTTATAAGGGAGGTTCCACTGTACAGCATTGTTCATGTTCTGAAAGAAAGAACCTTGACGGGTGAGCGTCATATAGGCTAATGGACGTCCCTGGAGAGGTCGGTTCAAGTCGCCTCTGCTGCACCAACTTTGTTGTCCGTCACCATAGGTGAAGGACTTTGCGGTCGGCTGGTTTGTATTTTTTTTTTTTGTCCGTCACCATAGGTGACTTTGCGGTCGGCTCGATTGTATTTTTGTGTTTTGGGGTGTTTTTTTCCTGTCTGTCCCAAGGATATCTTCCGAACGGGTTGGCAGAATCGCTTCAAATTTTGTGTGGAAGAGAGAGAGAGAGAGAGAGAGAGAGAGAGAGAGAGAGAGAGAGAATAGGAACAGATCCGAACATGAATTATCAAGGTCAAGGTAATGACCTTGACGTACGACCTTGAAAACCGAAAATCTATTTTTAGCCATATCTCAGGCACCGATCGACATAGGATGTTGAAACTTGGTATGAAGGTGGTTTGGCTCATGGTGCTTTCGAATATTGTGTACCGATTAAGGTCAAGGTCAAGGTCAAAAAGATCGCTGGAGCCTGAAAATCGGAGGGTCATTTTTTCTCCTTCTGTCTGTCCCAAGGATATCTTTCGAATGGGTTGACAGAATCGCTTCTAATTTTGTGTGGTGGCGTAAGGTCAAGGTCATGACCTTGATGAATGACCTTGAAAACAGAACATCTATTTTTAGCCATATCTCAGGCACTGGTTGACATAGGATGTTGAAACTTGGTGTGAAGGTGGTTTGGCTCTTATGGTGCTTCCGAATATTATGTAATGATCAAGGTCACGGTCAAGGTCAAGGAGAACGCTGGACCCTGCTTCCGAATTGGTCGACAGAATCGCTACCGATCGACATAGGATGTTGAAACTTGGTATGAAGGTGGTTTGGCTTATGGTGCTTTCGAATATTGTGTACCGATTAAGGTCAAGGTCAAGGTCAAAAATCATGCTACGGGGTGTCGCAAGTGCGTGGCATTGCTGGTGACGGACATGTCTGCCGCTCGGCGACGCCCTTGTTATCACTCGCCTGGGAAACAACCCGCATGTCTCAGGCGAGCCAAGTAATCTTTTTTATGCGAAAAGTTTAGCTTGGCATGCCAGTTCCTCTTCACTTTAAGTGTACTTTCTAATTGGCTTAGAAAGAGAGAGGGGGGGGGGGGGGGAGGGGGAGGGGAGGGGGGGGAGGGGGGGAGGGGGAGAGGTCTGTTCGAAAACGAATGTAACTTTTGAAAGGCTACATACTGTTGTCTTACAAGTTGCTTACTTTACACAAAGAGCTGTTTTTATGCGTTCTCTTTTCGTTTATACACTCTCTAGTCCGTCTTCTCTTCAGTCTGTATAATTATGTTTACTGCTATGTACACGAAGTCTCTCTCTGTCTCTCTGTATCTCTGTCTGTCTGTCTGTCTGTCTGCCTCTCTCTCTCTTTCTCTCTCTAACTATTCAACTATTTGCTTTATTTATCTATTCTTTTTTTTTTATTGCCTTAGTTGAGTTCTTTTTTTTCTTTAATAAATGAAATAAGAATTATAAGAATAACCCTCGAACATACCTACAACTTGATTTTATTTTCTGTTGAAAGCATATTTGTTAACACTCCAATGATATGAGCCCATGGCCTAATCATTAAAGCATTTCAGTGTTCATATATCTCTCTCTCTCTCTCTCTCTCTCTCTCTCTCTCTCTCTCTCTCTCTCTCTCTCTCTCTCTCTCTCTCTCTCTCTCTCTCTCATGTGCGCAAAAAAGGGGCCAGCCACACACATACGAATCGTATCTGAACGCGATGCGATGTTGAGGACGCGAGTCCTGAATCACGTGAAATCCATGTATTGGGTCATGTATTGAGCATAGTGAGCGAAAATAGCAGAATTGTTTTTAAACGCAAGTATTTCGCGTGATTCATGACTCAAAATCCTCAAAATCGCATCGCATTCAGATGCAATTCGGATGTGTGTGGCTGGTCCTTAAGACTCGCTGGAACCCAGTTTTACAGGGTTATAGTTATTTCTACGAGTTGCGCGTTTGCCCCCCTACTACGCACAAAACATAGTCAGGTGTGTGGAAAGGCACTCCACCTGCCATCAGCTTACCTGCCAACACTATTCTGTCTGCCCTTGTATTGGGGGGGATTAGCCTTGCTCCCCGTGTTCCGGCACTTCAAGCCAGGTTCCAAAGAGTAGAGTGAGCAGCAAGAAGCAAAAAACTATAACTGGGAAGCGGATTCGATAATTGTAGAAGAAAAGCGTTGGAAAAGAGATGAGGGGATTTGTGTTTGACTAAGGGTGTGAAAGGTTCTACGAGTCCACACGAAATCTTTTGGTGAACGATCCTTCTACTATTTAGCACCTCATTATATGGAATTCCATCCCACAACATGTCCGCTCATCTGACTCTATCTCCGCCTTTCGCTCTGCCCTTAAAACCCTTTCACCGCCAATGTCGCATCTATGCACCACAATGGTTTAACACCCATGTCACTAAAAGGCATCAAATCGGGGTCTGTTATCCAAAGACCCTATTTTCTTAATTTTGGGAGGTAAGGATAGGCCTAATGTTATACATGTCACAGAGGAATTCCCAATATTGCAAACATAATTAATTTTGTTGTATACCCAGTTAATTGTAATGTTATTTTTTGGCTGAAAAATGGATGGCGGCGAAAGGGTTAACATTTCAACAAACTATAGTGCAGACTGTTCGGTCCCATAGCGGAAACTTGTCATTTCTTGTAAAACACCTTGCACACAAGACGTTCTTCAATTGCGTGCCTTTGCAGCAACCCCCACCCCCACCCCAATGTCATTCTTCCCATTGCCTTGTCAAAGTGGGTTCCAAACCATATCATCATAAAACTAACATGCTGCTGTGGACTTATAAAGTTGACCGATTTGTTTAACAGTATATATATATACACACGTGATAACATTTCAAATTATCTTTCTTTTTCCTATTTAGTCTTCATTTCATACATTGAAATCCGCGCACACCACACAGCAAGGCAGCCTATTGTCTACTCACAAGAAAAGCAAGGTCATCCAAGTAACAACGGATGATAATCACCATCATAATTATGTGCAGTGCGAGGCATTCAGTGCTTATCACTGCAACATTCGAGTGCACCTGTGTATGAGTGCACGTGTCCGAGGGTGTATAAATCCAGAAACGTTAAGGGTGAGCAAGCGAGCATAATATGATTGAAACGGCTATTCCTTGGATTGCAATTCGTGTTGTAAGTCGGTTTGTCTCTGAACATTTACCACATCGAGTTTCACACCATTCGATTGCTAGATTAAAAATCTATATGACTTGAAACTTTGACAGCACACAAACCTCCCCATATTCCTGTATCTAAAAACAAACAAAGTGTGTGGGGGGGGGGGGGGGGGGGGGGGGATCTCTCCTATGTTCATAAGTATCTTTACACAGTTTGGTTTAAACGATTTTTATTATTTTTAAAACACACACAAGATAGCAGCAGTAGAAATAGGTTATTGCGAGTACAAAAAGCTTAAAGCTTACACGGTTTGCAATTCAAAACCAAAGAAGAAGTAGGTGAATGATAACAAAAACATGAGGAAGAAAGAAAGAACCCCAAAGAGAACAGAACAGGAAAGTTTTAAAATGAAAAACAAAACGGAAAAGGGGTAGGCATTTTTTTAAAGAAACAGGAGGAAGAAAGAGGAAAGGGGGGGGGGGGGGGGCTGGAACTGTCTTCCCAGACAAAAACAAGGGCAAATGTTAAGATCAGCTCCCTCCGCTGTTCCAGGGTGAAGTTGGCCAATCAGCTTAACGGAAAAGGTAAATCGGAGGGAGCTGATTGGCCAACTTCACCCTGGAACAGCGGAGGGAGCTGGTCTTAACATTAGCCCAAACAAGATCTTAGTAGACTTCTCAGATTATGCACATTGGCACAAAGAAACAGCGTGTAGTCAGAGACGAGAGAGACACACAACCTCCGTCGGCGACAACGAAACGATATCCCTGTGATGTAAGCTTCAAGCAGCCAGTCATCAGAGACAAAAAACCCAACGCTATTAACGTCTAACAGCTCCATGGCTGATAAAATAAATAAAAAAATAAACGTCTGTCCCCGTCCCTCCCCAGTCTTCCGACCAAACAACTCTTATAAAGTAAATAAGAAGAAGAAAAATAAGAAACTTTACCACAAAACAACAACTAAGCAAAGTCTGGGTTTCTTCGTAAACAAACGAACAGCGGGATTCTCTGTAAACAACGAGCAAAATGGGTTGTTTTGTTCTTGTTGAAAGGGAAACGGACTTAGCAGGTTTCCTTTCTTTGCTGTAAATTGCATCAGCCAATGACAGTCAGTAGTTTTCGCTTCTTTCGCTGTTTGCATCTTGCCGGTCACTCCCCACCCTTTTTTACCTTCAGAAATTCCTGATCCTCACTCTGTCTTCTTCCTCTTCACGTAGTCAACTTCACAAAACAAAAAACAACAACACCTTCTTGGTTCGATGTTTGATTTTAACATATGATTGGTTTATTTATGAGTCATCAATCAATCTTACATTTTTCTAATTCTTGCTACTCTCTCTCTCTCTCTCTCTCTCTCTCTCTCTCTCTCTCTCTCTCTCTCTCTCTCTCTCTCTCTCTCTCTCTCTCATCTCCTTCTCTTTTACTAAACGTATTCTAAACATCTCACTAAGCCTCAAGGAGCAGAGCCTTTTTCACCTGGTGGCCATAGACACGTGGCTTCATTCCAGATTCATCATATAGTAAAAAGCCAACTGTCCGTGTGTCTGTCTGTCTGAAACATAAAACGGGCCTTATAACTCCGCCGTTTTTTAACCGAATCGCTTCAAATTTGCTGTGAGCCCTAACGGGGTGATGGCAACGGCAACCGAGGCGGCCGTGTCATTTGCACGGTTTGGCAAATGTGCGAAACGCGTATCCGCCGGCCTCTAAGCGCCCATATCTCCGGTATTTCTGGACCGATTGCCTTCGAATTTGGCAGGTAGATGGTCGGGGACATGACTATCGATGTGCCAAATCGATGCAGAAACGCGCGCGATATACGCCGCTTCACCTTTTCACAAATAACTCCGCCGTTTCTTAACCGAATCGCTTCAAATTTGCAGTTAGGCTTGCTGTGGCAGGGGCGAAGCCTGGCAGCAAATTGGAAGAGAATCGGGAGAGCGCGTCACTCTCAGAGCAGCGCCAACGGGAAACGGGGCCTTATAACTCCGCCGTTTCTTAACCGAATCGCTTCAAATTTATTGTACTCAGCGTTACCAGTACTTGGCGTTACCGTTACAAGGCGTTACCGTTACTAGGGAGAGCGCATCACTCTCAGAGCAGCGCCAACGGGAAACGGGGCCTTGTAACGCCGCCTTTTCTTAACCGAATCGCTTCAAATTTGCTGTCCTCAGCGTTACCAGTACTTGGCGTTACCGTTACTAGGCGTTACCGGTACTCGGCGTTGCGCTAGTTCTTGTTAAAAGACAATTCTCCTCCCAACCTTACCTGCTCACCTCCTAACGTACCCACCACCACCACTCCCTCTCTCTCCCTCTCTCCCTCTCTCCCTCTCTCCATCTTTCTCTCCCTCTCTCTCTATATCTATCTCCCTATCTCTCTCTATCTCTCCCTCTCTCTCCCTCTCTCTCTCTCCCCCATCTCTCCCCCCCTCTCTCTCTCTCTCTCTCTCTCTCATCCACTATCCTTCCTCCTCGTTCGCGAGGTTCCTTCACCCCCTGTACACGTGTTTGTATTAGCGAATTATATGCTTGTCGTACTGTTATTGCTGCATTAGAAGAGAGAGAGGGGGGAGGGGGGGAAAGAGAGAGAGAGAGAGAGAGAGAGAGAGAGAGAGAGAGAGAGAGAGAGAGAGAAGTCGGAAGTCGGAAGTTTAATGAATATGGGCCTACAGCCCCTTTCATGGGGGGGACACATAATACAATAATAACCATGAGCAATGTAACGACAAACACAATTATCCATGATAACAATACCTGAAATTTGAAAGGAGCATAAATACATTCGCAACAATATGCATAGACTGCCACAAACAGAAACACTAATTGAATCATCATAACTGTATCGAAAAGAAACAGAGATGTAAACATTATGCAACGTTACTATTTGCATAGTTGTCAATGAAAGTGTCCCTTATCTTAAAGGGTACCAGTAAATATTTGGCTAGACTTACTATTTCTGTCTTTAAAACGTTTAATAACACCTGAACCAATCTACTGTCATAGTTTTCATCAACATTTGCATTCACCTTTACAAGAAATTGATTTCGGATTTGGTCATGGAAGAGAAAATGAATCTCATCTTCTGTTGAATTGAGAGAGAGAGAGAGAGAGAGAGAGAGAGAGAGAGAGAGAGAGAGAGAGAGAGAGAGAGAGAGAGAGAGAGAGAGAGAGAGAGAGAAGAGAGAGAGAGAGAGAGAGAGAGAGAGAGAGAGAGAGAGAGAGAGAGGGAGGGAGGGAGAGAGAGAGAGAGAGAGAGAGTCGGGGATTATAATTATGAAAGAGACAATAAGAAAAGCCAAAGCTGACAAGGGATTAATGTAAGAGAAAATGTAAGAGCTGACAATCAGATTCGCAGACGAAGCAAAAACAACCGACACATAAAAAAAACAACGACACACACGCACGCACGCACGCACGCACACGCGCGCGCGCGCGCACACGCACGCACGCGCACGCACGCACGCACACACACACACACACACACACACACACACACACACACGCATACACACACACACTCAACTTAGCCACGAACTACTTCTGACAGCATCAAACCCACACTGAATTCCCCAACCCATTTTTGTTTTCATTCCACCCTTCCGTTAGTGATCTGTTAACAATTTTCACTTCGTAAATGGGTCGAACAACAGAGAGCACGAACAAATGCACGCCTGTCTGGGTCCGGCACGTGAAACACGCCATAACCACAACTGTCCACAGACACCCACGGTTGACCGAACACATTGGATGCCAGAATAGAGTCCTGGGGGGCCATTAGGTCATCAGTCAGTCACACACAGTCCTAGTGTCCAGAGGTTCGTTAGTTAACTATCCAGATTTTCGCTCAGAAAAAAGAGAAACTTTTTTCTTTTTTTGCGCCAGCATAATTATTCCAGTGTTCGCGTGTAGCGATTTTTTTTTAACAATTTTTTTAGGACCGATAAACTGGACAGAGAGAGAGAGACAGGTAATATAAAAGCATCCTTTTATGAGCACTTGCAAACAAATACTACTTGTGGCGGTGCCATAGCCGATGAGGTTTAACCGAGGCGTGGTCACCGCTACAGCTATCTGTATTAATAATTAAAAAATCGGGACTTTACTGGTTTCGTACTGCCTCCGGGCATTGCCTCCAGTATTGTTCCAACCATATTTGTATTTACAAATGTCCCATATGTGTCTGATTCAGACCAAGAGGACGTAAAACTCCATTTTCTCTCTCACTTGCAAACAAACAAAATCGGATCCTAAAACGGTTTAAAAAGTAGAGCGCAAAAGTAGATCGCATTGCTTATTTTGGTCAATGTAAATCGCTCCTCAAATTTGAATTCCGGAGTTCAGCTTTGGCCTTGGCCGTTTTGTCTCTCTCTTCGGTGTTCAAAGCTGAATAAATAATCCATCAAAGATCACACCGAGCGTTATTAACAACTGGGTCACAAGTCGGTCACCACACAGCAAAGTCATGCAAATTTAAGTACAATGCCCCGTGTCCATTATCCACCCTGCATTGACCCAATGACCGTCAGTCTTTGAATTCAGTGGCAGAACCGTAACCAGGTGCAGTAACCACGAGTCCGCCTTAAACAATGGTCGAACTAGGCCGCCGATTTCACCGCCGGGTGGCGACCAACTCAATAGGAGCTTGTCTCGTGATATCCTTAGTTGGGAATAGAGAGAGAGAGAGAGAGAGAGAGAGAGAGAGAGAGAGAGAGAGAGAGAGAGAGAGAGAGAGAGAGAGAGAGAGAGAGAGAGGGATACTCCTCCCCCCCCCCCCTCTCTTTCTCTCTACCCTCAACTAAGGATGTAGAGAGGATTAGCCCCTCTCGAGCTTTATGCCACCTGGCGGAGAAATCAGCCAGCTAAGCCGCTCATTAACACGGTGTAAATTAGAAGAAACTGCCAACGCGATTGGCTGTTTACGCTAATTCACACACTACCCGTCTTAACTGCTACATGATACTACCCATGTTAACTGTTCAAGATGCACTCGTGAATACCGTAGCAGTAGTGGAGCTCCACGAGTGGAGCGGAACATTATGTGGCATCCATCAATACCCCGTGTGGGTCGTTTGGGTCGTTCTGGTACACGGGAATACGGTCAGGAGTTGGAAGGGGAGGGGAGAGGGGAGGTAAGTAGCTACAAAGACATCGTTATTATTATCATTATTGAAAAATAAAGGGTAAAGTGTAAAAGGGTAAAGGGCAAAGGGTACCACACCAACATTCCATCATTATTATTACAGTGAGACCTCCCTTATAAGACCTCCCATTAGAAGACTCCCTCCCGCATAAGACCCACTTCTCTGAGACATTGCCCTTCTTTGTAAGTATTAAAATTACATCCCTTATAAGACCCCTCCCTTATAAGACCTCATTTGGGATGATTTTTGAAGGTCGTATAAGGGAGGTTCCACTGTATTATTATATTAGCCAGCCAGGACAGTGGCTAAAGATTTCAACGATTTCATAAAGATTTCAACATTTTCTCATTGAAATGAACGATAGCAACATCTTTTTCTTTTTTTGTAGGAGTTAACCATAATTATAAGATCATCTCTTCAATTTTTTTTCCCCGTCCTCCCTTTCTCACCGTTCGTGCTTCTTTTTTTCAGAAAAAAGGGGGAAAAAACGTGCGCGCGCGTGCATGTGCGCAGGATTTATATTTATGCTATATTATCACACCACCCCGCCCCCTTTTTTCGGTGTCTATAATGTTAGTAAACTTTATTTGCCTATAATGTTGTACAGCTTTCCAAAGAGCTAAATAATTTATCACCAGTCGTCATATGTAATATGTAGATAATAATAATAATAATAATGGGAATTTATATAGCGCTCTTTCTCACATGAGCTCAGTGCGCTTTACATTGATAACAAGAACATTAAAGGCAAACAAATAATTAATCATTAGAAAGTAAAATAAGCACGATGCTTGCACGCAACGTTCTCTTACTTCTTTACACACACACACACACACACACACACACACACACACACACACACACACACACACACACACACACACAACACATAACATACACACACAATCACATGCGCGCACACACACACACATGCACACACAACACACTCATTATACAAGAGTAAAATAGTTACAATATGAACATTCTAAGAAGAAACATAGAGACCACATTCACATTCTCAATCAAGTTTGAATACAATACTGCAACTTGAAATAAAATCATACTGCCATCGACATACCAATTACATGACTAATTATAATAGACAAATTTTGCAAAAACAAAAATACCCTTCTACCTCATTTACAAGCATTTAAAGTTTACAAGACGTAGACATTCTACATACAAAATACGAATCATAAAATAATTGTAAATACATTTTTTACAAGATTTCTGCAATAAAACGGACACAATATAGCGAGCACACTATAAGCTTCAAGCTTGTTGCTGCTCATTTACGTTGACAATGTATTGATGTATATGTGCCCTGTTGCTCTGAATAAAAACATATTTAAACCAATGATTTATCATCAAGTCGACGTCTTCAAAGGTCAAAAGTTCAACCAATAAAACAAATTAACTGCATTCAATGCGAAACCTTTCAACCTGTGTGATTTCCAAGCGTTGTCTTTTGAGTACATCTGAAGACAGGGGAGAGAGACAACTACTGAATAAAACGCAGAGAGAGAGAGAGAGAGAGAGAGAGAGAGAGAGAGAGAGAGAGAGAGAGAGAGAGAGAGGGAGGGAGAGGGAGAGAGAGAGGGGGGGGGGAGGGAGAGAGAGGAGAGAGAGAGAGAGAGAGAGAGAGAGAGGAGAGAGAGGGACTGAGGGACGAGAGAGAGAGAGAGAGAGAGAGAGAGAGGAGAGGGAGAGAGAGAGAGAGAGAGAGAGAGAGAGAGAGAACACTCAGAAACATTGTATTGACAATGGCCTAATTAAGCGAGAGAGAGAGAGAGAGAGAGAGAGAGAGAGAGAGAGAGAGAGAGAGAGAGAGAGAGAGAGAGAGAGAGAGAGAGAGAGTGTGTGTGCGTGTGGGTGCGTGCGTGCGTGATTGTGTATGTATGTGTGTTTTCCATTGCGCATGTAGGGGGCACAAAATTAAGAGAGCTCTGCACATTGCTGGGAAGAGCCGATGAGAAGAAACGATGGCGAAAACAGCAGACAAATTCAATGAAGATCATTAATAATAACAAACAAAAATGCGCGCGCACTTCTATGCGACATATGGTAAAGTAATAAATCAAGGGAAGGATGAGCAGCTGACATCCATAACTTCTTCTTCTGCGTTCCCAGGCCATATGGCCATAATGGGTAAGGTACGTATGTGTCCGGTTTTCAGTTTTCACTGTTCTCCCCGCTGCGTACAGCCGACACATTCCGATTTCGTAGGAGCTTAAAGGAAAAAAAATATTTGGAAGATTTTTTTTTTAAAGGCAGGAGAATGGGCCAATAAGTCAGAAAGACAGTAGATTATAGAAAGCAAACAGAAAAGGCAACAGTCAAAGAGAGTGGCAGATTAGAGGAAGTTACAAGCACAGAACTTCCAGAAGGTGGGGGGGAGGGATTATTTTTTTACGAAAGACCCCCTGGTGTCCCCACGGGGAGAGACTCGTGGAGGGGGCGGGGTCGTCCAGCTCCCCGTATGGAGGCACGAGGCATCCAGCCACTGCCCCAACACCCATAACAATAAGGATACCTCTCAGTGACAGGAAAGACAAGCGGCAAACAGAGAAAACGCGATGTAGGTGGAACACGACAAAGACAGGCAAACATTGCAACAACAAAGGACTGCGCATTATTAGTTTTCTTAATGAAACAATGCGCTTGTTTGAATGGGCATTGTTGGATGGAAGATGCTTGCTTTTTACAATATAATTCATCTTATATTTCTTGGGTATGGTGTTAAGAAGAACGTTGTGAGTTTATTAGATGCGTACAATTGTGTGTGCGTTTGCTCGTTTTATTTTGTTGGGACAGAAATGTAACAGGGAATGACAATTACAATGACATAAACTTTAGACTTTAATGAGGAAAGAAGTCTGGAATTATATCACACACACGCACACACACACACACACACACACGCGCGCGCGCGCGCGCGCGCACGCACGCACACGCACGCACGCGCACGCACACGCACGCACACGCACACACACACACACCTAACACAAGCTCTCATTATAACCGATTTGCATGTAGCTTTCCTCATCCATTTCTTCCCCAAAAAACTGATTTATTCCATAGTAGGAGCGAGCCCTATGCAGGCTATGCCCGAGTGATGACAACAGTCGGTTTCACTGACACATTCCCAAGTGCTTGCTCACGTAGAACAAGGCCACAGGAAACTGTCTCATGGCAAATAAGGAAAGACGATTTTTTCTCAGGACTGCGATTTGTCTAAACCAATAAGGTCATTACAGGAATTTAGGTGCACCATCGTCCCTATGGTTACAAGTGGCGTGTTTGCAGGAGAGCCCCCAGTGCGCAAGCACATTGAGTTCGTTAGCAATAAATAACTATTAACACGCGACTATAAAGAATCAGCCAAATGCAGTTGGCTCTCGGATTATATTAATGCTTGTAACTGACACTCGTACAGTCTTGTCGTGAGCCAAAAAGCATCAGACATATTTACCGAATAATATTTTGATCTCCATTGTCTTAAAACCACACCACCTCCATCCCGCCCTTGTTCAACAAGGACAGAATAATAATTTATATGCTGAAATTGAACAGAAAACTTAGAAACTGCGGATTCTAGTTTGACCATTTTCATAAACAAAATGTGTTCCTGGGCAAAGGTGCGGCTTAGCTAACCCCCACCCCCACCCCCATCACCACCACTCATGGTGTTTTCTCATTGAATGTGTTCGCTGAGAAACTACAGTTTGCCTTGCTTGGGAAAGGGATAGGGTTAGCATCAGGTTGGGGATACTAACGTCTTCCATCAAACTGAAAGAACGACACATTGAGACTGAAAGCCGTGAACATGGTGTCGTTCCTACTGCGCGAATTCCTACTGCGCTGCGCGCGCGCGCGCGCGCGCGCGAGCGAGAGAGAGAGAGAGAGAGAGAGAGAGAGAGAGAGAGAGAGAGAGAGAGAGAGAGAGAGAGAGAGAGAGAGAGAGAGAGAGAGAGAGAGAGAGAGGGGGGGGGGAGACACGGAGGAGAGAGAGAGAGAGAGAGAGAGAGAGAGAGAGAGAGAGAGAGAGAACGCTGAACGCTGAACATTGTATTGTCATTTCCACACACAAAAAAGGTCCAGAGAGAGAGAGAGAGAGAGAGAGAGAGAGAGAGAGAGAGAGAGAGAGAGAGAGAGAGAGAGAGAGAGAGAGAGAGAGAGAAACAGAGAGAGAGAGAGAGGGGGGGGTAGATAAAAGAGAGAGAGTAAGCATACAAAGAACAGACAGAAACACAGGGACGGGGAAAGACAGAGGACCACACACACACACACACACACACACACACACACACACTGATTTTATTCCACACATGCCACTAAAACAAATTCACGCAGTAGGAATTCGCGCAGTCGGAATTCGCGCAGTAGAAATTCGCGGAATAGGAATTCTTGACGTACGAGAAGAAGGAATTCGCGCAGCAGGAATTCGCGCAGTAGAGATGAATCCGTGAACATGAGGGGGATAGCTAAACTGTTCCATTGCCCGTTTCTGAGCGGACTGCCAAAGTATATCTGGTCGATTCGCCAGGCACAAAAGTCAAGGGTGAGCTACCCGCCCGAATCGAAGATAGTAAGAGTTGCCCAGAACTAATAAACCAGCTTTTATAACACACGGGGATGTGACATCAGATGCGTGCTGTGCGTGTCAAGGGTCCGACCAGAGAATGAAGATGAGATTAGCGTCTAATTAGACATAGTCTCTTATGGACTTGGTCTTCCCGGGGATGAAGACGATGCGATGGCGATGAGGGTAGGACGTGGAGGAAGGCTGGTCGTGGCAGGTAGCTGCTATGCTGTTGGTCTCGTGCAGGCGTTTGGTGTTGTCGTTGGATGAAGGTCCTGTTGGTTGTCGTCGTGATGGGTTCCAGCTGGCCAGGCCTTCTCCTAGGCAGTAGCGGGACTCTTGCTAGCTCACGACCAGACAGAATGTAATGTGAAACTATATCTGACCCAGCACCACAAAAGGGACATTAAGTCGCTGGGCTAGTTTCTCACAACGGGCTTGCAAAGTCAAAAATCTAATTGTTTGTCAATTTTGAGCTATGGGTATTTTTGTGTTCTCTAACATCTTATCTTTCATATTTATAAAGGATAATCTTTAAAATGGTCTCTAAATGGTCTTATATGTGTTTTAAAACGAGTAGGTCAATGTATTTTCTTCAGCTAGGCTAGACTTTAGACGGTGTCTTTCTCAATATGGCAGACGCTCACACTACTAACTTTAAATGCTCATAACTCTGGAACGGAAAAAGATACAAGAATGGTGCTTGTATCATTAAAAAGAGAATTGTCTGCGGTTTTCACATGTATAATTTTCTCAGAATGGTCAGTTTGACACTTAATGTCCCTTTCGTGGTGCTGGGTCACATATAGACTGTGGTCCGACTGTCCTCGTTGATTCTCTTGCATGGAGGCCTCAGAGCTTGGCTTGGTTTGACACACACACATGGTCGAGTAGGGCCAGTCACGCTAAGGTATTTCCTTTTCGTCCCATCCGGATGCATCATGGGCTTAGGGTTCTCTCTATTACATTGTGCCACATACAGCAATTATCAGAACCTTTGCTCAATATATGTACGCAAGCCAAACATGGAGTGTTAAGTATTCGTCATGCCTGTCCTTGTATCCTCCACGCTCTTCTTGTCGAATCGTCATTGGTCACATTATACAACACACAGTATTTTACAAAAGCGTGCGTGCGCGCGCGCGCACACACACATACACACACACATCCGCCCAATACATACAAACAGCCTCTATCTCGGCTTGTCTGGTGTTGTTGTTGTTGTTGTTGTGTGTGTGTGTGTGTGTGTGTGTGTGTGTGTGTGTGTGTGTGTGTGTGTGTGTGTGTGTGTGTGTCTCTCTCTCTCTCTCCCTCTCTCTCTCTCTCTCTCTCTCTCCCTCCTCCTCTCTCTCTCTCTCTCTCTCTCTCCCTCCCTCCCCCTCTCCTCTCTCTCTCTCTCTCTCTCCCTCCCTCCCTCCCTCCCTCCCTCCCTCCCTCCCTCTCTCTCTCTCTCTCTCTCTCTCTCTCTCTCTCTCTCTCTCTCTCTCTCTCTCTCTCTCTCTCTCTCTCTCTCTCTCTCTCTCTCTCTCTCTCTCTCTCTCTCGTGCAAAGTGACTCTCGTTCTAACTGAATGTCACAATGCAAATTCTCGTCGCATTGCTAATTCGTCACGCATACATAGGTGCCTATCATGCATCTGACAACGGCATGCAGCAAATATGCTGACGTGACATAATCCCGGCGGTGTATCTGCGCGCACATGTTTATACATATGTATATACTTTTTATGTGAATGAGCAAGCGAGTGCGTGTGTGCGTCAGTGTGTGTGTGTATATAAATTGTGTGTGTGCCAGTGTGTGCGTGTGTGTGTGTGTGTGTGTGTGTGTGTGTGTGTGTGTGTGTGTGTGTGTGTATGTGCGTGTGCGTGCGTGCGTGCGTGCGTGCGTGTGTGTGTGTGTGTGTGTGTGTGTGTGTGTGTGTGTGTGCGTGTGCGTGCGTGCGTGTGCGTGCGTGTGTGTGTGCGTGCGTGTGCGTGTTCGTGTGTGTATGTGCGTGCGTGCGTGCGTGCGTGTGTAGAATCAGAATCAATGTTTATTGCCCTTTAAAACCAATCCAAGGTTTGATATGACACTAATAAAAAAATGATAACAATAACGGTAATAATAACAGTTCATAAAGTTCAATTACATAACATTTTTGTTAAATACTTTTTTTTTCTTTCTTTGTACTGGTTGCGCTACTGCTTGAGGCAATTGAGGCTATTGATTGAGACAACTGTGTATATATTTTGCAAGCTTACTTACAAGGGCGTCATTTGTGTATGTGTGTGTATGTGTGTGTATGGGGGGGGGGGGGGGGGGGGCTGGGTGTGGGGTGTTGTGTGTGTGTGTGTGTGTGTGTGTGTGTGTGTGTGTGTGTGTGTGTGTGTGTGGCTGTGTGTGTGTGTGTGTGTGTGTGAGTGCTCTCGCGCGTGTGTGTATGCATATATGTGTGTGTGTGCACGCGTGTGCGCACGTGTCTGCACGCCCTAGTATGTGTGTTCGTGCGCGTGTGCGGGTGCACGAGCACGAGCGCTCGGGGAACACCTCTGACACACAACTGCAGCATCTTTTCAAAATATATTAGGGCCTAATCCTGACGTGGGTAATAAACCCTCTTGAACTTTTCATAATCAGAAGAATTAAGAACCTGCCCTACACTTCGCTCAACATTTCTCCTGTTGAGGAAGGGAACATAATGAACAAGGGCGTCGCCGAGCGGCAGACATGTCCGTCACCAGCAATGCCACGCACTTGCGACACCCCGTAGAGTGTCACATCCTGACACAAAATTGGAAGGGATTCTGTCTTCTAGTTCACGAGATACAGCTTGAAGAAGAAACATATAGCGCAAAGAAGGAAATTTCGGTTTTCAAGGTCACACTTCAAGGTCAAGGTCAGCATGGTGATAATTTATGCTCGGGTGTTTTCTTCTCTAGGGTATACAGTACCACACACAATCTGAAGCGCTTCTGTCAAGTACCAATGTGGACAATATGGCTTAAAACCCAATGTGTAGACACCTACCACTTTCAAGGCCTACTGATCGCCCGGTCCGTGACCTTGACCTTGATCGGTATGCATCCATCAGAACGGGCATAAGCCAAAGTACCTTCATGCCAAATTTGAAGACTCTAACACTAACGGTGTGGGAGTTATGGCCCCTGAAAGATTTTCGGTTTTCAAGGTCGTACGCCAAGGTCAAGGTCACGACGGCAAAATGGTTTGCGTGGATGCCTTCCTCTCATGGTGACACACCAGCACACACAATTTGACGTGATTCTGTCAACCCGTTCGAAAGATATTCTTGGGACAGACAGAAGGAGAAAAAAATGACCCTCCGATTTTCAGGCTCCAGCGATCTTTTTGACCTTGACCTTGACCTTGATCGGTATGCCCTCATCAGAACGGGCATAAGCCAAACCACCTTCATACCAAGTTTCAATATCCTATGTTGATCGGTGCCCGAGATATGGCTAAAAATAGATTTTCGGTTTTCAAGGTCGTACGTCAAGGTCAAGGTCACGACGGCAAAATGGTTTGCGCCGATCTCTTCCTATTAAGGAGGCACACCTTCACACAAAATTTGACGCGATTCGGTCCAGCGGTTCGGGATATATCCTTGGGACAGGCAGAAAAAAAAAAAGAAAAAAAAATAACAGACAAACCAGACGATCGCAATAGTCCGTCTTGGTGACGGACTAATGAAATATATAAAGGCCCAAGTTGTCAAACAAAACAGAATGGATGGCATGGGGACCTTGCATCGCTTGTTTCGTGTTCTTTCTACGCATTGAACAGTAGTAACAGCCGCTTCATTGCACAACATTCAGTGCAGTGTATTTTGTTAAAACAGAATGGATGGCATGGGGACAATATGCCACGCACTTGCGACACCCCGTAGAGTGTCACATCCTGACACAAAATTGGAAGGGATTCTGTCTTCGCTTGTTTCGTGTTCTTTCTACGCATTGAACAGTAGTAACAGCCGCTTCATTGCACAACATTCAGTGCAGTGTATTTTGTTAAAACAGAATGGATGGCATGGGGACCTTGCATCGCTTGTTTCGTGTTCTTTCTACGCATTGAACAGTAGTTACAGCCGCTTCATTGCACAACATTCAGTGCAGTGTATTTTGTTAAAACAGAATGGATGGCATGGGGACCTTGCATCGCTTGTTTCGTGTTCTTTCTACGCATTGAACAGTAGTAACAGCCGCTTCATTGCACAACATTCAGTGCAGTGTATTTTGTTAAAACAGAATGGATGGCATGGGGACCTTGCATCGCTTGTTTCGTGTTCTTTCTACTCATTGAACAGTAGTAACAGCCGCTTCATTGCACAACATTCAGTGCAGTGTATTTTGCTAAAACAAATACTCGTCTATAACTTAGTATAAGTGTCTTTTTCTATTTTTGCGACTCTACACTACTGTTCTTTCCTTACCCAGCTGCCTTTTTTGTCATACATGGGCATATCAGTAAATAATGGGTAAAGGTAAAGACTGCAATTACTTATTGAACAAAGATAATTAGCTGAAAATGTTCATAAAATACAGCTTCATGTTTGGTAAGAAAGGCAAAAACGGAAAAATGGAATTAACAGAGAAATGTAGTGGGGGTGGCACATCTTGACCTTTAGTTATATAGTAATAAAATTCAGCCTTTCTGCTTTTAATATGGACATTTTGAGAACCAGTGACGTCATTTTCCGAACGTCATCAAGAAAGCCATGTTTAATGCTGAGCCAGTAGAAAAATGGATCTGAGGAAATAGCGAATAAATTACTACATCTTCAGCAGTCCGAAACTTCGGAGATGATTGGGCAAAAATTAATGAGGATTCGGATTCTGTTTATGATGTTCTTCACTTTTTACAATATCACTGGCCCAGTCGTCATTGATATTCTGCATAACAAGTAGGTAATCGTTGCTTATAAATATGTATAAACCATTTTTCACACAGTGGTGAACTCTGTACACGAGCAGCGCTCAGCTGTCGACACTCGTGGAACCCTGCCACTCCATAAAAACGCTGGTCATCTCAAGGTCAAGGTCACTATGTCTTACCCGGATAATCAAGATGTTTAAGTCCTTCCCCACTCACTCCCCGGACCTAACTTGATCCCATGCTGTTTTTTGGTTATTCGTCTTATTAAAGTAGAAGTTTGCAAAACGGGAATGTTCTCCACTCCAAGGCCTACAAAAAGTAGCGGTTTCACAGCTCCACGCCTTCTTTCTGTCGGAGTATCAAAAAGTACTTGAATTGAAACCAAAACTCTTGGAATTTTGAGTGCTTATCCGAGAAGGGTAGTTTACATCAATGTAAAAGTTTCGTGTAAATTCACCGTATGGTTGCTGCTTTACAACTGCAATGACATTATTTATTGATGGGCCCACGTACCTTTCCTTGCCTGCTACGGGTTGCCATTCACCATCCTCCCCCTTTCCACACCCTACCCTACCCCCTGTGCATGCGTGCGTGCGTGCGTGTGTGTGTGTGTGTGTGTGTGTGTGTGTGTGTGTGTGTGTGTGTGTGTGTGTGTGTGTGTGTGTGTGTGTGTGTGTGTGTGTGTGTGTGTGTGTGTGTGTGTGTGTGTGAGAGCGCGCGCGCGAGCGTGTGTGTGTATGAAAGAGAAATATCACTATCTCTACTTGATATTAAGGATGATAGATTAAGACAGCTAGCTGATAAGTCTCTCCGGAGGGGACGAATGTCCATTCCACGTAGGTGGTACACAGGTTCTGATTTATATCTAGAGACTATTCGAGCGCTGCAAGTGCTAAAGGTCTCAACACACGTTCACATTTTTCACTCTTTCCCCGTGGCAACACAGCGATATGCCAGTCATAAGATCACTTGCGTATCACTGTGTTGCCATGGGGGACTTCACTTGCATATCACTGTGTTGCCATGGTGAAAGAGTGGGAAATGTTAACATGTTCTGAAACCGTTACAAAGGACAGTTTTCACATTTCCATCATCCTCCGTACATACTTTCTCTCATTTTCCTGTCACATTTCAGAATTTATTTACCC
Organism: Phymorhynchus buccinoides; assembly: GCA_017654935.2. Lineage (NCBI taxonomy): Eukaryota > Metazoa > Mollusca > Gastropoda > Neogastropoda > Raphitomidae > Phymorhynchus > Phymorhynchus buccinoides. Next base: position 39,665,659 of record CM065687.1, on the reverse strand, counting down.
AAGTCTCTACAGATCATCTGGTATAAAACAAAAAATAGTTTGTTGTATACACAAAAAATGTTCTCATTATTTCTTAAGCTCAAAGCCAACGTTATTCATCGCAGCATGAGGGCGCTATTTCATTGAGTGTGGGGGTGAGAATGTGTGTTGTGGGATAATTGCCTTCGCTATTAACGTCAACTCGCCCAACAAGAAGAAGCGCATAAGCTCCACTAGTCATTGATTTTCCCTTCGGGTCGACTACTTTCCTTTTCTGACCAGACACTGTCCAATCATGTTCCAGCTCCTGACATAGGCTGTGTTTGTGTTTTGCAAAGTCTGTCTCTATCTATCGGTAGTCCGCTTATTCCCGCTCATTACCGACAGAGTCTAATGTCCCCTGTTCCGAGGCGATCGAACCATCAAAGCCTTGGCACGGTTAGCTGTGATACAGCCTTCAAAAGAAGTTAAGGATCGATAACAAACGTACGACTGTACTTTACAGAGGGCTTGAATGTGACTTTTTTTTCTTTCTTTCAAAATTCACCGATTAGATTCGCAACTAATAATTGAGTTGAACTAGAAGACTGCTGGGTATCCGTGCTGTACGGCTGACTCGCACCTGCTGTGTGAAGACATTACTAGTCATGACATAGTACAGTGGTATGCGTCCTAAAATAAGCAGGTTTTAACAGTTTCTAGTTTTTCAGGCGCCTCGCTGTGATTAGAATACCTCTATCTTTTGTTGTCACTTAACAGCGTGATTGTTGCTCTAATATGATAAAGTTAGTATAAAAACGTAAGACACTTGATGCAGTAGTCGCTCAAAAGCGTCCGTATTTGTCAATGCTCTTCAACTTTTTCTGTAAAGTCTGCACCATTTTCTAGACCCCCGAGTGACATCAGAGACAGTTGCATCGATCAATGAGCGGACACTGTTACTGTTTCTTGAGCTTGGTCAGAAAATGATACACCTTGTTTGCATCGAACACGAGGTGGGCTTAAAATACGAAGCGAATAAGAATTAGCACTATTTGAACTCTGTGTGCATGTACGTTTTAACTTTGTGCATCGCGTTTATATATTTGTACTGATCTATGTTTAAGTCTTTATTTATTCTATTTATTTCTTATTCCTCAAAAATTCTACCAAAAATATTTCTTCTTTTTTTTAATTATTAAAAAAAATCTTGTTAGTTGACATGTGATTGTTGAAACGGGTCATTTAACTTGAATACGCGTGTACAGGCCTCATTTCGCGCTCTCTCTCTCTCTCTCTCTCTCTCTCTCTCTCTCTCTCTCTCTCTCTCTCTCTCTCTCTCTCTCTCTCTCTCTCTCTCTCTCTCTCTCTCTCTCTCTCTCTCTCTCTCTCTCTCTCTCTCTCTCTCTCTCTCTCTCTCTCTCTCTCTCTCTCTCTCTCTCTCTCTCTCTCTCTCTCTCTCTCTCTCTCTCTCTCTCTCTCTCTCTCTCTCTCTCTCTCTCTCTCTCTCTCTCTCTCTCTCTCTCTCTCTCTCTCTCTCTCTCTCTCTCTCTCTCTCTCTCTCTCTCTCTCTCTCTCTCTCTCTCTCTCTCTCTCTCTCTCTCTCTCTCTCTCTCTCTCTCTTGACTCTCTCTCTCTCTCTCTCTCTCTATTTTAGACTATAAGTTTGACCTCAACAAAGCTATTTTCATGTACTGACACCGGCCCATCTATGCAAAATATTTGCTATTACTAACATTCGTAACAAAAGCATAATTTATATTCCTCGCCCCAGAACAAACCCTTACATACTCCGGTAGCAAACTATGGAATGATTTGGAAAATGTCAATAAAAACCTAAAGAGTGTCTCATCCTATAAAAGAACATATCACAAACACCTCTTAGATAAGCTTTAAAGTATTAACTTCTTTGCAATAGTCGCTGTTTGTTTAGAAATAATATTACGCCAATGTATTGTTTCTCTATAACGTAAGCTTATTAGTGTATTGCATTGTATCATTGATCGTGAGCGTATTTGCACCTGTGTGTTCGCACACACACCACAAGAGACTCTGTATGTATGTTTTGTTATAGTTATTACTGTATGTTTTTGTGTGTGTGCGAGCACGTGAACGAGCTGTTCATTTGAGCTTGATTTTTGTCCCCATGTTCTTCAATTTACTGTGAACATGCCTGTTGTTATTTTATTTTATTTTTATGCATTTCATACTGTCTTTCTTTTCCCCCTTGAGGGCATGGTGTAATGAAGCTTGAGCTTATCCATTTACCCCCATTAAACATTCGTATTCGGATTAAACATTCGTATTCGCATTCTCTCTCTCTAACCATCCCCAGTGACTGGGCCAAAGGCCTATTCATTAAAATTGTTCAGTGTTCAGTGTTCTCTCACACACACACACACACACACACACACACAGTCACACACGGACACACACACACACACACACACACGCACGCACGCACGCACACGCACACGCACACGCACACACACACACACACACACACATTTATTTGTATTGCCGGTGACTTGACACGGGCATTAAACAAACCTTGTTATCCAGCTCAACAATTAGTTCTCGTTTTAAATCACAGTGTTTCTCTCTTTATCACGTTTAACAAAATGTTACTCCCATGATCTAAACATATGACTATATTTCAACGCCCAAATTCTTGAAAATAAACGCCACTTTTCAGCTACCGTTGCTGTTTTAAAACACCCTTAATCCAGCAACCTAACAGTAACACACTGAGAACATTTTGTGGCCCAACTAAGAACTAAATACGTACTATCACGTACCAGTCGCAACGTTATACTTCTTCTTCTTCTTCGATCGCTCAGACAGTTTCCTGTCAATTATGAGTGCAGATGCGTCATGCTGCTGTTGTGCGCCTAAGTAAGAAATAATTAGGCCCAGCATATCCGACTTCAGCTGGAGGAAATCTTTTTGAAAGTGTTTCTTGAAAAAAAACAAAAAAAAGGCAGGA
>CM065687.1:39645215-39652715 GCA_017654935.2 Phymorhynchus buccinoides | reverse complement strand
AAAATCCTCTGCCCATTCAAAACTTTTGTTTCAGACATTTTCAATACAACAATCGTATATTTTTCTCCCAACTTCAAAATGTCACATAAACTACAGGGTTAAAGCCCAAGTCATGATCGTAAAGATTTCATCACTTGGTATCTTGACATTTTAAAACATGATGAATCGCGCGCGCGTGCGTGCGTGCGTGTGTGTGTGTGTGTGTGTGTGTGTGTGTGTGTGTGTGTGTGTGTGTGTGTGTGTGTGTGTGTGTGCGTGTGCGTGCGTGCGTGCGTGTGCGCGTGAGTTGTGTGTGTGTGTGTGTGTGTGTGTGTGAGAGAGAGAGAGAGAGAGAGAGAGAGAGAGAGAGAGAGAGAGAGAGAGAGAGAGAGAGAGAGAGAGAGAGAGAGAGAGAGAGAGAGAGAGAGAGAGAGAGAGAGAGCACTGATACAATTGGGAAATGGACTTGATCAGAAAGAGTGCAGACATGTGAACAAACTGATGGTGCGTTTGAAAACGCACAGACGGGGGGAAAAAAGGAAAAAAAACCAGCAACAAACCTCTCAACAGAGATAATAAAAACAGACAAAACGACTCATCGCGATTATATTACGGATGTTCCATCAATTCCACCTCACAAAAGACCGTCTGCAGTGACATTCTCGTTTCTCCTATCGCTACGAGCCATCTGGCATATCGTCTAAAGGGATATCGAGCTGCAATGTCACCCGATCTATCAGTACTATACTATACTATACTATACAACTATACTTCCACCATTCTCAGCAGACTCGTCTTTCGCCCCCGGCTGCTCGGAGAAACACTCGGAGAAACACGCCGATATCCGGGGCGTTGGTGGTGGGGATCGTTGTGTTTACGTACTGGTTTGAATACATCACCTATGACGTTATCAGATGAAGGGGGAAAATCTCAGGAATATAGTCTCTTTTTTTTTGCGTTCAAACAGTCATATCCTTAGACCATACCCCCCCCCCCCCCCCCCCCCCCCCCCCCCCAGATTAACTCCGACAGTTCTCTTTTCCGTTTGACAATTTTTTTTTCATTTTTTTTTAAAATCTGGCAGTCAAGGGGTTAAATACTAACAATCAAACTCAAACATGTCGCTAAGCAGCAGACATGTCTTTGCCTCCACCCCCCCCTTCCCCCCCCCCCCCCCCCTTCGCCCCGAAGTTTATTGGGTTTAGCATTCAACAATTAATAAAGGGAAAACTATTTACGATTTTTTTTAAAGGACTAACGTAAACCGGAAATTGCTGTAATTGATTTCTTTTGTGAAAGCTTTGTAGTTTTAGCCGCTCAAAAAGTCTCTCTATCGTCGGAATCTTCTTTTTCGCGAACGTCTCAACTCCATTTGGAATGACTGCAACGAGTATCTTGATAATCAAAAAGAAAGGTCCTAAAGTGACACTGTTTTACTCCACCAAATTCAGTCTAAATCCATCCAGTGGTTTTCGGAAAGGGAGGGAGGGGGGGAGGGGGCAGCATGCGATAGACAGAAACTCAGACACACAGATAGACACACAGACATACTCCTCGTTCATTTCAGGGGCCAAGGACAAAAAAACTTGATGACATTTTTTATTGCAGCAGCTAGCAATGAATCACAAGACTGTAGTGAAAGAGAACACCGTTTTTCCTGACCTATACAGTTCAGTTTTTGCCTGACGTTAGTCAGTTTTTAAGCACTTAGAAGTTGAAAGTACCATCGCAGATACGTAATTGTGGTTATATTTCATTTGAGCTCTAAAACAAACACAAACACCAAACATGACAATAAAACAAGGGTCTAGTGTTCAATTACTCAAAATCACATGGCTAGAGCAAACGTCTGAAAAGTCCAGACAGTCCTGAACTCGGAACAGTTGTGAATAGGAAAACAAAAACAAAAAACTGTTTTAAGAGGGGGGTGGGGGGGGGGTATAATTTCAAAACATACGAGAAAAGATAAGAAATTACGATTATTAAACTAATACCTGCAAACAGCTCATGCCAAGTGAATATAATCTAACAGACATAAAAAAAAGAGAGCAGAAACTCAATGTTTATTGTTTCGAAGGTATATTACGATCGGGCAATACCGTCTGAAAAGACTTCACACCAGACATATATAATACATAATGAGAAACAAATGACAACAACGCACACGCACACGCGCGCGCGCGCGCGCATACACACACACACACACACACACACACACACACACACACACACACACACACACACACACACTAATGGAGAAGGGCAGTTAAAAAAAACACCACTAAAACATTACTGACGTCTCCTAAAAGACATAGATCTCTTCTCCCCAACGACAAGACAAGAAAACACCATCATGGGTGTGTTTTTTATGGTAATAGCTATCATAATAAATGCAGTGGTAAACGTCTGTTGACTTATCCATCCTCCAATCTCGATGGTACAGCGAACGCAACCAAACCATAATTTATTAGAGCAGTAGATGAGACAACATATTACAGATACATGACACCATACATTATTCCATAGCGGAGATTGAGTAAACCATCGTCAGTGTTTTGTACCAACTCAGAACTCTTGTACCCATCGGGGTTTTTTTCCTCCGGGCAAAAAACGGCCAAATCTTCTTCTTCTTCTTCGATCGCTCAGTTTCCTGTCAATTATGAGCGGAGGTGCGTCATGCTGCCGCTATGCGCCTAACTAAGAAATAGTTAGTCCCAGCAAGTCCGACTTCGGCGGGAGGAAATCTTTTTGAAAGTTTGGTTAATCAAAGAATGAAATAGTGAGGCCAAGAGAGGAGATGACGAAATTGAACAAAGGGTAATTACTCTCTTTTTCTAATTAACTCCCCTCCACCAAAGTTGATTACGATACCATTCACCTAGCAGTGCGTGGGTCAGAACCAAAGTGAGACAAGCAAAGCATCATTCTTAAAAAAGAATGTGCCAAGCTCGCTTTTTGAAAGTGTTTCATGAAAAAAGGGCAAGAGAATGGACCTGGTAAGGCAAAAAGATAGTAGATGATGGTAAGCAAAGGGAAAAAACAGTCAAAGAGAGTGACAGATTAGAGGAAGTTACAAGCACAGAACTTCCAGAAGGTGGGGGAACTATTTATACAAAAGACCCCCCGGTATCCCCACGGGGGGGATAAAATCTGAAAGTCAAATATTGAACATGAAAAGCTTTCTTAATGTTTTCTGCTACAGCACTCAAGGGATAAGTGTTTGAGTGATAGTGACTGGTTTGGTTGTCGTTGACTATCTGGATATTAAAACTAAAAGTGTGTAATCGTGATAGTTATTATGTTTAGCATGTAGACTATGTACATGTGATTATTTCTTCATCTCTCTCCCTTTTTCGTATACACGCACAACCACGCACATACGCACGCGCGTGCACAAACAAACACGCGCGCGCGCGCGCACATACACACGCACGCACTCTCTCTCTCTCTCTCTCTCTCTCTCTCTCTCTCTCTCTCTCTCTCTCTCTCTCTCTCTCTCACACACACACACACACACACACACACACACACACACACACACACACCACACCACACCACACCACACCACACCACACCACACCACACCACACCACACACACACACACACACACACACACACACACACACACACAGAGAGAGAGAGAGGGAGAGAGAGTCCGCAATGAGTCGTACCTGTTGGCTTCTTTCGTTCTCGTCTTTCGTGATTTATTTTGTTCTAAGAACTAGAATTGAATATAAAACCAGATTTTTTTTTTTAAACAAACAACAGTAACGGAAAACGAGTAAATTTGTAAAAAGAAGGAAGCGGCGTATAAAGAGGCTTAGTGAAATTACTTTAAAATACAGACTTGAATGAGGAAATACTAATGAAACCACCCCCCCCCCGAAAAAAAACACCACTCTTTTTTCTCTGCCAGTTCGGTAGCAGGGGGCATTTATGGTCTTTTTAGCTAATAGCTTCCACCACTATCTCGCTAACTCCCCCCCCCCCCCCCTCCCAATTTAAAAGCCTATTCCCCCCGCCTTCTGAGATGCTGTGACGCACTCTCCTCTTTTAGCGTTCCGCGGATGGGTTTCTGTGACATTCAGGTCTTCCATCCAATCAGAACCCTTCACGCACCAGCCTATCCCTCCTGTCATCACCACATTCGAAGCCATAGTATTTCTCCGACGCCACTGCCGACGCTTAGGGGCTACTAGAGTTGTTATAATATTGACGAAGTCTACTTTACCATAATTTGACTCCAGCTTGGGTCCGGAAGCAGTTTGCCATTCGTGGCTTCCGGCCACGACAACATTAATTCCAGCATCATTGTCCACAAGACTTCGATGATCACTTTAACTAGCCCCCTCTTATATTTATCAGCTCTCCCCACATTTTCACACCTGCCTTTCTTACCAAACATTAAGCTGTATATTATCAAGTTTTTGAGCTAATTATCTTTGTTGAATAATTGTTCGCAGTCATGATAAAGGCCATTATCTAATAGGACCCCCCCCCCCCCCCCCCCCCCCAATGTAGTGCAGTACACGCAGCATCCGCGGAGCATTTGTCACAGTCCTGATTCATTGCAGTTTTTCGGTCTTGCCTTTATCTTGAACTACTATTATTGAATGCATGTGTTTAATTATGTAAATGGATGAAAATTAGTGATAAATATAGCAAACGATAGAGAATGAAGTACTCATAACTCAATCTGCAGTAAGAAAGGCAAGACTGAAAACATGGAAAGAACCGAGAAATGGAGGAGGGGGGGGGGCGCATCTTTACCTTTACCTATTATTTTCCTTTCATATGTTTTTCTGTCAAACTTTAAAGTACATAACCAAAAGAAAGCAAATTCTTAACATGGTTTTTCAATAAATCCATCTTCTGCACTTTGATCGATTTTATGGAGGTGCTAGTCATAATACTGATGTTTATTCTAAACAAATACAAAAGTCTTCAAAGACTTCTCAGTACGTAAATTACGTACGCAAAGATGTTTTTATTCCTTTACATAGAAAATGCACGTTTTCGTTCCTTTAGTAGGATCCCAGATTAACCTCAGTATAAGCATTAACATAAAACTTTAAACATGGTTCGTGTAGAATGTGTGTGCGCATGAGTATGTACGTGGGCATGCGTGACAGCATTACATTACATAACAAACAAAAGTCGCAAATAATGAACACAAAAGTAAATATTTCACGTTACCACTTCTCACGAACCCCTGCCCCCACCCACCACCCTTCTATTTAAAATCTAAACACTGAATAACATTATGCATGCAGATTATTAAAAACAAATTCGGGACTGTCCTGGTATTGCAGTACCTCAAGAATCGTCCCACTATCTTTATAGTTATTAATGTCTCACATGTGCCTGTTCCAGGCCGGAGGACGTTAAGCGAACTTTCATCACCATTATGCATGCGATGTTCCCAAGTTAATGACATGTCACGATTTGCAAACTGTGGACGGCAACTCATGCGGGGGAATCGCAAGACTGCGGGCAGCCCACCTAGACACACGGCCGTCGAAACTGACGTAAGCTTAACTTCCATTTCTCAAACTCGAGTCCAGATGTCTGGCTGATATATCCGGCCTTCTCCGAACCCCAATGTCCCCCACGGTTCCATGGTTAAGATGATGGAATTTTGTTGTCAACCTTCAACAGGAAAGGTCTGACCAGAGGAAAAGGTCTGACAGTTGCCAAATTAGATGTCGAAGAGAGGCTGTCATGTCGCATCATTATCAACATATCAAAAACCGTATCCTTACTAAGACTGCATTGTAACGGAATTCTATTATTTCTTTTTTTTCTTTTTACACACAAGTATTATACGGAAACATGTGGATCTGTTTTCTATGAATGATGTGAGTAAAGTTGTGGACTTGGGTTAGGTTGGGGGTAGGATGGGAGGAGGAAAGGGAGGCGAAGGAGTGGGCCGTAGGCGTAGTAGTTAACACAGTGGAAGTCACAAAAATGATGCATAAGAGAAATAGTAAATGCGGATCCTATTTAGAATGGAGGTGATTAACAAAACAGTGGTGATGGTTTGGGGTGAAGGTTGTAGGTGGGCTTTACAGATATAGGCTACACAAAGCCAGAACGGTACCAAAGTGTAGACTAGCAGACAGAGACAAACACCACAGCAGATGAAAGCAAAGAGGGTTAAAATGAAAGCCTCAACCAGAGCCAGATGCCCTCACAGACCATCCTTTTACCACTCGTATACACAAGATCCACACCAAAAAAAGAACGGAAATAAAACTGAGAAAGCAGAACAAGCGCGTAAATGCCAATTGCTTCAGGGACGATTCAAAGCTAGTAACATCCAAGAGAAGTGAAAGCATTCCCAGCTGTGCTTCCAATCTCTCACCATTCCTCTGAAGCCGACAGCTTCGGCGTTGTTCGTTTACAACGCAGCTCGATGCAGCGGCCAAAATATACACATGCTGTAATAGGCCTACTTGGAATGTTATAACAATCTTTAAAAGTTTTGAGTCATTGGTTTGAGGTCTGGTGTTACGAAACTCTAGGAACATGTTCTGTAGACTTGATTGAAACCTCTCTATGTGTTCTTGGATAAAGACTATTTCTCATCTGGGATTTCCCATGTTCATTTCTGTTCAGAGGATTGGAATTTGTTTCCTTGGACGATACAACAATTTTTCAAATGTCCATCTTTTCTATGTTGCAGATGAAATCCATTCCTTTGTGAGACGAACCGACACCAACCTGTTTACAACGGACACCTCTCTCGTTAGGAAACTTTAATTCCAAGTGACAAAAAAAAGAATATTTATAGATTTGAAAAGTTTTAATACAGACATCAATGTCAATGTAAAATGAAAGAAAACATCTTGAATACATGATTGATAGGCTTGTACCCGTAATAAAACAATGGGCTACTACTTTAACGGCATGGCACCTCTGGTTCGAAGGCTTACGACCTCAGTTTCTCTGTATACAGGAGACGATCGTTGAAGAAGAAAAAAATTGAAACAGCAGGTAGGCTTACACATACGTTCAATAATTCAACCCAGATCAAACGGGAACAAAAGTAAGAAGTACGACGTTCGCGAGCAACACCTTTCCGCATAGAAAATCATGAAGCACGACTACTACAACATCAACAACTCGGACCTGGAGCTTCGGTCCAACGTGGTGGGCCTGGAGGCGAACGGCAGCAGCGGCAGCGGGACCAGTTCCTGCCAGGGCCTGGACTGCTACCCTGACGGGGTGTTCACGGCCGTGGAGACGGTGACCATCGTGCTGGCGCTGGGTGGCTTCCTGGGCAACGGGCTGACCGTGCTGGCCATCCTGACCTCGGGCCTGCGCAGCAACCTCAACAGCCTGCTGATCGGCAACCTGAGCCTGGCCTGCGTGCTGTACTGCTGCCTGGTGCTGCCCCTGCAGGCCGCAGCCTACCACCACCGCCAGTGGGTCCTGCCAGAGCAGGTCTGCGTCGGCGTGGCCGCCATCCGCATCTGGCTCATCGGGGTCAACATGTGCCTCCTCTCCGCCATCGCCTT
>CM065687.1:39627715-39640215 GCA_017654935.2 Phymorhynchus buccinoides | reverse complement strand
ATGGGTTTATGGTTTGTTGCGTAGACAACGAGTGCAGAAAAGCAACAAGGAGTGAGTACTGGTTTGTTACGTTACTAAAAGCACTAGACCATCGGCATTCTGAAGTAAGTGGTAGAATCTAGGTGGCTCGAAGTGGTCCAGCAAGTAACTGTACAATTTTGGCTTGGAGTGTGAAATAACACTGTTGTAAAATTCTGGACATAATTACAAATAACATTGAATTATCATCGTCTTGAATGGTGCCAAGAACTAACAAGTTTCGGCGCATTCAAATTTCCAAAGTATAAAAAAAGTGTCAGTCTTGGGATATCACCACACCAATAACCATATTAATTTTCACATTACCGGGTGTGTTAAGACAATAAGTAAACGGTCAAATGCTGAACAACCGCTTGGAAAAAGGTCATGTGTAAATGTTCAACTGTCAAAATACCATCCTCTCATCTGGGAAATGTAAACTTTATCGTTGAATTCAGAATGTGCACCAAATCCACATTCAAAATGTTTCTTGATAGATTTTTGAGTGTATATATATATTTATGGATAACTTTTCACTCATTGTCTCTACTTTTGGTCAATGGTTGAGGAAGGCTTCTATCATTAAAACCCGAAAATTCCCAAGGTTTTTTATATATTGTTTATGGACGTAAACATATTCGCGGGGGAAAAAAAGATGTACAAATCACTAACTCACAAAAATATAAATATCGACAATGAAATTACTGTATCTAAATATTGTGTGAAGAAGAAAAGAAAAAAAAATCAAACTTTCCGGTCCAATCGGGTAACACATGAACCATATCCAAACAATACCAGTCCACTGGATACAGGACGTCCGCTGCTAAACGAAAACTGCCACGACTGTAAATACTTGTTCACTCGTGTTTGTGTCAAAGCGTTGTACGTAGCAGACCGTTATCTGCACTGACGGGTCAACCAACAATGTAGGGACCAGCTCTGTTCCACGTATTAACGATCTTCAAACGGACAACTTAACTGCTCTGCTCACTACCATTCCCAGTCAAGTTTGTGTGTAACGTTTCCTGCTTTTTTTTTGGCTTTGCTTTTTTTTAATAAACAAAACCGGCTCTTGGCCAGTAGTGCATTCAACAAGCACCAACCTGCCCCAGTACATATCTCTGTCAAGACACTAAATTTATTGCAAGGTATACTTTGAGCGCGACCTTCAGAATCTTTTTTTTTTTCATCAGTGAATAAGCTTTTTACAATACCACATCTACTCCTATCGTCAACTTTTTTTTTTTTTTCGTCTAACAGTTTCCAAATGTGACACGTCCCCTAAAATTCCAATTGTATTTTCCGATTGACGTTTTTACCTCCATTATAGGCAATGCAACTGCCATACTTTTGCTAATGACACCCACCCCCCCACCCCCTCTTTCTACCCCCCACACTCTAACACACACACACACACACACACACACACACACACACACACACACACACACACACACACACACACACCAGTAGTTAGACTGTCGATTCTGCAAGTACAATGGTGATCAGAGGTTCTATCTACAAACTTCGGTTAAAGTTCATGCATAATTGCTTATTTCTTGTTTGTAAAAACAAAATGTCCCTCCTCAACTAACCCCCACCCCACCCCACCCGGACCCCCCCCCCCCCACCCCCCACACACCACCCGGACCCTCCTCTCAACCACAAATTCGACTGGAAAACGTTTGTTGGTTCACTGTTTCATACTGGAAATCATTCGCACTTTTTTCCACATGCATGTGATTGTTGATTTCCTGCCACTAAACCAGACATGGTATTTGGATATATTAATATTGTTTCTTACGTGTATACCTATTGATTCCTTAATACTGAAATAACTACGATTATGTTTTTTGTAAACACTGGTGTTGCTTCATGGAGACATGCTTTTTGCTTGGTTTGGTTTTTGTTTTGTTTCCTAGCTCTAAATTGCGTTTTTCGCATTTGAAAACATAAATATTAGTACACTATCGTTTCAAGTATTGATTTCCTGGATGTGTGTGTGTGTGTGTGTGTGTGTGTCTTTCATTTAACGTCTATCCATTTCTCGTGATATTAGATGGAGATTTCCTGGATCTATATCAGATAATGTATTTGATTTTGAATGCATTACTTTATATATTGTTATGTCCATTTGGTTGGTTGGTTGATTGATTGACTGGCTGGTTGGTTGGTTGGCTAGTGGTTGTTGTTTCCTAATCCATAACCTGAGAGTGTGGACCTAATTAACTACTTTTTTTCCCAACACACTGATCATTGATCACTTACAATTACAATGATATTTGTTTGTCGTTGCAAAAGATCAGGTTTGAAAACATTGGCACGTTCCAGTCATTTGCTTGTTGACTTCTTGTTTCGGAACACATTATGATTAAAACCAGATATCTGTTTGTTGATTCATAAGCTTCAAACCCAAGTATTAAAAAGTCAGAGAGAAACGCATATACAGACAGACAGACAGACGGACGGAGTGAGATAAGAGATGCATAATTATGTACTAATGTTTAAATTATTTATTGTTACCTTGCGCTGCGGGCCTGAGACGAATTTCTTTCGTTTATATGTGACAGCAGATTGTCGCTTACGCTTAAAGTTCGCCCACTCACAACTCGTAGAACACGGTCACGAGGGGCGAGACAAAGCATTCACGTTGATTCCGGAGCAACATTTTTTGTTGTTCCTTGGCTGATTCTCATTTCAATTCACACTTTACTTACTTTTTTAATCATTTATTTATTGTAAACGCCTAGGGAATTCATTTGATTATGCGTATAAATGTTCATAATAATAATAATAATAATAATAATAATAATTTACTTCTTTGTTCAATCTTTTACCTTCCCGGATCGATTTATTTATTTATTTATTTTTGCCTATTCATTTTGTTTCATTCCATTCGCTTAATCCTTTCACCGCCTAAGTCGCATTGTAGCACCACATCATCTAACACCTATGTCACTAAAATGCATCAAATTGGGGTATATTATACAAAGACCCATTGTCTTAGTTTTGGGAAGTAAGAAATAAAGGATAGGAACCTTATTTTGTACTATATGTCACAAAAGAATCACCAATACTGCAGATGGTGGTTTTTTCTCTACCCAGGTAAATTTAATGGAACTTTTTGGCTGAAATATGGCTGGCGGTGAAAGGGTTAAATGAATTAAAAACGCATTGATTTATTCATAATTATACTGAAATGTACTGAATCCTTCATCGTTTTATTCATTGACTCCAGACTCTGCGCTCATGTACATTATAGATACATGGAAATGAAGCCACTGTATTTCTCTATAACTGATATACTTCTTCATTGACCACATGACTGATCGCATATGTGTGCTTTATTTCACTCGTTTTTCTGTCAACTGCGTGTAAAAAAAAAAAGTGTTAACGGGGAAAATACGGGTAGTTGAAGTCAAATTTCATCACATCATAATTGTACCATAACAATAAGAGTTGTTTTACATAATGACGTATGTATCTGGTGTGCTAAATTGAAGGCCTACAACTAACATAATAACTAGCAATAATAATCGACAGTCCAACTAATTCATATCTATTCCTTCTCTCCGACCCCCCCCCCCCCCCCCCCCCCCCCCCCCCAACCCTCCCGACCACCCATTCCTTCTCTCCGACCCCCCTACCCCCCCCCCCCCCCCCCCCCTCCTTCCCAACTTTTGACGCAACTATAAGAAATCTATCAAATTTGAACATTTTTAAAAGCAGTTTTAAAAGCAGTCAGTTGAATGATTTTAAACATTTATCATATTTTTGCCAAAGTTCATCTTAACTACACCAACATACCAATACATATGGGTATAGATATGCACATTTTCGTGTTGGCGTGCATGGTTCTGCCGCGTGCGTGTGCGGATGACCACGCATGCAAATGTGTTGATTATGTCTTTTGTTTTTCTTACCTATACTAATGATAGAGAGATGCAACAGTTTCAGTTTTCGTTTCCACGCTTACTTTCTCTGAAAACGAATAAAGGTATAGTGGCATATTTTTGGTTAGCTTTGTTTTTAATCGCCGTGACTACAGATTTACATATTCTAATGTACACTTAGAAACGTTTACATATCTCTGGTTCCACACTTTATACAGCTTAATGCGAGTCTTTACAGTATTACGGTCGCTTTGCATATTTTTGGGAAGTTTCTTCTTTTTTTGTCTTCGTTTGTTTTAGTGGATGGGGTCCTTTATTTTTAAATATTAATTATTTATTGACTCAAGAATTCAATTCGTTACATTGCTTGATATGCTTGTTTGTTTTTACAGTTTGTTTCAAGTAAGCATTTGCTTACGGTCTGTATCTATGCGCCTCTTATCTATTAGGTACTAAATTTAACTTGTTACAGTATAAATACTACAATTGATCTATCATTCATTACTTAGTGGATTCAAGTTTGTTTACAGTGTCGCCTTACACTTACATGGGTGCTCCTGGGAAATTAAAAAAATCCTGCAAGGCAGGGGTCCAGGGGCCACCCAAGCCCTGGCAGAGTGCAGGGACAGTGCCCCTCCTGGGGGTTCCGGGGAGCAATGCCCCCTGGAAGCTGAAGGAAAACAACAGTTTCCAATGTAATTGACAGGCTCTCGTTGCACTTTCACTTCTGGTTAGACTTCATGACAACAACAACAACAACAACATACAGTATTTCTACGGCGCTGAATCTTGATAGAAATCAAATCAAAGCGCACACACACGTTAGCATTCAAAGCGCATTCAAACAAAAACGCAATACAAAGCGAACACACACGAATAACATAAATGGAATATAGCAGAAACAGACCTAATGGCAAGAGAGAGAAGATAAAGAGAGAGGAGCTTTAATGACGGGGGAACAGGTGGGTTTTGAGGTTAGCTTTGAAAGCAGAGAGAGTCGGTCGCTGACGGAGGGAGAGAGGAAGTTTGTTCCAGGAGGTCGAGAGAGAGAGAGAGAGAGAGAGAGAGAGAGAGAGAGAGAGAGAGAGAGAGAGAGAGAGAGAGAGAGAGAGAGAGAGAGAGAGAGAGAGAGAGAGAGAGAGAGAGAGAGAGAGAGAGAGAGAGAGAGAGAGAGAGAGAGAGAGAGAGAGAGAGAAGGTGATCAAACTTGACAAGCTATGGTAATCAAAACTCTCTCGTGAGGCTGATTAATGTAACAAACTTGTGGAAAAGAAACTAAGAAGTTATAATAAAAACTTAAAAACCGAAGAACAGATAAACAGACAGGCAGACATAGAAAGCATTTAGAAGGGGATTGGGGGGGGGGGGGGGGGGGGGGGGGGGGCTTAGAAACACTAAAACACACCCACCAAAGAAAAGACGTTGAGGCAGAGAAACATGAAATATGAAATTCAACCAGTGTCGTGGGAAGCTATTGAATATCGGTCAATCAGTAATTCCATCCACATGAGAGAAAACAAAGCCCCAACTGATGACACAACTAATTAAACACTCAGTATTGAATTGATACGTTTTACAACTGGCTGCTAATAATGCCTACGTCACAGACTTTTATAAAAAAAAAAAAAAAAAAATAAAGGGTTTCCTGACTTCCCAGAGACCATTCTTTATATATTTTTAAAATGACCAAAACGTGAACAATTCATTTTAAAACCAGTACAGGGCTCCCAATCGTTCCGCAAAACAAGGGGTCCCAGGGACTCCTTCACTTACGGTATAGAGGGTCATAGAGGCGGGATAGAGGGTCCCAGTGGCATAGCGAATGCTAAAAAGAATTTTTCTAGTGCATCCCTGGGACCCCTGCACATTCTTTTAGAGGGTCTTTTAGAATTTTAGTGCTTCGTAGACCACCATTTGGGGGTCCCTGGGAGCCCAGCCGCAGCAAGTAACAGCTATCGTAAACACCGTCTTGTCATTCATTGTCTTTGCCCTCCTCTGAATGCTGCTAATCGTTGTAAGATAATTTGGTCTTCTATTGTCAACAGTTGTTATCAATTGTACAGACTCCATTCATATTGGCTGTCTCTTTCTCCAATTTTGTATGTCTCTCTCTGTCTGCCTGCCTACCTCTCTCTCTCTCTCTCTCTCTCTCTCTGTCTCTCTCTCTCTCTCTTTCTCACTCTCTCTCTCAAATAGACTAATTATTATATCCCAAATTCTCCTTTTTCCTTTTTTTTTATATGTCCCCACAACTGTCTATTCTTCTTGTGGGTTTTTTAACATTTATTTAACATTGAATAATTTAAATGGAAACGGTCGGGAAAACACACTGAAGTCAAAAATGTGAGTTCTTAACCCTTTCACCGCCAACGTCACATTTTAGCACCACAATGATTTAACACCCATGTCACTAAAAAGCATCAAATCAGGGTCTGTTATCCAAAGACCATGTTCTCTTAATTTTGGGAGCTAAGGATAGGCCTTACTTTAAATATGTTACAGAGGATTCCCTAATATTAGACATATTTTTTTCTCTATCCAGGTAAGTTTAATGGACATTTTTGCTGAAACATGGCTGGCGGTGAAAGGGTTAATGTTACTCCTTTTGCTATTGTTCAGTTAATCATGTATGCTCCGATTGCTTCCTTTCTTTTTCTTTTAACATTTCATTTTCGTTGCTTTGGCATTCGAGGTTATCTCCAAACCACAGTTCCAGCGTTCTCTTACCTGCAGTGTGCCCAAACCACAATAATAGTGATGCTATTTTGCAGCTATAGTTGTCATAATCGCATACCTCCCCGTTGGGATACCGGGGTGGTCTTCTTTTGTACAAATAGTTCCCCCACCTTCTGGAGGTTCTGTGCTTGTAACTTCCTCTAGTCTGTCACTCTCTTTGACTCTGCCTTTTCCCTTTGCTTACTGTCATCTACTATCTTTCTGCCTTATCGGCCCATTCTCCTGCCTTTTTTCAAGAAACACGGTTTTGTCCACATTGTTACTGTGTATCCGGGGGATTTTTGTTTTTTGTTTTTTTTGTTTTTTTGTTTACTCATTTGCATTATTGTTTCCGTACTACTTCCAAAAAAGCCTATCAAATCAACACCAAGGAAGCAATCTTTTCTTTTACGCTAATCATATTCATTAAATCTCATGCATTACGCATACCTTAATGTTCTATGATTTGGATTCTCTTTTGTTTTGTTTTTATTCACGTGACCCGAATGCCAAGAAAGCCTCTATAAACATTTCCCTTCTCCCCTACGAAAACTAAAAAATAATTAAAAATAAAACAATAAAACAGGCATGCAGTCAAGGGATGAGAAGGTGGGGATGGTCGTGAGGGAATGGGCAGATTCAAAAAGGTGTTAACATAATTGGATTTTCATTATTTATAATCCTGAAATGGGGTGTTAGTGCGGGAATATGGGAGCAAAATAAGGGGAGAAAATACCCAATAAAAAACCACACAGAAGCATGCATGGTATCGTCAAAACACACACACACACACACACACACACACACACACACACACACACACACACACACACACACACACACACACACACAGACCCAATAATAATAAAAAAACACAGAAGCATGCATGGTATCGTCAACACACACACACACACACACACACACACACAC
Source organism: Phymorhynchus buccinoides (assembly GCA_017654935.2). Taxonomy (NCBI): domain Eukaryota; kingdom Metazoa; phylum Mollusca; class Gastropoda; order Neogastropoda; family Raphitomidae; genus Phymorhynchus; species Phymorhynchus buccinoides. The sequence goes on along the minus strand of CM065687.1, from coordinate 39,632,659 downwards.
ACACACACACACACACACACACACACACACACAAAGACCCAATAATAATAAAAACACAGAAGCATGCCGGGTATCGTCAACACACACACACACACACACACACACACACACACACACACACACACACACACACACACACACACACACACACACACACACACACAGGCCCAATAATAATAAAAACACAGAAGCATGCATGGTATCGTCAACACACACACACACACACACACACACACACACACACACACACACACACACACACAGACCCAATAATAATAAAAACACAGAAGCATGCCGGGTATCGTCACACACACACACACACACACACACACACACACACACACACACACACACACACACACACACACCTTGGATGCTGTATGTCATTGAGAGCCCCGTCAGCAAAACCCATTCCAGATACATTATTAATGCCTGTAACAATTGTCTGTTTCATGTTGCACTGCCTCGTGAATGTAGGTCCCTATTAAAAAGAATTACCTCTGTTTTCTATATACTAGCTAGAAAAAAAGAAGCATATGTGGACATTCATAGGGGTGTGTTAATTTCAGTCTCTCATCCCAGAAGTCTTGCCCGACTTTTTGTTACTGCTATTAGCCCCATAAACCAGAAGCCACATTTTGGGGCACCCCCAAAACTGGAAATCCAGAGCATGCCGGAAAAAAACACCCCCCTACATTCACATTACAATAAACCGCATGTAGGCCTACATACGCAATCAAGCGCATACACAAACACAAACTCTCTCGCTCAGTGTAAATATGCCTCATTGCACTCCTTTGGGTGATGGTGATTAAGAGTGGGCCGGTTTGGAGTCTACAGACATTTCAAGCATAGTCAGTTCAGAGGGCATCCTTAGCGGAGGTTAACACTGGAAATGTACACCGTCAAGATGTGTTTCACTGCCCTCCTTGAGTGATGTTGATCAAGACTATAATCGAGTCTAGGAAACTAAAGGTTTTTTGACAAACGCACACACAGACTATAAAACTGACGTTTAGTTGTTTTGTTTTTTGCTCCTTGTGAATTCACATTGATGATGTTTGGGTTATTATTAGTATAATATTGACAACATTAGAAATTGCTATGTACGGAATGCTTTATGTACAGAATGTCTTGTTGAGGGGAAAAGAGGGGAAAGCCTGTGATATTGAACATAAAAGAGAAACAAAACATCCGTGTATCACATCATCATTATAGTTTTTGTTTGTCTGTGTCTTGTGGTTTTTTGCCAGAAGTTTTACCAACAAGCACTGTATCATTGTACCATTGTGTCGTTGTTCTCGTTTGCTGCCACATGCTTAATATCGATGGCTTGGAGTATTATATTGACGTATTATCGGATTTATTACAATAACTAATAACTTGTATCAAACAATGAGTGCAGAAATATAAAAAGGGGTTTTTGCTTTTTATATTTCAGCAGTCTTTTTTTTAATACAATTTATTAGTTTTCGTAATAACTTCAATGATATGTCAATGGACTATCTAAAGATAGTCCGTCTTGACTCCAAGCCATCGCAGTGTCCAATGGTTGCTCCGACCCACTGACCAGAGCTGAATTTTGAAAGAAGGAAATGAATAAATATACTTACTAAAGAAAGTGAAAAAGGGAGAGCGACAGAGAAAATGGGAATGGATGAAAGGAGGACATTAATCTTAAAGGGAGTGATGAGGCGGGGGTAAAGAATAAAATGTTTACATTGTCCTTGTCATGACGGGTGTTGTTTTGTTGCTGTAACTAGAGAAATAAGAAATAAACATTCGTTCTCCCTACATGGGAGGAATGAAAAGGGGCGCTGTTTGTTTGTTTGTTTGTGTCGTTTCTTCCTTTCACTTTTCTTGCCAATCCCCCTCCACGACATCCAGATCCCTTTGAACCCATGGGTGTATGCGGTGACCAGAGAGTTTGCCTCAACTTCCCATCATAACCCTTGCTCAAATGGTCAATGTCAGAGCAAAAAGAGCACGGGAAGAGCACTGTCTTCAGGCAGACCACTGCCTGAACCAGCGTCAAATTGTCCGAAATCAGGCTTCAGGCAGAGCCACATGCACCCCTGCCTTTCTCTCAAAAACTATCAAACTATTGGCACATTTATGAAAAATCTCTCTCTCTCTCTCTCTCTCTCTCTCTCTCTGAAGCGCACAGAAGCACACACATTCACTCTCACTCACTCACTCACACACACACGCACACGCACGCACGCACACGCACACGCACACGCACACACACACACATGCATAAACCAGATGTAAACTCTGCTGTTGTACAGCAGCAGCAGAAACAAATTACAACCCTACCGATACTCGTAACTTCAAAACACACCAACGACAAAGAGTAGGTACATGATAATCATAATTCTTATGTAACAGGCCCCTGGCGAGCAATTACCGAGTGATGAAAGCCTCTATCACACACCATACCAAGCTACCAATAATTCGGACAGGAATGCAGCAAATTCGCATAACTAGGGTCTAAATGTCTGTACATGTTTTGTTTGTTACCCGGCCAGAGGCCGAGGTATTGCGATCGCTTTGTGTGTCTGTGTGTGTGTGTCTGTCTGTGTATCGATTATCTTAAAAACTACTGTTTGGATTTTGATTAAAATTGGCAGAGGGGTAAACATCTTGAAAAGGAAGCTTCCGTTCGTTAATCAACACCGTCCTGACCTTGACCTTGTTTGCTTCTTTGGTTGGTTGGTTTGAATTGGTTGTTTTATTATTTTTTATTTTTGTTGTTGTTGTTTGGTTTTCTTCAGCAATTAAACCAACAAAAAAGATGATACAGCAGTTATGCCAACAAAAAGATGATAGTGTTAAACATTCACGTTTGGCAGCCCCCCCCCCCCCCCCCCCCCTCACCTCCCCCACGAAAAACAACAACAACGAAGAAAACAAACAATGACAGAAAGAAATGGGAGAGCGACAGACACAAAGGAGGAAATAAAAGAAACAAAGGAAGAAAAATATATATACGAAAATATAGACAAACAATTACACAAATCTCACACACTCTTCCCTCCCTGTCAGTCCACTTTTCCCCCCCTTGTTCACTAAAAACAGGCTTACCAATCACTTAAATCTTTAAAAAACAATAACAACAAAACAAACAAACAAGAAACTACAAAGCTTATCAACAATGCCAACCTTAGCTACAGACACAAAAACAATCTAATCTTCTTCTTCTTCGATCACTTAGACAGTTTCCTGTCAATTATGAGCGCAGATGCGCCATGCTGCCGTTATGCGCCTGAGTAAGAAATAGTAAGGCCCAGCATGTCCGACTTCGGCTGGACGAAATCTTTTTGAAAGCGTTTCCTGAAAAAAGGCAGGAGAATGGACCGGTAAGGCAGAAAGATAGTAATGACAGCAAGTAAAGGGAAAAGGCAGAGTCAAAGAGAGTGACAGATTAGAGGAAGTTACAAGCACAGAACTTCCAGAATGTGAGGGAGCTATTTATACAAAAGACCCCCCGGTATCCCCATGAGGGAATCGATCTAATATAATGTCGCTACATATAATTACGCCTGTCTGTCGTTTCCAATTACGACTGTCAGATAGCAGAGGGAGGGGGGGGGGGGGGGCAGCTGTTAGTGGAGATGCCTTGCCCAGGGTAAATCCCCACTATCTCAGCCAAAAGGGATTTGAGAACAGATGGCGTTGGGGAAGGTCCCCAAAGGCCACACAATCCCTTAGCTGCAGGAATAGAGCCAGTGCAGATGCCGCCTAGTTTTGAGAGTCGTAGTCTTCCATATAAAAAAACCTAAGCTGTACCGTGATTTTCCTTCTTCTTCTGCATTCCCAGGCCATATGGCCATAATGGGTAAGGTACGTATGTGTCCGGTTTTCGGTTTTCACTGGTCTCCCCGCTGCGTACAGCCGATACATTCCGTTTTCGGAGGAGCTCAAAGGAGAAAAATAATTTGGAAGATTTTTTTGGAAAAAAAGGCAGGAGAATGGGCCAACAAGTCAGAAAGACAGTAGATGACAGAAAGCAAAGGGAAAAGGCAGAGTCAAAGAGAGTGGCAGATTAAAGGAACTTACAAGCACAGATCTTCAATAAGGTGGGGGAACTATTTTTTTTACGAAAGACTCGGTATCCCCACGGGGAGAGATTCATGGAGGGGGCGGGGTCTGCTCCCCGTATGGAGGCACGAGGCATCAACCAACTGCCCCACATGATTTTCCAAAACTGCACAAAATCCTTCACTGTACAGCTCTCACGTTACTATTGGCCCCTGCTACAGGCTAATGTGAACCAGTGGTAAAAGCCACTTGAGTAAAGGGCCGCTACGTACGTACTGTGTACTACAATACAATAGGCCCCCCCCTTCCCCCCCCCCCCCCGCCCCCCCCCCCCCCCCCCCCCCCCCCCCTCTAATAGGGTTGGCTTGATATCAATCTTGCATTTTTGAAGGTGAAGGGTATAACACACACACACACACACCCTTCCCTCCGATCCATGATTAATTTCAATCGACTTGAACTTTAACTGGACATTTTTGTAGCACCATAACATAAGTGTTGATAAATTGATCCCTAAACTCACTCACGTTCTGGAAAATCTTAACAATTAACAAAAAACGTTGTTGATTTTTAAGTCCACAATCGTGTTCATCACAAATTTAACGGACTGGTATCGTGATGGTACCTGACTTGCACGCATGCAGAATCCGTTCATGACATCAGTTTTCAGTAAAGATGCTGACAGACAGACAAGCCGACGTACAAACATCATATTCTCCTTTGTGGAGGTAAGAAGGGTAAAAGAAGTACTCACCCAGCAGCTTCTTCAGATTCGCCGTCAATGCTGGGAACTGCCACTAAACACACAAAAATCAAAATAATATTTAAAATTATTAATAATACGTTCCCATCGCATCCACACTTCTAATGTCCGAAATTCTCAATCTTCCGCTGCCTTTA
>CM065687.1:39612715-39622715 GCA_017654935.2 Phymorhynchus buccinoides | reverse complement strand
GGTGGGGGTGGGGGGTGTTAATTCCAAATATTAAGTACAGGAAAAGTCACGGTCAAGGTCACAACGGTTATAGTCTGCCTATTGGACCATCTGCAAACCGGTCATTTAAAAGCACAATTTTTTTTTAGACATTTAGAAGCTGATAGTGATTCTGAATGAATATCCACCAAGGTCAAGGTCATTCCTTTGTTACTTTTGTTTAGAAACAGACAGTTATAGTTTCAAGCTATTTTACACCTTAAACACAGCCGTCATGTTTACGATTCTCAAACTCAAAAGTTTTATGCATTCAGTTTTATGACAATAACACTAGGCTGATCCTAACCCCATCAAGTTCAGCCACCCGGGAACTTCGTATCTGCCGCTCGGAGATACACTGGTTACTTTTTCAGTCTGTAAAAGGTGAACGAAGGGGAGAAGACGGAAGAACGGGCTGGTTAGCTTTGAACCGAGGGTGGCTCTACAAAGAATAGGATTGAAGATTGATGGACATCAAAGTTGGTCATACAGTGGAACCTCCCTTATAAGACCTTCAAAAATCATCCAAAATTAGGTCTTATAAGGGAGGTAATATTAATACTTACAAAGAAGGGCAATGTCTCAGAGAAGTAGGTCTTATATGGGAGGGAGTCTTATAATGGGAGGTCTTATAAGGGAGGTTCCACTGTAGTAATCGTTTCATGATGAAACCCATTTTAGGGAGCCAAGCTATATAATTTACTATTTGACTTTTTCATCAACCAACGCGGTAGGGTTTCAATCTGAACATCAACGTCAAAATCTTAGTCCGGGGAACTAATACTGGAGTTCTCCTTGAACCTTAGACAAGAGTGGCCAGATCGTAAGTGGTGATTAAGGGGAGATGGGGGATACAGTATACTAATTGAACATAACAAGGCACAAAAACGCTACACTAGACTAACCCCGAAAGAGTCCGTTGTAGACAATATTTTCCAAGACTCGTATACCGCTACTTAGCTCGCAACGTGAGTCGACCATCTTTATATTAAAAGCCAAGTGTCTGGCCGTGTGTCTGAAACACAAAACGGGCCTTATAACTCCGCCGTTTTTCGACCGAATCGCCTCAAATTTGCTGTGAGCCCTGTGGCAACGGCAACCGAGGCGGCCGGGTCATTTGCGCGGTTTGGCAAATGCGCGAAACGCGTATCCACCAGCCTCTCGGCGCCCGTATCTCCGGTATTTGGCAGGTATTTGGCAGGTACATGACCGCGGACGGTGACTATCGATGTGCCAAACCGGAAGCGAATCGATTCAGAAACGCGCACGATATACGCCGCTTCACCTTTTCACAAATAACTCCGTCGTTTCTTAACCGAATCGCTTCAAATTTGCTGTCAGGCTTGCTGTGGCCGGGGCAAAGCCTGGCAGCAAATTTGAAGAGAATTGGGAGAGCGCGTCACTCTCAGAGCAGCGCCAACGGGAAACAGGGCCTTATAACTCCGCCGTTTCTTAACCGAATCGCTTCAGATTTGCTGTACTCAGCATTACCAGTACTTGGCGTTACCGTTACTAGGCGTTACCGTTACTGGGGACAGCGCATCACTCTCAGAGCAGCGCCAACGCGAAATGGGGCCTTATAACTCCGCCTTTTCTTAGCCGAATCGCTTAAAATTTGCTGTACTCAGCATTACCAGTACTTGGCGTTACCGTTACTAGGCGTTACCGTAACTAGGGAGAGAGCGTCACTCTCAGAGCAGCGCCAACGGGAAACGGGGCTTTATAACTCCGCCGTTTCTTAACCGAATCACTTCAAATTTGCTGTACTCAGCGTTACCAGTACTTGGCGTTACCGTTACTAGGCGTTACCGGTACTCGGCGTTGCGCTAGTGGAAAATAATATAGCTAAGGCTAGAAAGATTATCGACGGTTATTTATTGCACTGACAGTAAAGCCGGGGCAAGATAAACCAGCAGATAACATCGTGTACCAATCATGTTCATTCTGTGCAAAATAATAATGCCAAGGACCCAACGAGGGCACTTAACTCGTGATTTGTGTCAATTAGGGAGAAACATGTGAAGCGAACAGCGCGTAATATAGTAGCCTACCGGCACAGGAGCAAATGCAGAACCTACAATCATATCCAGTTAATAGACAACAGAAGCGCTGCGAGAGGAGAGCTCAGCAATCTCAGGGGTGTGGGTTTCCATGCCCCCCTCCCCCTCTTTTCCCCCCATTCCCTCACCCCAACCTCATGAGGGAGACTTTCCTTAATAAAGATCAATAAGCAGGTTATTTTTGCTCTTTTATACATAGTTTACCACCACATGCACAAAATAGATCGAAGCTCTAACAAATGAAATAATGATTTTGGGAGGTCGCGTGGATGGGTGCATGGGGGGGGGGGGGGGGGGTCACTTCTGCTCATCATACTCTCTGCACATGCTACATTTTGTTGATGATGATATTGTTGTTATAAACTAAAGGAAGGAGAGAGCAAAAGGACTGGAAAGAAGAGAGTTGGGCTTTGTACAGAACTAAGGACTAAAGTGAGAGTGTTACCAAAAAGACTAAGGTGCGACGCTCTCTTCGTGTGGGAGCAGCCCGAATTTGACAGAGGCCAATCTCTGTGACTGAAAAAACAATACCAATATCAATACCAAAATGTACATTTGAAAGCTTTCGACTTCCCTCTGAATAATTATGGAAATATTTATTTTTAACACCCCCGTGTTGATCTACATGGTTGCCCTTTATCCATGTATCTGTAAAGGGCCTGCTACACTAAATACGATTCGCCATCAAGGCGAGGCGATTGTGACGATGCAAGTCAAGATGTGCCCCCCCCCCCCCCCCCCCACCCCACACCCCCCCACCCCCTACACTTCTCTGTTAATTCCATTCCCTTGTTTTTGCCTTTCTTACCGAACATGAAGCTGTATTTTATGACCATCTTCAGCTAATTATCTTTGTTCAATAATTAATTGCAGTCATGATAAAGGCCATTATCTAATAGGACCCCCCCCCCCCCCCCCCCCCCTATGTAGTGCAATACACCGCGGCATTTGTCACAGTCGTGGTTCATTACGTTTTTCCGTCTTATAGGAGGGGGGGGGGGGGGGGGGGGGGGGGGGGTAGGGGTAGGGTTATTATTCCAAAAAGATAATTAGCTGAAAAGGTTCATAAAATACAGCTTTATGTTTGGTAAGAAAGGCAAACACGGAAAAATGGAATTAACCGAGAAATGCAGGGAGGGGGGGGGGGCACATCTTTACCTTTACCAACAATTCTACTTATTTCGCTCTATGTACTCAAGTAGACCCAATGCATGAATTTCGCGTGAATCGCGACGTCACAATCGCATCGCATTGACAGCGAATCGTATGTAGTGTATCAGGTATGTAGTGTATCTGTCTCTCCCTCCTGTCGATCTGTTTCTTTGAGGGACTATCACACTCAGACAGTAAAACACTGTTTTAAACCTCTTCCGGCCCCAGTCCGGACTGTTCGCTAGATCCCATCAGCAAGAAAGGAGTCTCAGGGTGCGGAAGATGCTGCACTGCTGCCATCTTTCTTCACAGTGATCCGAGACCCAAGGGCCTGCTACACTACATACGATTCGCTGTCAATGCGATACGATTGTGACGATGTGAGTCATGATTCACGTGAAATTCATGTATTGGGTCTACTAGAGAATATAGAGCGAAAATAGCAGAATTATTTTTTGACGGAAGTATTTCACGTGAATCATGACTCAAACATCGTCACAATCGCATCGCATTGACATCCGAATCGTATGTAGTGTAGCAGCAGGCCCTTCATACCGACCACCAAGAAAGCCTGTGCAGTTAGGCCGAAACTCGTGCATGTTTTTAGTAGTTCAAACAGTTCTTCTTTACACACATTTTAAGTTTCTAAGTAGTGACGTTTGAGGCCCTGATATGATGAGGATGGGGAGATGGGAAGGGTTATGCGCTATGAAGCAGGAGTAGGCGGGAATATGTTGATTTTATTTATAAAAAAAAGTTATAAGATGGACAAAAGAGAAAGAAAGACAGAAAGAAACAAAAGAAAGCCCGTGCAACATTTGAGATGTGTATTGCCTTTACTTGCAAACAAATGACAAGGGGTTTTACAATGTTGGGTGATCTTTTATTAAGCATGGGATAGTGTGGGGGGGGGGGGGGTATGGGGTGGGGGCATGGGGCTAGCGAGAAGGATGAGAGAGAGAGAGGAGAGAGAGAGAGAGAGACGGAGAGAGAGAGAGAGAGAGAGAGAGAGGAGAGCGGGAGAGGAGAGATGGAGGGAGGAGAGAGAGAGAGAGAGAGGAGAGAGAGCGAGCGAGAGAGAGAGAGAGAGAGAGAGAGGTGTGAGAGAGAGAGAGACGTGCGAGCGAGAGAGAGAGAGAGAGAGAGAGAGAGGAGAGAGAGAGAGAGAGAGAGAGAGAGAGAGAGAGAGAGAGAGAGAGAGAGCATCCGTTCAATATCGTTAATCGAGTTATTAAGCAATATTCACTGAATAATTCAGCCAACCATGAATTGTAGAAAAGCACGGGTGGAAGAGGGTGGTTTTTCATGTGGTAGTGTAATTAAGATCAATCACGCAAGATGATGATACACATACTATTTTCGGAGTGATTAAAGGAAGGGGGAGGATTTAACATTAAGAATGAACCCAGTGACTTTTTAAAGTACACCTTGCACGGATACAGAGACAGACACAAAAGCAATGAGAAAGAGACAGAAAGAGAGTATTAGTGGATGATTAAGATATAGAAAAAGACAATGAGGAAAGAGACAGAAAGGCAATGAGAAAGAGACAGAAAGGCAATGAGAAAGAGACAGAAAGAGAGTATTAGTGGATGATTAAGATATAGAAAAAGACAATGAGAGACAGAAAGGCAATGAGAAAGAGACAGAAAGGCAATGAGAAAGAGACAGAAAGAGAGTGTTAGTGGATGATTAAGATATAGGAAAAGACAACGAGGAAAGAGACAGAAAGGCAATGAGAAAGAGACAGAAAGAGAGTATTAGTGGATGATTAAGATATAGAAAAAGACAACGAGGAAAGAGACAGAAAGGCAATGAGAAAGAGACAGAAAGGCAATGAGAAAGAGACAGAAAGGCAATGAGAAAGAGACAGAAAGAGAGTATTAGTGGATGATTAAGATATAGAAAAAGACAATGAGGAAAGAGACAGAAAGGCAATGAGAAAGAGACAGAAAGAGAGTATTAGTGGATGATTAAGATATAGGAAAAGACAATGAGGAAAGAGACAGAAAGGCAATGAGAAAGAGACAGAAAGAGAGTATTAGTGGATGATTAAGATATAGGAAAAGACAATGAGGAAAGAGACAGAAAGGCAATGAGAAAGAGACAGAAAGGCAATGAGAAAGAGACAGAAAGGCAATGAGAAAGAGACAGAAAGAGAGTATTAGTGGATGATTAAGATATAGAAAAAGACAATGAGGAAAGAGACAGAAAGGCAATGAGAAAGAGACAGAAAGGCAATGAGAAAGAGACAGAAAGAGAGTGTTAGTGGATGATTAAGATATAGGAAAAGACAATGAGGAAAGAGACAGAAAGGCAATGAGAAAGAGACAGAAAGAGAGTGTTAGTGGATGATTAAGACATAGGAAAAGACAATGAGGAAAGAGACAGAAAGGCAATGAGAAAGAGACAGAAAGAGTATTAGTGGATGATTAAGATATAGGAAAACAATGAGGAAAGAGACAGAAAGGCAATGAGAAAGAGACAGAAGTGAATGAGTAAGATATAGATATAAAAGGCAATGAGGAAAGAGACAGAAAGGCAATGAGAAAGAGAAGAGACAGAGTATTAGTGGATGATTAAGATATAGAAAAAGACAATGAGGAAAGAGACAGAAAGGCAATGAGAAAGAGACAGAAAGAGACAGAGTGTTAGTGGATGATGAAGATATAGAAAAAGACAATGAGGAAAGAGACAGAAAGGCGATGAGAAAGACAGAAGTGGATGATTAAGATATAGAAAAAAAGACAATGAGGAAAGAGACAGAAAGGCAATGAGAAAGAGACAGAAAAAAAGTATTAGTGGATGATTAAGATATAGGAAAAGACAATGAGGAAAGAGACAGAAAGGCAATGAGAAAGAGACAGAAAAAAAGTATTAGTGGATGATTAAGATATAGAAAAAGACAATGAGGAAAGAGACAGAAAGGCAATGAGAAAGAGACAGAAATGAGAAAGAGACAGAAAGAGAGTGTTAGTGGATGGATTAAGATATAGAAAAAGACAATGAGGAAAGAGACAGAAAGGCAATGAGAAAGAGACAGAAAGAGAGTATTAGTGGATGATTAAGATATAGAAAAAGACAATGAGGAAAGAGACAGAAAGGCAATGAGAAAGAGACAGAAAGAGAGTGTTAGTGGATGATTAAGATATAGAAAAAGACAATGAGGAAAGAGACAGAAAGGCAATGAGAAGAGACAGAAAGGCAATGAGAAAGAGACAGAAAGAGTATTAGTGGATGATTAAGATATAGAAAAAGACAATGAGGAAAGAGACAGAAAGGCAATGAGAAAGAGACAGAAAGAGAGTGTTAGTGGATGATTAAGATATAGAAAAAGACAATGAGGAAAGAGACAGAAAGGCAATGAGAAAGAGACAGAAAGAGAGTGTTAGTGGATGATTAAGATATAGAAAAAGACAATGAGGAAAGAGACAGAGACATGCAGAGACAAGAGGGGTTAAACTCGTGAAGGTACAAGCTATTTAATCGCTATTTATTCTACGTCGTTGGTTCTTATACTTCTTCTTGTTGTCGTTGTTGCCTCTTGTTGTTTTACATATTTAAAAAAACATCAAGCACTTAAGACATGTTTTGACATTAGGAAAAACACTGAAATGGTATCTACATTTGATTGAATGTAGGGTCACTCACGTAATTGGCTGGGAAGCTAAGAAAAAAGCTCCCAACCCAGAAAGCACTCTTAACATCGTAAAGCTTCGCCAAGGAAGACTCGAAAGACCAAAACAAGGCTACCAAGAGACTGTTAGTTAATAAACATAATTAATAATGCTTATATAGCGCATAATCTTGCTAAGCAACTCAATGCGCTTTTCACTCACCATTCGTACAAACATTTCTAACAGACTGGCTCATGTATCCTCACCATACATCTCTATGAAAATGAATACATTAGAGAATGAATGGCATTCATCATATATATAAAACAAACCTCACTGCATATAATCATAACACGACAAAACACACTACCTCCCTCCTACCCACCCCCCCCCACACCAACCACCCCACACCACCACCCCCACCCCCCCCCCCCACCCCCCCAGGAGTAAACCTTTCAATTCAATAATGCATTGTTGGAGAGGCGAGTTAAAAACGTAAAACCCTCTATCCGAATAACAGCCCCAATTAATTTTAAAAAAAAATGATAGGATATTTTCAATCACAATATAATCATATACCACCCAGATAAACATTTATTAAAAACATATTCATATTTGTTTTCTAAACAATCCTACCATCAAAACAAACAAATAAATAAATGAATTAATCAATAAAATTTAAAAAATATAATAGATACAAAATCAACCAATAAACAAATAAATACACGAGTAGTATAGCAAAAACTCCACGTTCAGCCAGTTCACAACACCCGTTTGGTTAAACAAACACATATACAAATACACATTGCAGAATATACCATTTAACATTCATTTGTTGCTTTTGTGTTGTTTGTTTGTTGTTGTTGGGTGTGTTTTTTGGTGTGGGGGGGGGGGGGGGGGTTGTTCCTTTTTTAAGCAAACTTTTGTACAGAAAAACAAATGGAGAGAAACATACAATTACATGGATTTTAAGACATTGAATTTCAGTCGTTCTTTTTAAAAGAAGGAGCAGAAATAGAACAGAGGCTGAGGTGCAGAGAATGAAAACGAAGAGAGGGGGGGGGGGGGGGGGGGGGGAGGGGGGAGTACAAAGGGTCAGGAGCGATTGCGTTTCAAGTCTTCCTCTTAGACCCGATTAATTGGCCAATGTGTGTTTTTCGACACACACACGCGCGCGCGCGCGCACACACACATACACACATCACCATTTTTTTTAAAATTACTTTCGATTTCCTCTTCCTTCTCCTTGCCCCCCCCCCCCCCCCCCCTCCCATCACCTCTACCTCTATTCTACCCCTTAATTATTCCCCCCTTAACCCTTTCACCGCCAGCCATATTTCAGCCAAACATTTCCATTAAATTTACCTGGGTAGAGAACAAAATCCATCTGCCTTCTGTGACAGATATAAAATAAGGTCTATCCTTACTTCCCAAAACTAAGACAATAGGGTCTTTGGATAATAGACCCCAATTTGATGCCTTTTAGTGACATAGGTGTTAAATCACTGTGGTGCTAAAATGCGACTTTGGCGGTGAAAGGGTTAAACCCCCCTTGCCTTCAGTTCCTTTAGCCCCACCTTCACCCTCCTTCTCACAGACCGCAACTAAGTATTAAAATATACTAGGTACCTTTTTGCTTCTGGTGTGGTCTCTTATCTTTCTCTCAGTGACTTTTTTACGTGCAATTGGTGGCCATGAAATGCCATCCTGCCCCACAGCCCTTTAAACAAGGCTCAGGCAGATGGTTTTTTTCTCAAATCTGATCAGTCATTTTTGCTACTTTGATACGAGGTACAGCGTTTTACAACTATAATTTATTACAGGTGGAAGGAAGGCCTATCATAAATCACCAGCATGGTTGTTGTATACAGCGCGCGCGCGCACGCGCGCGCGTGTGTGTGTGTGTGTGTGTACATGTGTGTGTGTGCACATGTGTGTGTGTGCACATGTGTGTGTGTGTGTGTGTGTGTGTGTGCGTGCGCGCGCGTGCATGTGCGCATGCGTTCAGATTTGTGTGTGTCTCACTCTGTGTGCATATGTGTGGATGTGTACATGTATGTTGTATGTGTACATGCTCGCTCTCTCTCTCTCTCGCTCTCTCTCTCTCTCTCTCTCTCTCTCTCTCTCTCTCTCTCTCTCTCTCTCTCTCAGAATCACCTGGCTCTACAAAACACATAGCATTCCCTATAAATTTCTGTATCCTCCCATGGATCTGAAATAATGCCAGGTTCTCGCAGAACGAACAGTAGCTGCTGCTCTGCTATGGGCATAGCGCATAAAAAGCGCAAAGAAAGAGGAGAAGAAAATACAAATGAGCGCTTCGGGCCAACCAAATGGAGATCACTCTTCCAGATTATATCACTCCCCTTGTCAAAGAGGTAGAATTTATTTTTGACTCGCACCAGCCAGAGAGAGAGCGGCACAGAAAGAAAGAGTTGTTGTTGTTGGTTGTTGGCTTACCCTGGCTAAAAGACTCAAGGGATCATCCCAACAACGGAAGCACTTGAACACTATGCAGACCTGTTTACCCCCTACACAAGTCTTGAGTAGTCTGGATAGCTAAAATGAGTAGCTTTGGCTCAAAATGCGTAGTTTTATTCATTAAACCATCAAACAATGCTCACTGAAAATGAGTAATTAGAGCATTATTTTCAATTTTGAAGAGTAGTAGAGGTCCAAATTGAGTAGAATACTACTCGAAAAAAGTAGAGAAAACAGGTCTGACTATGGCACAAGTGCATCAGCTACGGATGAGAACATTACGTGTGTGACCGTTTTTTTATTACCCCACCACGTCAGCAGCCACACTCCGTCTTCGGGGGAAGAAAGAGTGAGTTTCGCTTTGCTAAGAAACGAAATGAAAGGCCATCTGGTGTCAAGGGCAAAGGACGATAAGTTCACCTAAACAGCCCATTGAAGGATACAGCTGGAGAAAGCTCGAAAGAGAAGAAGAGAAGTGAAAGATAGCTAAGGAGAAAGTTTCAAAGAGAAGAAGAGAAGTGAAAGATAGCTAAGGAGAAAGTTCGAAAGAGAAGAAGAGAAATGAAAGATAGCTAAGGAGAAAGTTCGAAAGAGAAGAAGAGAAGTGAAAGATAGCTAAGGAGAAAGTTCGAAAGATAAGAAGAGAAATGAAAGATAGCTAAGGAGAAAGTT
>CM065687.1:39565215-39607715 GCA_017654935.2 Phymorhynchus buccinoides | reverse complement strand
AATAGAAGGGTAGCAATCAGTACATCATTGGTAGTAATAAAAAAAAACTAATCAGAACAAATACAGTCTGACACAAGCCCTCCTCCACTCTCTCTCCCACACACACACACACACACACACACACACACACACACACACACACACACACATACATCTTGCTTCTCCAGCTCCCTTTCTCTTTCTTTGTTTTAAATCTCATTGCCCCAGTTTCAGGCTTCCTTTGCAACAACAAGAAAGGAAAAAAACTTTTTTTGCAGAAAGTTTCTGATCCTATTCTACATCACAAGAAAAATACCTTTATTTTCTATTGGATTGTGCTTTCTCTTATCTGTGTATGCGAGAGTATTACACTTAGAGCATTTTCAATTCATACTCCCAAATGATAACAACAGTGCACAGAGATACATTGGGCAGCATATTACATAATAATACAGCTTGTAATGACAAAACAAATCAAATCAAATCAAACTCACTTTATTATCTCCCAAGGAGAAATTTTGTTCAAGAAGACGTTGTTATGCGTAGATTTCTACCACTTTTCATTGAAGAAAACTTTCCATTTCCCTTTTCCGGTCAATAGTGTAAGTGATATATGATGATGAAATCAATCAATCAAATCTGATTACTGGTAAGCCAACAATCTTTCCATGGTGTGTGTGTGTGTGTGTGTGTGTGTGTGCGTGTGCGTGTGCGTGTGTGTGTGTGTGTGTGTGGTACGCAAGTGTGTGTATTTGCCTTTGCTTGAATTTCTGCTTCCCAACCTACCCCCCCCCCCCTCTCTCTCTCTCTCTCTCTCTCTCTCTCACACACACACACACACACATTAACCAAAAGTTAGCCTGTTTCTCATTTGCCAAAGGCTACGTAAGCGTGCCAGACAATGGAGTGACCTTTCAAACAACAGAGCAACAAACAAAAAGAGCGTTTTCCGATTCCCACAAGTCTCGCCAACATGATCAATCGCCTAGCTCATATTACATAAAGCAATCCAACACATTGCCAAACAGAAATCTTATTTATTATTTACACCACCACAGACAAGCAATAATGATCACAAACTAAGGATAAATCAAACCCAGCAAATATTACTCGCTAAACAATGAAGGTCATTGATTCTCTCATTCTTTCAAAGTACCATATTTTACGAACTACTACAAGGCCCACCTGATTTAACACAAAGTTCATATTTTGTTATTATAGTTTTTTGCTATAATTTTATCTGTCAGTCACATTATAAGGCGCATGGGTTCCAGTCTAGGAAAAAAGTATCGCCTTATAGTCCGTAAAATACGTACACCATTTGCCTGTCTAATCCGACAGTTTTCTTACTTTTCAGTTTCCGTGACATATTCTTCAACAACCTTACCTACCACAGGTTCAATTCTCTTCTTTATTTCCATGTCTGCCTGTCTGACCTGTTTTGTCCAGTTGGTTTGTTCTTTATTTTCATGTATGTGATTGTCTATCCCTCCACCCCCCCCCCCCCTCCCTCTCTCTCTCTCTCTCTCTCTCTCTCTCTCTCTCTCTCTCTCTCTCTCTCTCTCTCTCTCTCTCTCTCTCTCTCTCTCTCTCTCTCTCTCTCTCTCTCTCTCTCTCTCTCTCTCTCTCTCTCTCTCTCTCTCTCTCTCTCTCTCTCTCTCTCTCTCTCTCTCTCTCTCTCTCTCTCTCTCTCTCTCTCTCTCTCTCTCTCTCTCTCTCGTACAAAAAGCACACAGAAACACACGTCCCAAATCCCCACAAAAGTGACAAACAAAAGTCAGTTGAGTCCTCTTAGCCAACAAACGCAGTGACAGAGCCTCGTTAGTTATAACAGCTAATTCCTGAGTCAGCATCTCTCCATCGGAAGCATACTTTTGCTACCACATACCGCTGATCCCACACGTAGTTGGTACCACATATCAGTGGATCCACATACTGCTGGTCCCACATACCTTTAGTCCCACATGTTGTGGTAATAGGGGTATGTGGGCCCAATGGTGTGTGGGAACACTGGTATATGGTAACAAAAGTATGCTTCCTCTACATCACACTGAATCCACTTACTCTCATATCATAGGTCTAAGCAAAGCAGTATGGTGCATTCAAGTCGGCAAAACTCGTTCATTATTTCATACCAACGCACTACACAAGCAATAACTAAACTAAACGACAGGAAACCAAAACTACATTATGAGACAGCAGAAATAAAAACCAAGAGAGAGGAGAAATCAAAGTCAGCAGGGATGCTGTCATCACATCATGATACAGGCCATTGATTTTTGGTTAATGCCCACGGATGAAATCTGGAACATTGATTGATCCAGCGTTATAGTCAGACTGTTTCTTTTAGTTTTCAACTCTGATCCACCCACTCCTCTTCATGTTTTCTCCATCCAACCACCTACTTTAATTTCCGTTCAATGTTTATTTTTGTAGACAGTTGTTCTTACTTCAGGAGTTCCCCCCGTGGGGATACCGGGGGGTCTTTCGTACAAATAGTTCCCCCATCTTCTGGAAGTTCTGTGCTTGTAACTTCCTCTAATCTGTCACTCTCTTTGACTCTGCCTTTTCCCTTTGCTTACTGTCATCGGCTATCTTTCTATCTTACTGGTCCATTCTCCTGCCTTTTCTCTATAAATTCTAAACAAAGATTTCTTCAGCCGAAGTCGGACATGCTGGGCCTAACTATTTCTTAGTTAGGCGCATAACAGCAGCATGACGCATCTACGCTCATATGACAGGAAACTGTCTGAGCAAACGAAGAAGAAGAAGAAGAAGAAGAAGAAGAAGAAGAAGAAGAAGGAGTTATTCGAAAAGAGAACAAGAAAAAGAAAAAAAATCTACCAGGGAATTTTCAGCAAGGTTACTGCTGGTCTTTGTTAGACCAAACCGAGTGGAAGATCTGGGGGATGCTGGCATGTCTGAAGTGTTTTCAAAAAAAATTCTTTTCTTTTCTTTTCTTTTTCAGTTGACTGCTTGAAAACAACAGCTAAAGTATGAAACCACCAGAGTTACAAAAATCTCTTCGCTCAAATCCTTTTAAATGCCTTTTTTTTTTAATGGTTCATTGCTTTGTTGCTTGATTAGTATGTTAAACAAATGAATGAATGAATAAATGAATTTTATTTATCAAACACTATAGTGAATAATACAGTAAAATAAGCAAACTACTGCAAATACATGCATTTTTAAATCCAGCCCTCTGGAAAGAAAGAAAAACTGAAGCTTGTTCATGCCATTATTCTTTCTTTGGATAAACTGTAACATATGTGTTGTTGGTGAATACAAATCTATTTAAACAAAAACAACTGAAGCACAAGCAAAGCAATTTAGGCCAAAGCATGCAAAAACATAACCATGTACAGAAATATGTTATAAAATCGAACATATATTCCTATAAATTATAATGCAAAAACAAAAACACACATGCCTACCTGCAAATTTGAGGCTTTTCCAAAACTCTTGCTGTACTTCAAGGACCTTGCGGATAGTCACAGAGGCACTGGAAACACACACACACACACACACACACACACACACACACACACTTGGTTTGAACAAGTTGGAAATACAAAGCCAAAAGGTTTAAACTTTAATCTACACATTCAGCTGCATATTCATATACACACGTCTATCTTATTACCCGGCCAGAGGCCAGGGTTTTGCGATTGGTTTGTGTGTGTGTGTGTGTCTGTGTATCGATTATCTTAAAAACTACTGTTTGGACTTTGATTAAAATTGGCAAAGGGGTAGACAGCTTGAAAAGGAAGCTTCCTTTCATTAATCAACACCGTGCTGACCCTTGACCTTGAAGTTTGACCATGAAAACAGAAATTTCCTTCTTTGGGCTATGTAATTTCCCCCCAGCTTTATTTCGTGAACTAGTGAACAGAATCGCTTCAAATTTTGTGTGGTGGTGTACCATGGTGCAAGGAAGTTTGTATAAAAGTTCAGCTGTATCTCGTGAACTAGTGAACAGAATCGCTTCAAATTTTGGGCTATGTATTTTATGCGTTCTCAGGGTGGAAAGTGGTGTGTTTATTGGGGTGTGGGGGGGGGGGGGAGGGGGAGAGGACATAACTCTGGCCGGGTTTGCATTGTCACAATGCCTTGCTGCCGCTCGGCGATGCACTTACAATGCATTGCTGCCGCTCGGCGATGCCCTTGTTTGGGCTTTGTGTTCAAGAATGGAATGTGTGAAAAGTAGTGGAATTTTTGTTCTGTGTTAAAAAAAAAATGTGCAGAAACACAAATACTTTTTATCTTCTGAATTCTTTGAAACATGTTGCTTCTCTTCATCATGTCTTTGTAAATTGTGGCTATAAATGATTTTTCTGGCCATGACTGTATTGTGGGACTATCTGTATGCGGGACTAGTCGTACCATGGATGTAAAATTACAGTGTGGGACAAGCGGTATGTGGTAACAATGGTATGCTTCCTTTTCTACGTGTACCTGTATGCCTTGCTTGCCTCTCTTGTTACTAGTATATGGATACATCAGCTGAAACAAGAGTACTACCTGCGGAAAAGAATCTACAGTGCAAATTTCAAATGCACATGTCACGGGAAAATTTGGAAAATCGGAATTGATTTTTCCCAGGAAAATTCTGAATTTTCCCAAGGCTGGGAAGATTCCGAATTTTCCCGGGACAATTCTGAATCTTCCCAGCCTTGGGAAGAATCAGAATTTTCCCAGGAAGATTCCGAATTTTCCCAAGCAAGTAGCTGCATGCCATGGAAAACGATTCAGTTACAATTCAAAAGCATTTAAACATTAGGCATTTGTGCACAAACATACCTAAATATCAATGATGGATTTGTACCTAATAATGTTGAATATTCCACATCAAATACAGCTAAGAAAGAGATGTTTTATTGGTACATTACTGTATGAAATAAAATAGTGTATCAATTATATCAGATTTTTGCGATACCTTTCCATGACAAGTTCTTTGCAGGTGTCCCATAAACTTTTGTGAAGGCGTGTGAGTGTTTAATTTGATAACAAAAAGGACATGACTTGAACATCGTACGAGGGCACATCTCTTCATATACCTCACCTCACCGGTTCATCTGTATGAATATGAGTCACAATGTTGTGTTGCTTCGCTTCACACTACAAGACAATAAAAACATCTCTCTCTCTCTCTCTCTCTCTCTCTCTCTCTCTCTCTCTCTCTCTCTCTCTCTCCCTCTCTCTCTCTCTCTCTGTACGTGCATGTGCGCATGTGTGTGTGTGTGTGTGTGTGTGTGTGTGTGTGTGTGTGTGTGTGTGTGTGTGTGTGACACACACACACACACACTTCTTCTTCTTCTTCCATTAAGAATACACAATTAACAGTTTGATTTTTTATAATACTGTTATGGTGGAGGTCCAAAGGTCGCTAAAAAAATAAAATAAAATAAATCTATAGTCGTTGTCGTACCCTGGCTAAAACAAAAGACTCCAGTGATCGTCCCAACAGCCGAATCACTTGAACACTATGGTACAAATGCACCAGCTTGGGATGTGACCGTTTTTGATTACCCTGCCACGTGAACAGCCACACTCCAACTTCGGGGGAATAATCTATAGTGACCCAGCAAGCCAAGATCTGTTCTGAGGGAACTCGACATGACACTGAATGATAGTGAATCGGTAGGAACAGGAACCCTTAAGCTTTAAAAAAAAGA
The DNA here is from genome assembly GCA_017654935.2 of Phymorhynchus buccinoides. Lineage (NCBI taxonomy): Eukaryota > Metazoa > Mollusca > Gastropoda > Neogastropoda > Raphitomidae > Phymorhynchus > Phymorhynchus buccinoides. Next base: position 39,602,061 of record CM065687.1, on the reverse strand, counting down.
AGAAGAAGTGTTACAGTCATAACAGTGGTGTGTCAGAAGACTGGAGTGAGCTAGGTGCAGTGGCAGACACCGCCTCATCTGGTAACACATGTTCACGCGCGCACACACACACACACACACACACTTAAACAGAGAGAGACAGACATCCAGACAGACAGACAGACGTCCAGACAGAGGCACAGAGAGAGAGACAGTGAGTGTGTGTGTGTGTGGGGGGGGGGGGGGGGTCAGAATCAGAATCAATGTTTATTGCCCTTTAAAGCCAATACAAGGTTTTGTATGACACTAATAAAAATAACAATAACAGTAATAATAACAGTTCATAAAGTTCAATTATGGAACATTTCTTGTTAAATACTTCTGGGTTTTTTCTTCTTTCTTTGTACTGGTTGCGCTACTCCTTCAGGCAATTGAGGCTATTGATTGAGACAACTGTGTACAGTACACTCCGCTTATAAGGAACTCGAAGGGAGCCAAATTTTTTGTTCCTTATAAGCGGCTTTCCTTGTAACCGAACTTTGGTTATAAGGACACTATATTCATTTTGTTTCTTATAACCCATATTGTGAAATAAAAAGAAAGAACAAATAGTAGAAAACACAAAACACAAGCGCATTCTTCTGATGTTTTAATCAAGAGTAAAGAAATAAAAAAACAAGCGATTAAATATGCAATTACTGTACACAGTGGTGTAGTGGTGTACAGTGGTGTACAGTGGTGTATAGTGGTGTACAACGGTGTACAGTGGTGTACAGTGCTGTACGGTGGTGTACAGTGCTGTACAGTGGTGTACAGCGGTGTACAATGGTGTATGTGCGGAAAAATACAATTAACCAAGAAATGCAGGGGGGGTGGCACATCTTTACCTTTACCAAAATTCCTTATATCCGACGTCAGTAGTGCGTGGGGACTTAAGAACATGTTTCTTATAAGCGGCACTTCCTTATAACCGACTTCCTATTATCCGACTTTCAATAACTTGAATAAGTAATAACAAAGAACAACTTCGGCAGGGACCCAAAACTTGTGTTCCTTATAAGCGGATTTCCTTATAAGCGGCGTCCTACTAAGCGGAGTGTACTGTATATATTTTGCAAGCTCACTTACAAGGGCGTCATTTGTAATTAATTTGCTAGGTGTAACATTATGTATATTGTATATTGTATTTTTCTTCAACGAGTTTTATAAATTGTACTCTTATTTCCGTATGTTTTGTACAATTGTCTAAAAAATGAGTTTCATCTTCTACTTCATTACATTGTAAACATAGCCTTTTCTCTCTAGGCATATTAGAATGTCTACCTGTGTGTGTGTGTGTGTGTGTGTGTGTGTGTGTGTGTGCGTGTGCGTGTGCGTATCTTCTTCTTCTTCTACCAATAATGCCCCGTGGCCTACAAACAATTATAACATTTTGCAAAGAGCTTTTAAAGTGAGTTCATTTGAAATGCATTGACCAAAAAACCCTGCAACTGGAAGCTTTGGGAAAACGAAAGTTCGGGGATGGACTCATCATGATAGTGGATACTAAAATTTATCAAATTGATTTTCATTCTAAAGACTGGAATGCAGGTTAAATCGTAGTTTCAAAAGTCAAGAGAAAGACAAAACTATTAATAAGTCGTTAATGAATATCATAAGAAGCAACTGAAAGGCCTATAATGACTAAATGAGCCTACCTGTTGGTAAACCGATGCTACTTTCTTTCTCAAAGGCTATGCAACAGACAACCGGAAAAACCAAAGGGATATAACTCTAATCTATTCTTACTTTATTATGCGCTGATTATCCCCCTTATTTTTCTCTTGCTCTGTCTCTGACATACAGGATTAGGAAATTATTTATATTTTCTGTCTTAATTGATTTGTCTGTTTCTTTGACTGTAAACAAGTTGAAACAATATTTCAACAATATGAAATATTGTTGGTGTGTGAAATCGGCTCTTTATAATGGTACTATACAAATACAATATTTTTTTCCTCCCAAATTCAACCACTATTCATTTATTTTCCTCTGACAATTTATATATGCTTGCTTTTGTCTTTAATTCATCTGTGTTTTTGTGCATGTGAACAAAATCAATCAAAACTGTTTTTGAGAGATTAAAGTATCATTTAGAAAAAATATGCCATTTATTTACTCTCTTTTTTTTGTTATGTACATCTCATTCTCAATTGTCTTTTGTCTTACAAAACAAAAACAAAAAAACAACTGAAACAGACAACGTCACTGGAACATACAACAAACAAACAACTACATGACAATTGTAAAGTGACGTTATTTTATTCACAAGAGACAAAACAAAACTACTGGATATTTCGGCGATTGCGCCTTTATCAACATAGACAAACAATGAAACAGCAAACAGCAAAAGATAACAGAAGGAGCAAAAATAAAACAAGATCAAAATCAAAGAACAATACTTCCCCTCTACAGTCCAATGCATAAATGATACAACTAAGTTGAAACCAAAGAGCAAGGCATGCATTTGTGAACACAAATCAGGGGGGGGGGAAGAAAAGAGAAGAAAGCTTTATACTTTTTTTCTTTCTTTCTTCTCTTTTCTTTTTTCCCCTGAAGAAACAAAACAAGAAGCTGAACATTTGTCAACATTTCGATTTATTAATCTTTGTCAAGACTTCCAGAATCAGTCACACTCCCATTACTAATGTTATACGAACTAAATTACACCCACAGCAGGAACCAGATAGATGTGGTGTAATGATCAACCCAGATAGTCTTGAGACTTGGTGCTGCATGTAAAAAAAAATCCAAACCTAGCCCTTTCCAAAGTCTGTAAATTGAGACTTGCGTGTGAACAATGGTAATGTGACTTGTGTGCCAAAAGTGTGCACAAGTACCATATCTTACGGACTACAAGGCGCACACCCCAAATTCTACACAAAATTCAGATTTTGTTACTATATTATAAGTCACATTATAGGTCAGGCATGGTAGTGGGGGCAAAGTGAGTTTCGCGGAAGAATATCCAACCGATTCTGCATTTCATTTGAAAGATGTCGACTCAAACTAAAATTATGAAGTTGGGCGTCAAAATGAAGAAGAAGAAAAAGAAGCAGTAGGATCACAAATCTGAAAACGTGTGGCGTGAGCTAGGCCACGCACGACTGCTAACTTCGGCGGGAAGTTGCTTGTTCAGTCATTCACATCCGGTTCTGCGAAGCGATTGCATAGGTTTTAACCCACATAATTTTTAGGCACCCGAGCGAATTTTTACCCCAGCTTTTTTTTGGAGGGAGGTCAAATTTTCACTTTCACGGAGGTCTACCATGCCTGATGGTGCAGGGGTCTCCTAGAAAAAAAATATTGCCTTATAGTCCGTAAAATAAGGTACGCGTATCCATGTAGAACCGGAGTGTCCTCGGAAAGATCAGGGTTGTGGAATCAATCATAATGGAAGTGAGAGGAAGAAGAAGGCAGAAACAATGCGGGTGTGCTAGACCCGACATTTGTGCATACTTTGGTGAGGTGTTTAACTGAACTCTCTCTACACGAGAGCACTCTATAGCATACATGCCTCGCATAAACGTTCAACACTAGGCAGGTTTGCATCATTACATACAAATTATTTTTAAAAGAATGCTTAACCGTATAACAGTTTTGAAAATGTGTTGCATTATTCATAATAGTAAAAGCTAACATTTGTTAAAGTTCCAAAGTAAAATTTGTATTACTAGTCGATTAATGACGTTTTGCAAAAAAGCATGATAAAGAAGACAAAGAGGGGGGTAGTGACTCGTTTTCATTCATTGTCGTCCTTAAAATAGACTAGAAGTCATTTCATTGGTTGAAAACTATTAAGGGACTGTAGAGGAATACTTTTATACCAGTTTGGGTTGCATGGGTTCACTGAGTTGTGAAATGTGAATGTTTAAACTCCATGTACGCTATAGCATACTCTCGTGTTGGACGGTTGTGAAAGGAAGCAATTGGCCAGTGTTGAATGAGTTAAGAATCTAAGAAAGTGTGGAGAGGAAAAGCAAAGGCATATAGGAGCATCTATGCACATTTACATGATATGCATGCGGTTTGGTTTGGTTTCTTTTTTTGTCACTCTTAAGTCTCCAGCAATATCGCAAGATATAGGAGCAACTGGGGTCACTTCTGATGGTGGGAGAGATCATCACATCTCATTGGACATCTACCGCTCGCATCTTTTTTGTTACCTTCAATTTAATCTGCAGTTAGGGATGCCAGGTTTGAGAGGCCGTCAGAGAGGTAGGAAAAGGTGAGTCTATTTGTAAAACGTGTGTGTATGTCTGCGTCCATTTTATTGCCTTGAACTTGGTCTTACCTGTGGTTGGGGACGCCAGGTTTCTGATGTACCAAAGGTGAGGTGTGATTGTGCAGGCATGAACGGGCATGTGTGTGTCTTTTTTTATTACCTTGAATCTGGTTTTAACATTGGTTGGCGATGTGTGTGTGTGTGTGTGTCCTTTTTATTACCTGGACTTACCTATGGTTGGCGATGTCTGTATCTTTTTTGTTATCTTGAACCTGGTCTTACCTGTGGTTGGGGATGCCAGGTTTGAGAGGTGAGCAAGGATCCCCCAGCAACACAGAGATGCAGGTTGCCATGGAGACACATACACACACACACACACATACATACACACACCTTTCATTGGGGATGCCAGGTTTGAGAGGCGAGCAAGGATCCCCCAGCAACACAGAGGTGCAGGTTGCCATGGAGACACACACACATACACGCACACACACCTTTCATTGGGGATGCCAGGTTTGAGAGGCGAGCAAGGATCCCCCAGCAACACAGAGGTGCAGGTTGCCATGGAGACACATACACACACACACATACATACACACACCTTTCATTGGGGATGCCAGGTTTGAGAGGCGAGCAAGGATCCCCCAGCAACACAGAGATGCAGGTTGCCATGGAGACACATACACACACACACACACATACATACACACACCTTTCATTGGGGATGCCAGGTTTGAGAGGCGAGCAAGGATCCCCCAGCAACACAGAGGTGCAGGTTGCCATGGAGACACACACACACACACACACACACACATACACACATACACACAAACACACCTTTCATTGGGGATGCCAGGTTTCAGAGGTGGGCATGGATCCCCCAAGCAGCACAGAAGATGCAGGTTGCCATGGAGAGACACACACACACACACACACACACACACACACACACACACACACACACACACACACACACACACACACACACACAAGTATATTATTTGCTTATTCAATGTTCCATCTGGTAATAAAATTTTGACTTGACTTGATACACACACACACACACCTTTCATTGGGGATGCCAGGTTTCAGGGGTGGGCAAGGGTCCCCCAGCAGCACAGAGGTGCAGGTTGCCATGGAGACACACACACACACACACACACACACACACACACACACACACACACACACACACACACACACACACACACACCTTTCATTGGGGGTGCCAGGCTTCAGGGGTGGGCAAGGGTCCCCCAGCAGCACAGAGGTACACATGGCCATGGAGAGGGACAGACAGACAGACACACACCTTTCATTGGGGGTGCCAGACTTCAGGGGTGGGCAAGGGTCCCCCAGCAGCACAGAGGTACACATGGCCATGGAGAGGGACAGACAGACAGACAGACACACACACACCTTTCATTGGGGATGCCAGGTTTCAGGGGTGGGCAAGGGTCCCCCAGCAGCACAGAGGTACAGGTTGCCATGGAGAGGGACAGACAGACAGACAGACACACACACACCTTTCATTGGGGATGCCAGGTTTCAGGGGTGGGCAAGGGTTCCCCAGCAGCACAGAGATGGACATGGCCATGGAGAGGGACAGACAAACAGACACACACCTTTCATTGGAGGTGCCAGGTTTCAGGGGTGGGCAAGGATCCCCCAGCAGCACAGAGGTGGACATGGCCATGGAGAGGGACAGACAGACACACACACACCTTTCATTGGGGATGCCAGGTTTCAGGGGTGGGCAAGGGTCCCCCAGCAGCACAGAGGTGCAGGTTGCCATGGAGAGGGACAGAGCCATCAGATTGTACCCTCCCTATAGAAAGAAAAATGGACATCCTGAGACTTAAAGAACAAACGCAACAACACTTATGAGGACAAACAATTAACATCTCAAAGAAAAAATACATTTCTTACAAAAGATTTTGCAGTACAGCAGGTGCACACACACAAAATGAGCAAGAAAATGCATCTCAACGAATTTTATGACAGAGGAATGGGATCAACAGCAATGGAAAAAGAAACTGGATAGATGAAAGTCAGATTGATTTGCAATTAATTTAAGCACCAACAGCACTTTCATGCATGGCGTGTTTAGAATAGACAATGAAAGGCTTCTGTTTCGCTTTTTACAAAGAAATCTTTGCACAGTAAAACAAGAAAAGATTGATTTTGTTTTAAAAGGTGAGATAATTGTCATTGTTAACACTTGCCTCCATTTCTCCGTGGGGATAACAGGCTTTTTCTATACAAATAGTTCCCCCACCATCTGGAAGTCCTGTGCTTATAACTTCCCCTAACCTGTCACTCTCGTTCACTCTGCCTTTTCCCTTTGCTTACTGTCATCTACTATCTTTCTGCCTTACTGGTCCATTCTCCTGCCTTTGTTCTATCATTTTTTTACAAAGATTTTCTCGAGCCGAAGTCAGACATGCTGGGCTTAACTATTTCTTTGTTAGGCGCATAACGGCAGCATGACGCATCTGTGCTCTTATGACAGGAGACTGTCTGAGTGATCAACAAAGAAGAGAAAGAAGAACTTGCCTCCAGTGCCAGCACCACTCTGCCATTGGCCAGACTGGTCAGCATGTGGGTGAAGTGACCGTAGCACTCCGGCATCACTCCAAACCCACCCTGAAACCGGTTGAGGAAAACAACGGATATTCTATTATTTATTATTATGCGAAATAAATCAATGCAACATAGACAGGTTTTTTTTAACATCTGTCGTTGTCCTTTTGTTTGAATGTTTACCAATATTTTACGATATAAACTTTCTGTACGACTCTCTTCTCACACACAGATAATGCATGTACATGCACATTTTCCCACACATGCACGCACTTTGTGGGTGACTTATGCTCTGAGCATTAGCATGGATGCATGCATGCAAACACACACATATATACCTGTGCGCATGCACATTTGTGCATGCATGTTTACACATGTGCGCATGTATGCACACACACACACACACACACACACACACACACACACACACACACACACACACACACACACACACACACACACACACACACACACACACACACACACAATCACCTTGAACCAAATTTTCTTTAATCTATTTTTTAATCATACACACACACACACATTTTTCAATTATCATTTTTTTTAAAGAAAGAAAGAAAGGCATTAAAAAAAACCTCTTTGAATCCACTTTTTATTTTTATTTTTCTTAATCAACTGCTCACCAGTATGTCCCCTTCAGCAGCGTCAAATCCAGCAGATACCAGCACTAGTTCAGGACCAAACTGAAACAGACACGACGGTCACGTTTATTTAGTCTGTTTGTGTGTGTGTGTGTGTTTTTTAAACTTGTACACTGAAAACTTCTCTTAAAGACCCACCAGATCACGTGTCAAAATCACGGGTTTCATGTGTTTCCCTCTTATAGCTGGAAAGAAATCTTGTTTTGACCAGGTCTGTCTCCCATACAAATGCCCCCAAATTCAAACTGAAGCATAATTTTAAAGAGCAGCCTGAGTTTGAAGTTGGGGACATTTGCATGTGGGTCACAGCTACCCAGAAAAAACAAGGGACTTAATCATGGTGCGTCAGTGTGTCTTTAACAGATTCACTTCAAGATTGTCCCTTTTCAGTTCTCCTATGGATTTTTAAAACTTCATCTAAAACAGGTTCTTGTACAATAATGTTCATGGTAATTCATTTCAACACTTTCCTGAGGCTCTATCTACGTTTCTTTACAAATTTCATTTCAACACTTTCCTGAAGCTATATCTACATTTCTTTTCAAATTTCATTTCAACACTTTCCTGAGGCTCTATCTACATTTCTTTTCAAATTTCATTTCAACGCTTTCCTGAAGCTCTATCTACATTTCTTTTCACAAGGGAGACAATTCAGTGACGAAAATAAGCTGAGCGAGCTTATTTATTCAGTCAATAGAGCATTTTGATCAGGTAAAAGCCAAAAGGTATTATCAACTTTCACTATTCCTTCTTGATTGTACACTCTGGGTTTTTTTAGCCCTTGAATGTTCCTCTTACAAGCATGTAAACGTCAATATAATCCTCACCACACATCAAAAACCATATAATTGATGTAACCACCGTATTTTACAGACTATAAGGCGATACTTTTTTTCCCAGACTGAGACTCCAGCACCTTGTAATACGACTAATAATGTAGTGATAAGAGTATAATAACAAAGTAAGACTTTTGAGTAAAATTTTGGGGGGGCGCCTTATTGGCTTCTGCAACTAGGGTTATCAACGCCCTTGACAGTGAGAGTGAATCCCTTGTTGGTCAGTACTGAAGAGGGCATTCACTCTTGCGAAAGGCAGCTATTTAGTGGCCTCAATTAGGGTAACTGGCAAGAGTTATTTTCTTGTTTGGTCAGTACTCAACCATCTTCCCCCACCCACCAAGGGCATTCACTCTTGCAAAAGGTGTTCTTTGCAGTGGCCAATAGGGTACACACACATTAGATACGGAAACCTCATGCGCTTATCCCTAAAAGTCTTTCGGATGAGATGATAAACCGAGGTCCCGTGTGCCCATGCACTTAGCATATGCTAAACCCAGTGGCAACGAAAAAGTTGTCATTTGGTCAAAATTTACACACACACACACACACACACACACACACACACACACACACACACACACACACACACACACACACACCTCATCAGTGACAAAAATCGCATGCAAAATTTTTTTTTTTTTTTTAAATTGGGTGGCGTGTCTCTGGCTGCGACGCGCTCTCCAGGTGGGAGCAATCCAAATTTCACAAAGACGCCTCTGTGACTATAAAGTATAAAGTACCTAAAGTAAATAAGTAACAAAAAGTTACAAAAGTGACAGTACTCACCTCATAAGCGACAGGCATGATGATTCTCTGGAAAGCAGCCATGTACTCTGCATTGCCCATCTTCTCCTGCACATTGATGTTCATAAACAACACACAGCAAAAAGGAGAACACATCAGTTTGGTCAAAGACTCTAAAAGGGTAAGATGGACTACTTAAGAGTTACGGCGAGCCGGGCTGATAGAGTTATCGTTAGTGGGGTAGTTACACCATTCACAATGGCGGCTATCCAAAGTATAACCGACTCATGAAAAGATAACTCTCTCGGGTTTGAAAAAAAGAGCTATGTAACCTAAATGTGTCACGTTTAAAAGGGACATAACCAGTGTTTCTGTCCTCACTGTTCATATAGGGAAAAGGGACCGGATGTTAGTCTTTTCTTGTCAGTGTCTTTGGTTTGGTTCTAAACATTGTAATCCAATGCATTTTCCTCATAGACCATACACATATAATTCACAATCAAACAGTTACGTAATATAAATTACAGTTCTTTACAGGCAAGATTGACACCTTCCACAACACACCAATTCATTTTTTTACATAGATTAGCTGCAATTTTTCTGGAACTTATTCGCTTTGATAAATCAAAACTAATCATTCCTTTTATACGTCATTAGAATCTTCCAAATTTGAGATGCTTCTGCAATTCCAAATAATGACACTTTAGATAAGAAATGAAATAAGGTTAAATTGAGATGTATTTAAGTACATTTACTTCAAATGTTTTCGCACATATCCTTTTAAATCTTTAATACATGCAAAAACACACATGCATACCTGTATACATGTGTACATGCATGCTTACACATGTGCGCATGCATGCACACACACACACACACATACTCAAACACACACACACTAAATAAGAGGGTCCCAAATAAGACACTGGCTTACATTGACCCAGGGTATGTTGATGTTGAAGCCCTTGCCCTGCCCCTCTCCTGTGAACTGCACATTGGCATCAGGGTTGCAAGGAAAGAAGCCGCGCCCAAACCGATGCAGAGAGATGTACAGGACGCTGTGGGCACAGCAAACACAACACATGTATTCCTGGGTAAACTGTGTGCCTCTGACAGTGCTGACATTGCCTTTACAGGATACAGTACATATGAGGCTTGACATGGATAATCATAACCTATTTCGTATTTTGTGATGAAAGAAAAAGTGTATGTATTATGATGTACAGTCAAACCTCGCATAATGAGAAAGGGCGTAAAAGGGCCGTGAGGCCCGCTTCTAGCCCTAATTACTACTACTACTACTACTACTTAACAGGCACCCCAGCATCGCAGACACCCCGAAATCAGGACAGTTTTACTCAGTCTCTTCTCTTCTGATCTATTACAAAAGTGTCTCCAGCATAACGACCACCTCGTAATTACGAACAATTTTGGCCAGTCTATAGAGTGGTCGCAACACTGAGGTTTGACTGTTTTACAAATTAGCATAAGCATTTTACAAAAACTTATATGCAGAACAACATAACAATCAGATGAAAAAGAAACTTTAACTAGCAAAGAGCTTTATGAAACTCCAACTAAAATGAACTTTGAATAAAAGGAGGGTTTGTACCTTCTAACACTGACAAACATGTACCATAATTAGCCGACCATAAGCCGCAACTTTTTTTTTAACACCCCCCCCCCCCCCCCTGCGGCTAGTACAGTGCCGCGGCCTAAACGTTCCCGAAAGTGAAAGTAACACAACTCAGTGGCATCCTTGATTCAGACCTTTGATCTGTGACCTTGTTCACGGTTGATGACAAAAAAATCACCTTGATTTCGGTATATTTTTCACAAAATGACGATCTGTTTCGCGGTCCGACACTGTCGTTTTGGCAGTCAACACACCCACGATCAACTCTAGACTCAACCAGAAGCGGACATCATGCATCGCCACGCTTCCGCGGCTTATGCTTCAACGCGGCTTATGTGTTACTTTTTTCAGATTTTTTTTCTAAGTAGGTGGTGCAGCTTATATTACGAAGCGGCTTGTAGTCTGTGAATACAGAAAGCCCGTCACTAACACTGACAGCCATAGAAAATGAACTCACCTTGGATCACTGTAGAACATGTGTTGGGTTCCATTGCCATGATGCACGTCCCAGTCCACAATCAGCACCCTGCCAGCAAAAAGACAACCCAGGTTTTGATTAGATGTCAAATTCAGCTACCTAAAGAATGTACATAAACTTCTTTTTTTCCCCATCAATAGCTAAAATAAGAAAATTGTGCTTTCAGATCCCAAACATGGATCAAAAGCAAATAATCGCTCCTCTATTTCTCCATTGATATTAGCTCAAAGTTAGTATTCAAGGGAGAATAAAATGTGTCGACCAATGTTCTGCACCCTTTCTCACCTCAGTCAAATCATGAACACAACATAAATCATAATCTTTTAACAAATGTGTTGTTACAAACAATACCAGGGTGATTATATGAGAACGAAACATTGTGGCAATAATGAGATAAAGATATACTAAAGTACATGATTAAAAATATGCATACAAATTGCAGAGAAAAGTATATTTCAGTAAGCGCCAGAGAAAGAATGGCTAAGGAAAGTACCCAAGAGTGCCGTACCACTTGACTCTAAAGCCTTTCAGTGCATAGATGTGGGGAAACAATGCAATGAAAAACAGCCAAGAATGTTCTGCCATACCCTTTGAGTCCAAAATGTTTCTGAGCGTACACAGAAAGCATAACACTACAGTAGATACCAAAGAAAGAATCGCTAAGGAAAATGACATTATGCAACAAAGTTCTGGCATACCCTTTGAGTCCAAAATGTTTCTGAGCGTACACAAAAAGCATAACACTACAGTAGATACCAAAGAAAGAATCGCTAAGGAAAATGATATTATGCAACAAAGTTCTGGCATACCCTTTGAGTCCAAAATGTTTCTGAGCGTACACAAAAAGCATAACGCTACAGTAGATACCAAAGAAAGAATCGCTAAGGAAAATGATATTATGCAACAAAGTTCTGGCATACCCTTTGAGTCCAAAATGTTTCTGAGCGTACACAAAAAGCATAACGCTACAGTAGATACCAAAGAAAGAATCGCTAAGGAAAATGATATTATGCAACAAAGTTCTGGCATACCCTTTGAGTCCAAAATGTTTCTGAGCGTACACAAAAAGCATAACGCTACAGTAGATACCAAAGAAAGAATCGCTAAGGAAAATGATATTATGCAACAAAGTTCTGGCATACCCTTTGAGTCCAAAATGTTTCTGAGCGTACACAGAAAGCATAACACTACAGTAGATACCAAAGAAAGAATCGTTAAGGAAAACGATAATACAGTGGAACCTCCCTTATGAGACCTTCAAACATCATCCAAAATGAGGTCTTATAAGGGAGGAGTCTTAAAAGGGAGGTGATTTTAATACTTACAAAGAAGGGTAATGTCTCAGAGAAGTAGGTCTTATGTGGGAGTCTTATAATGGGAGGTCTTATAAGGGAGGTTCCACTGTATGCAACAAAGTTCTGGCATACTGTTTGAGTCCAAAATGTTTCTGAGCGTACACAGAAAGCATAACACTACAGTAGATACCAAAGAAAGAATCGTTAAGGAAAATGATAATACAGTGGAACCTCCCTTATGAGACCTTCAAACATCATCCAAAATGAGGTCTTATAAGGGAGGTGATTTTAATACTTACAAAGAAGGGTAATGTCTCAGAGAAGTAGGTCTTATGTGGGAGTCTTATAATGGGAGGTCTTATAAGGGAGGTTCCACTGTATGCAACAAAGTTCTGGCCTACCGTTTGAGCCCGAATTGTTTCTGAGCGTACACAGCAGCGAGGGCCACGTTGTTGAAGAAGCAGAAGCCCATGGCTCGGTCACACTCCGCGTGGTGTCCTGGGGGCCTGGGCAGAGAGCAGACACACGCAGTGTTTCTAATGTAGAGTGGCACAGTGGTAGCGCGTTCGCCTCGTGTCAAGTAAACCCGAATTCGAACCTGGGTACAGGTGATTTTTCCTCTCACTTTACACTAGGCCTTAACGGTCTGAATGTGGAGTCTTTTGGATGAGACGATAAACCGAGGTCCCATGTGCCCATGCACTTTGCACACGATAAACCCAGTGGCAACGAAAAAGTTGTCATTTGGTCCAATTTTAACACACAACCACCCCCACCCTTCCTTCCTCATCAATCACACAAAAATCGCATGCAAAAATCGCTGTGACACGCTCTCCAGATGGGAGCAATCCGAATTTCACAGAGACACCTCTGTGACTATAAAATACCCTAATACAGCAGGGCTAGGATGTTGTGTGCGTTTGTGTGTGTGAATATGCTTGTGCCCAGAAGAGAGAGAGAGAGAGTGTGTAAGTGTATGTCTGTGTGTATGGATATCTGTGTCTCTCTATCTGTGCTTGTGTGTCCATGTGTGTGTGTGTGAGGGTTCTTGCTTGCTTGCATGCTCTCTCTCTCTCTCTCTCTCTTTCTCTCTCTCTCTCTCTATTTATCAAGGGTGTCTGGTTTAAATGTTTTATTTTCCAAATCAACATGAACAACAACTATGACATAACTGAAGCAACAACAAGCAGAGCTTATGGCGTGCTCAGTTCAAAACGAATTACACAGTATAAACATTGGCGGAATTTTACCAGGAAATACAAGCAATACATTTTTGAAAAGAAAGTCACAACAAACCAAACGAACAATGGACATAGCAATAGACAAAAGAAGTAGAATCGACAAAAAAATGATGAGAGAGAGAGAGAGAGAGAGAGAGAGAGAGAGAGAGAGAGAGAGTTCCACCTCACACCACTCTGCAGACCAGAACTCCAACCCAACATCGCAAGGGTGTCTGTATATCTATCCATTTAGGCCCCCATTCTCTGAACAGAAAAGCCATTGCACTGCCTAAAGAAAAACACGGTTGATAAACATCTTCTTATACAAGTCCAACTGACATGTTTAAAACAAAAAATGTTAGCAGAGTATCTGGTGACGCCATACTTACCTGACTATGGCAACACCATTTTGCACCTGAAAAAACAAAGAAATGTCTATGAAAATTCACCAGCTAGATTTTTTTTTCAATGCAGCAAAACAAACATGTACATAAGGATTTGCACATGCTTCTGCAATCATGAATATGCAAGAACAAAACAAAAATGTGTTATAAAATCATGCATGAGCTTCTTTTTTTCTTTTCCTCTTTTAACTGCCATCTTTACTTTATCCCTCTAACACTCTTCTCCTCCCACCTTTCCCCTCCTCTCTGCCTCTTTCTCTCTGTATTAGAAGAACAGGCTTCGCCTAAAATATTTATCCTTGTAAAATAAAGTTTTTCAGTGTTCAGTCCATCTCTGCCTTTTTCTAGCTCCCTTTCTGTGTCTGTCCCTCCCGCCTCTCTCCTTATCCTTCCCATCCTCCCACTCTCTCTCTCTCTCACTGTCTCTCTCTCTCTCTCTGTCTCTCTCTCTGTCTCTGTCTCTCTCTCTCTCTCTCTCTCTCTCTCTCTCTCTCTCTCTCTCTCTCTGTCTCTCTCTCTCTCAAGCATGAAAAAACAAAACACATCAGTAACATTTCTAAACATTACACACTCTACACAAAAACCGTTGATACCCCATCGTATTCTTAACATTGAATACCTGCCCAGACAGCACAGCTTCACCTTAACTTCACGTCCCCCCCCCCCCTCTCTCTCTCTCTCTCTCAAGCATAAAAAAGCAAAACGCATCAGCAACACTTCTCAACATTACACACTCTACACAAAAACTGCTGATACCCCATCGTATTCTTAACGTTGAATACCTGCCCAGACAGCACAGCTTCTGTAGCCTGAAGGAGGCCTCCGGCAGACAACAGAGCACAGTCGTGTGTGTCCTGCAATGAGCAAACTACAATATCAGAGGTTAGTTTGGTCTAGTCAGGGGCTTTTCCCTACATTGGATAAAAGAAACATTATACTGTGTTTTGCTTATTCACCAGAGAAGGAGAGTGCGCACGGAAAGGGGCAATTAAAGCAATAAACCTTGGACCATATTTAGTTTGTGTTCTGTTGTGTTGTGTTGTGTTGTGTTGTGTGTGTGTGTGTGTGTGTGTGTGTGTGTGTGTGTGTGTGTGTGTGCGTGTGCATGTGTGTGTGCGAGCGTGTGTGTGTGTGCATGTGTGTCAGTGAGTGTGTGTCAGTTTGTGTGTGCACATTTGCACCCGTCATTAAAATCTCATCAGAAAACTGGTAAAAATTGAAAACAAGGAAATAAAAGGCATCAAAGGATTGAGGATCTCGGAGAGAGGGAGGGACTTTGAAGCCCTTCGGAAGTTGACAAAACAGAAAATTACAGACAATAAAAGAGCAAAACAAATTATGCAAGGTACCAAGCCTTACAATCATGTATACAAGCAAAGAATAGAAAATGTTGTGCAAAAAGCACAGTGGGTAGAACACAATGGTCGTCCAATAATACCTTTACCATTTAAATACATTGCAATATACAGAATTTATCAGAGAGTGTTATCAGAGAGTGACAGTGCTGGTGAATGAGGGTGGATGTCTTTGTGAGTGAGAATCATGTTATTTTTGTCACTTTATTTCTTTGCACTGGAATGGTGGTAGTATGATATCTTGTTGATTTTAATGCATGTTTTTAATGTTGACTTTAATGTTGCTTTTGTAAAGCGCACCAAGCATACTACTGTATGGATTTTAGCGCTATATGAAAACAAATTATTATTATTTATAGACATATGATATGAAGGGTTTTCTCATACCTTGCACATGTACACGGAAAAGAACTTGTGCTCAATGGGCGTCAAGAAGGCCTCTTCCTCCGTCATGGAGGCTGTGTCCTTCATGACATGCAGGAACGACTCGCTGCATAACAAAACAGGAAAAAACAGTGTCAGTGCATTCCACGCTGCTTGAGGTTGTCTTTATTTTTTTTAGTCATACTGAAACCTGCATCTGCATTGATTTTAGGAAAAGAACACAATTTTTTAATGGAAAAGAACTAATACAACAGCATAGAAAAATGTTCTTGTGAGTAAATATATTATCTCTTTGACCAGACATAAAATATGACTATTGCCTCGCAAAGATTACTTAAAACCAAGCTTCTTCAGGAAAAAGCTAAAAAGGATGATAGCATAATTACCATTTGGTGTCATATGCCTCGTTATTTGTTGTTTTCCTTTGTTTTGGAATAAATGTCTTCTCTTAAAAGCATAATAAAAAAAAGGTTTTATTATATTGAGTAAACAAACAATACACAGACATTCAATTTTTTTCCTTCCCTTCTTTTTTTTTTTTTTGGGGGGGGGGGGGGGGGGGTCTTTCTTAACTGACTGAAAATCTTGATTAGCATTCACCTGAATAACAAATTTTCTTTTTTTTCTGCACTTAGTATTATCAAATCATAACTAAACAGCAAAACTGTGGCTTGGCTACCGCTATAACCTCAAAATACCACATGCTTTATATCATACAGAATGGATTAAAAAAAAAACATTTTAAACAATTCTATGCACATATATTTTGCCAAATGCTCAATTTGTATAAGTTCTATGCATGATAACTGAACATTTAGATGCAGTAAAATTGGCTTGAAACTACACGGCATTGGTTATGAAAATTAATACAGAAAGTACCATTATTTGAAGACTAGTGTAATATGAAGGGTTTGGGTTTCAGATAATAAAGTTTACATTCAATCCACAAGCCCTTACGGCATTAGAATTAAAAGATACTTACTCATGAATCATCAGGATTTCTTCTTCAGTAGCACGTCTGGGCTGGATAAACAACACACATGATGACGCAAGCAAACACACACACACACACACACACACACACACACACACACACACACACACACACACGCATGTATGCACAGTCACACACAATAATGTACAAAACGTTTTTGCGACATGATCATTTTAATTTATACTTATAAACTGCACAATACTGTCTCAGTCTCTCTCTCTCATTATAGTAATAATAATAATTAATAACATTTATATGGCTCAGTATCCTGACAACAGGTCAAAGCACCTTACACAACGCATATACAAAATATACATGAGCATGATAATACAGGCACATATTACGATCAACACTCGCATTCATTTTTCCTCTCTTCCTTACTCGTTTATTCATTCTTAACTGTTTCTTGTTTACTTTTGCCTTCAAATTTAACTTTTTTCACTCCCTAAGTCACAAACCCACTAACACTTTAACCTTCGATAAGAAATAGCAGAGTACATGTGCACAACCACGCATGAATCTCCACAACTTTTTAATATTAATTTAGCTTATATCCATGTCAAACATTTATGATTTCTATCATCATCACATTACTTTCATACCAATATAAACAAAGGCTGAAAACGAAGGTAAACAAACAAGCTCTTGCATCAATGTAAACTTATCTGTATTGTTACAAATTCGGGACTTTACTGGTGTTGCACTGCCTCTGGGCATTGCCTCCAGGATCGTTCTCACCATCTTTATATCTACTAATGTCCCAAATGTTCCAGACCGGAGGACGTTAAACAGATTTTCACAAACAAGTTCTTGCAAAACAGCATATCTTTGCAAGTTTTCAATGCTTCACCTTAAATGTTCATGCAACACAGTTATGTTTTCTTTGACCCCACCTAATGTTCATACCTACATAAAACAAAGACTAAAAAGGTACGGACTACAGGGCGCTTCTAAAGTGCACCAACCTAATCTTACGCAAAATAAAGATTTTGTTGTTACATTTTCTTAATCATATTATAAAACGCATAGATTCCTGTCTCGGCGGAAATGGTGTTTTACGTCCTCTTGGTCTGAATCAGACACATATGGGACATTTGTAAATACAAATATGGTGGGAACAATACTGGAGGCAATGCCCGGAGGCAGTACGAAACCAGTAAAGTCCCAATTTTTTTTTATTAATGCAGATAGCTGTAGCGGTTACCACGCCTCAGTTAAACCTCATCGGCTATGGCACCGCCACAAGTATTGTTATGATGCAATAGATCCCTGTCTGGGAAAACAGTATTGCCTTATAGTCTGTAACATATGGTAGTTGTATTCTTGCGAAATAAAGTCTGATATTCCTTGGTTTTTATTTTAAGGTAAGGTTAACTTGATTGAAGAAGACTGGATGTGAAGAAGGGAAGTGTCGTTTGCTGTTTTTCCATGTTGTTTGTTTGATAAAGGCACTTTTACCGAAATATTACTTTTTTTTTATTTCATTAATAAAATAATGTTACTTACCATTTGTTGTGCATTTCCTTGTATAGTGTTTTAAAATCTAATGCAAAAATATTTCTGAGGAGTGAGCCAAAATTGTCGTCTGAAAAGAAATAAAGAAAGCAGATGTAAATTTTTTTGGCAAACAACCTTCAATTTACCTTCATTTGCAGGCATCTTTTCAGCAGACCCCATTCACTGAATTTGCTTAGGATGCAGGAAATCCGCTTCGGCCTCTCAGGATGTGTGCTTAAATGATAATTTTAAAAATTACAGCAAATTATTCATTAAGGAGTACAGGTGTGCAAAACGTGTGTGAGCGCACCAGGCATAAGCATGGCTGACTGTGCGTCTATGTGCCAGTGTATGAAAGTGTGTGCTTGGGTTTGTAAGAATGTTCACTTCTTCACACACACACAGAAGCAAAACAAATTCAGCTGGAGGCAGACAATTTGCGGTGAAAACAGCAGAACTATTACCCTTTAAAAGTGATTCATCATGCAGAAAGTGCAGAACAGAGTTCGTAATTTTGTAAACCTATAATGGCATTTTTTTTTATAGCTAAATCTCACTTGGCATCTATCATTCATGATCATTTCCTCTTTGTTTGTCAAAGGGTTGCACATGACTTCCTTACACCGATAAAACTAGTTTTGGCAGAAATGAATTTTAATTAAACCCCCATGCCTTGGCATGAGGCTGTGTCAGACCAGTTGACATAAGCTAGAACGCCAAGGCTACATCAGAATATTGTTATGCTCTGAATGGTTGTGCGGGGATTGTCTTAAGCCATGACAAGCTCCCAGCATAACATCATCAGTCTAAAATCCCCCGAAGACAGAGTGTGGCTGCTCACATGGCGGGGTAATCAAAAACGGTCACACACGTAATGTTCTCATCCCTAGCTGATCCATTTGTGACTTAGTGTTCAAGTGCTTCTCGCTGTTGGGATGATCCCTGGAGTCTTTTAGCCAGGGTAAGCCAACCAACCAACCAACCAATTAAACCCCCAAGATGATGTTGAAATAAGGAGAAAATAGAACACAACAGAACTCTTAGATGTTGTCATGTTGCTCTAAGGATGTGAGGGGGGACATGACACAAAATGAAGTTCTCATGATGTTTGGCACAAACTGGTGTGGGAAAAACATGGCACAAATAAAGTTCCCATGCATCGTCATTGCAATCTGTGCTGTTGTATTAGTTGGGAACATGTTTGTTAGGCACAAATTGGTGTGTGTGTGGGTGTGAGGGTGTAACACAACTGAAGTTCTAATGTACTGTTATTTCGCTTTGGTATTTTGCTCTCTCACATGCTCTCTGTGGGCTGAAACAAAAGGGCCAAAATGTAAAACAATGCAGGAAATACAACTACAGCAATCAGAAGCAGGTATGAGCCCCCAAAAAGAGAGTGTGTTATGCCTTCTAGAAAACAAAAGGACTTCAGAAGTCTTGGAGTTGACGACCAGCCTAAAATATGAAAGGGGAAATATGGGGTGTACCCACGTGTCGTCATATCCGGCCACAAGGAGCACGCCATATTATGGGAGACCGCCATCTTAGTCAGTAACTTTGTTTGAAAAATGCCAGATCGATGCTGTTTACACACAAATAAGGACTAAGATGGTGACACTTCTGTTGGAAGGGTCGAGATGCGCACGCAGGTGGGGGGGAGCCATTCACAAATTAGCCGCAATCGTTGTTTTAGCCGCAGGGGTCAAAGTTGAAGAAAAAAGTAGCGGCTTATACTAGCCCGGAAAATATGGTAATTGTGTGAAAGGAATCTTGTGCCTGGCATTCCATGCAGTGAAGTGACTTTCCGTGTACCAAGCTAATTATAAAGCCATGCGCACAAACGCTTGATACTAGGAACGCAACAAGATACATGAGCGAGGTTGAATAGGAGAAAGCACAAAGCTGAGACAGCAAAGTATTGCCATTGACAAAAACAAGTACAATCAGTTCACGCAACAACAACAACAAAAATGAAGGAAAGCATGCATGACTTGGAAAGGTATACTGGAAATTCTGCTCCCCCGATCCTCTCAGAACACTTTCTCTTTCACGTCAGCCTCGTCCAGCACCTCCCCTCTCCCTTCTCTTAAATGCTTAATATCTCTGGAATAAAGACAGACACACAGCTGGCATCCAAGAACTTCAGATTGGTATGAAGAAACAAAATGCAAGGGGGAGGCTGAATGCATACTTACATGGCTTTAGCATCACGCTTGCAAATGGCACTGAAAAGAATTTATACAAGACACAAACGCATGCCTACTTTCATTTAGGTATTATGTATTATTAGGCATTAGGAACTTCATAGTCACAGAGGCGTCTCTGTGAAATTCAGGTTGCTCCCCACCTGGATAGCGCATCACAACCAGAGGCGCGCCACCCAAATTTTTAAAAAATGCTTGCATGCGATTTTTGTGCGACTGATGAGGAAGGAAGAGTGGGGGGTACATTTTCACCAAATGACAACTTTTTCGTTGCCACTGGGATTAACGTGCGTTCTAAGTGCATGGGCATACGGGACCTCAGTTTATCGTCTCATCCAAAAGACTCCACATTCAGACCATAAGGCCTAGTGCAAAGTGAGAGAAAAAATCCCCTGTACCCAGGTTCGAACTCAGGTTTACTTGACACAAGGCGAACATGTTACCTCTGTGCCACTCTACACCATAATGATTCCATACAGCATACTGTTAATGTCTGCCCATTTTATTCCATCTGATGAATGGTGTGTCGGGACTAGCCTTTCAAAATATAGATAATAATGTTAATGATAGTTTTGACAAGAAAATATAATGCTCTGTATGCATAACTTGGAGTCAGTTTACTAAACACAAACACCTGAACTTCTCTGCTGACAAAAAAGGCAGCTATCAGGTAACTTCAGATACATTTCCCCTGTCTACATCAAAGAGAAAGGCAGAAAATACTGCAGTAGATTATGCTATCAAAGATGGCACAAAGAAAACCTGAAATCAGCCCTGGTAACCATTAGTATACCATACAATTATTTATAAGAATTATGGAGATTCATTAACAAAATCCAATGCCTAATGATGATATCAACTACAAATGATCAAGCATTGTATATTTGTACCAAAATGGGGTGGATGATTTGTTAAGATGCAAAGTCAATTAAAAGTGCATTACATTTCTATTAAAAACAAATACACAGCACAACAAAATTATAAAGCAATATGTCATAACATAAATAATATTAACTCAAAGTAAGCAAATATATTGAGGTAAATTATAAGCAATGAAGTAAAAAAAGGAAATCTTTAAATTGGTGACATTTTGTACACAGTGGAATCTCCCTTATAAGACCTCCCTTTATAAGACTCCCTCCCATATAAAAGACATTACCCAACTCTATTAAAAAAGAAAATTTAACTTAATTAAAAGAAATGTCCCATATGGCTTTGTGCCGGGAGGACGTAAAACAAACTTCACACAAGACATTGCCCTTCTTTGTAAGTATTAAAATTACCTCCCTTATACGACCCCTCCCTTGTAAGACCTCATTTTGGATGATTTTTAAGGTCTTATAAGGGAGGTTCCACTGTATCCACAAATGACAAAGTGCTTAGGTTAGTGATGGCAGCTGACAGTCACAACACAAGTTAATATGCAAGATTCATGAAAAGAAAACAGGCATCTACGCTTGTGTTTTTTTGCTTTTTTCAAGCTATCAATGCTTTTTTTTTTTAGATGGTGAAAAATATGGTCAATAGATGCTTACACACACACACACATACAGAGTTTGGAGTCTAACCATCAGGAAAACAGATCACATCTTGGTGTTCTCATTCACATATGCATTGTAATTTTTTGAAAATATTTACATTTTGCAATTCAGTATCATCCTTCGTTATAACTACCAGTACCTCAAGGTGAACAGTCACTTACATATCCCTCTGGTTCCTGTGTTTCTCCATGGCGGCATCGAACACCACACAGGTTCTGCAAAAACCAAAATGGCGAAAAAGCTTTGAACATCAACCTAACCCTGTAATCTAAAGAAAATTATCTTATTTGTGAATTGATTTTCTGTGATAAAATATCATTAAAAAAAAGGGAACAGAAGTAAACCCACTGAAAGAATATTATTGGCAATATTTATGATGACATTTATTGCATCGGAAGACACACACACGAAAATGCGAATACACTGTAGCTTAAAAATAGCAATCCATATTTATACAATTTAAGGGGGCTGGGCTGCATCAAGATCATGACTCTTGCATGTTCCATGCTAATACTACTTTTTTCATTACCAAAGGGTCGCAGACAGAAATAAATCAGCAAAAATGAACAAGGATACATCATTGTTTGACCACCAACAATACCTTACAACCATTTTCTGAACAGCAAGCCTTATACTATCGGGCACTACAACTAGTGTTATTAACGCCCTTGATGGCAAGAGTTAAACCCTTGTTGGTCAGTATTCAAACGGGCATTCACTCTTGCAAAAGGCAGCCATTCAGTGGCCTCAAATTGGCAAGAGTTATTCCCTTGTTTGGTCAGTACTCAAGCATCTTCCCCCCACCCACCAAGGGCATTCACTCTTGCAAACGGTGTTCTTTGCAGTGGCCAATAGCAACAGTAAATACTTATTGCCGGGTACTTATTATACTTAAAAACTTGAAACTTTATTACAAGAACAAAGGTAATGGGAGACTATGGCCTCTTTACCTGTGGGCCGGTTTAGTGAGAGACGTTTCGGCAATCAGGCGGTCAATCTCAGTCTTAAGCTTGGCGATGACGTCGGGGCTTTGCTGAGGAAAGTGTCCCATGATGTCAAACTCTGAAGGTCTGTTCTCAGCGCTGCAGAACACAATGCCCTCTCTGCAAGACAGGCAACACACCAATCATCTGTGGGGGGGGGTTGGCCCTTTGGGCTCAACACTAATTTGTAGCAGATTTACATTACTCTCTAGAACAAAAGCTTGCATACACGCATGCAAACAAACATACACACAAAAACATACTGACAGTGACACATGCACGCACACACATACACATTTTCTAAGGACAAATCAAATGAGATCCGTAATGTACAAAGTGTACCAACACAAGTGTCACATAAAACATATGTTCTCTCATTTAAAACCCCCCAACTTTTTTGGGAAAGTACTAAAAAACAAAGTAGAATCCTATGGTATCAAAGCTTGTCTCATGAAGATTTGAACCCGTAACTTTAGTATGATTAAATCACACCTATATCAGTTGAACTCTTCCCTTGTAGTTTTCAATAATGACGCCAAATATGAACAGACCTAGGAGGTGTGGAGTTCACGTCTTGGTACAGGCACTGCTCATCCTTTCGCAAGGCTTCAAATGTGCGGAAACACTGCCAGTGTGGCCTGAGCACTTTGATGACATTCACGATGCTGCTGATGACACTGCCACAAAACAGGGTAATGTTTCATTATCATTACCATTCCCATGACTAAGTGTCATTGTCAGGTCACTACATTAACAAGCATCTGACCAGCTCTCTCCCCTTTTCTTGGCAACCTACACAATGAGATCAGCATTGCCCCCTGTGGGGATACCGGGGGGTCTTTTGTATAAATAGTTCCCCCACCTTCTGGAAATTCTGTGCTTGCAACTTCCTCTAATCTGTCACTCTCTTTGACTCTGCCTTTTCCCTTTGCTTGCTGTCATCTACTATCGGTATCTTTCTACCTTACCAGTCCATTCTCCTGCCTTTTTTCACGAAGCACTTTCAAAAACATTTCCTCCAGCCGAAGTCGGACTTGCTGGGCCTAACTATTTCTTAGATAGGCGCATAACGGCATCATGATGCAACTGCGCTCATAATTGACAGGAAACTAAGCGATCAAAGAAGATCAGCATTGCATTTAGCACAGCGCTTACGACACTTCTATTAGATAAACATTAAGTCACAACATTGGTCACTTATAAACAACTGCACAACCACATCATTCTGAAGACACAGCAATAGGCAGATTTTTAAGTCACAAAAATGTCGACATCTTCACAATCACATAAACATCATTCACATGTTGCTTTTAACATCGCAGTATATAATAATGCACATGAGTCAGGATATCAACAAGTTCTTCACAATCACAAAACAAACATGTCATTTGAGATAGTGCTTCCACACTGTCATCATGTAAGCACTTCTTTTTTTTAATTAAATAAAATATTGTATTTAATTTTGAATACAATACCCTGAGAGAAAAAAACATGCATAAAGTCATGAACAAGTACATCTTTTTCATATAATGTGTTCCAAATTAATGATTAGATAGGAACATTCTAGGCAGACCCCAAATACATGAAAAATCCTAATGTAACCAAGAGAGAGGTAAGAGAGAGGCAAAAGGGCCGCGAGGCCCATATCAGCCCTAACTACTACTACTACTACTACTACTGCTGCTACTACTACTACTGCTACTACTACTGCTGCTACTGCTACTACAGTGGAACCTCTCTTATAAGACCTCCCATTATAAGAGTCCCTCCAACATAAGACCTACTTCTCTGAGACATTGCCCTTCTTTGTAAGTATTAAAATTACCTCCCTTATAAGACCCCTCCCGTATAAGACCTCATTTTGGATGATTTTTGAAGGTCTTATAAGGGAGGTTCTACTGTACTACTACTACTACTACTACTACTACTA
This sequence comes from Phymorhynchus buccinoides, assembly GCA_017654935.2. NCBI lineage: Eukaryota > Metazoa > Mollusca > Gastropoda > Neogastropoda > Raphitomidae > Phymorhynchus > Phymorhynchus buccinoides. The sequence continues at coordinate 39,577,069 of CM065687.1, read as the reverse complement.
CTACTACTACTACTGGCAGTCAAGAGGTTAAATGTTGCTACAACCTGTCGGATGGTTCAGTCATGGGAGGTAACTGAGGACAGGGGTCACCAAGCAGGCTGCGAAGGGTCATTGCACAGCCTTCAGACAAAGACTGCAAGCAGTAGCCTCCCTGCACAACAATTGGCAGAATAAGATTTTAAAAAATTGAAAAATAGATAATGTGGTTGGCATATAAATAAATTCCTAATATTCTTAATAGAATTTCTGAGTGACACGAGTGAAGGGAATGGGGAGAGCAGATATAGATAAGGGGGGGGGGATAAGGATGCATATGTGTAAGAAAATAGGGTGAGTGTGTGTGGATTTTGCCATGGTCATGCATAAATTTAATATAACGAAGTTTGCACACACTCACACTCACACAATCACATTAAACCCCTTCACTGCCCAAATACGTGTCTAATGTAACCAAGAGAGAGGTAAGGGCTGTTTGCACTGTGCTGTACGCCTATAACAGTGTCTACTACAGGGCTGTTTGCACTGTGCTGTACGCCTATAACAGTGTCTACCACAGGGGCTGTTTGCACTGTGCTGTACGCCTATAACAGTGTCTACCACAGGGGCTGTTTGCACTGTGCTGTACGCCTATAATAGTGTCTACCACGGGGCTGTTTGCACTGTGCTGTACGCCTATAACAGTGTCTACCTTTGGGGCTGTTTGCACTGTGCTGTACGCCTATAACAGTGTCTACCACAGGGGCTGTTTGCACTGTGCTGTACGCCTATAAAGTGTCTTATACAGGGCTGTTTGCACTGTGCTGTACGCCTATAACAGTGTCTACCACAGGGGCTGTTTGCACTGTGCTGTACGCCTATAAATGTGTCTACAACCTGGGGCTGTTTGCACTGTGCTGTACGCCTATAACAGGTGTCTACCAAGGGGCTGTTTGAAGGGTGCTGTACGCCTATAACAGTGACTACCACAGGGGCTGTTTGCACTGTGCTGTACGCCTATAACAGTGTCTACCACAGGGGCTGTTTGCACTGTGCTGTACGCCTATAATAGTGTCTACCACAGGGGCTGTTTGCACTGTGCTGTACGCCTATAACAGTGTCTAGATACAGGGGCTGTTTGCACTGTGCTGTACGCCTATAAAGTGTCTAGGGTGGGGCTGTTTGCACTGTGCTGTACGCCTATAACAGTGTCTAATACAGGGGCTGTTTGCACTGTGCTGTACGCCTATAACAGTGTCTACCACGGGGCTGTTTGCACTGTGCTGTACGCCTATAACAGTGTCTACCACAGGGGCTGTTTGCACTGTGCTGTACGCCTATAACCGTGTCTACCACAGGGGCTGTTTGCACTGTGCTGTACGCCTATAACAGTGTCTACCACAGGGGCTGTTTGCACTGTGCTGTACGCCTATAACAGTGTCTACCACAGGGGCTGTTTGCACTGTGCTGTACGCCTATAACAGTGTCTACCACAGGGGCTGTTTGCACTGTGCTGTACGCCTATAACAGTGTCTACCACAGGGGCTGTTTGCACTGTGCTGTACGCCTATAACCGTGTCTACCACGGGGCTGTTTGCACTGTGCTGTACGCCTATAACCGTGTCTACCACAGGGGCTGTTTGCACTGTGCTGTACGCCTATAACAGTGTCTACCACAGGGGCTGTTTGCACTGTGCTGTACGCCTATAACAGTGTCTACCACAGGGGCTGTTTGCACTGTGCTGTACGCCTATAACAGTGTCTACCACAGGGGCTGTTTGCACTGTGCTGTACGCCTATAACAGTGTCTACCACAGGGGCTGTTTGCACTGTGCTGTACGCCTATAACAGTGTCTACCACAGGGGCTGTTTGCACTGTGCTGTACGCCTATAACAGTGTCTACCACAGGGGCTGTTTGCACTGTGCTGTACGCCTATAACAGTGTCTACCACAGGGGCTGTTTGCACTGTGCTGTACGCCTATAACCGTGTCTACCACAGGGGCTGTTTGCACTGTGCTGTACGCCTATAACAGTGTCTACCACAGGGGCTGTTTGCACTGTGCTGTACGCCTATAACAGTGTCTACCACAGGGGCTGTTTGCACTGTGCTGTACGCCTATAACCGTGTCTACTACGGGGCTGTTTGCACTGTGCTGTACGCCTATAACCGTGTCTACCACGGGGCTGTTTGCACTATGCTGTACGCCTATAACCGTGTCTACCACGGGGCTGTTTGCACTATGCTGTACGCCTATAACCGTGTCTACCACGGGGCTGTTTGCACTATGCTGTACGCCTATAACCGTGTCTACCACAGGGGCTGTTTGCACTATGCTGTACGCCTATAACCGTGTCTACCACAGGGGCTGTTTGCACTGTGCTGTACGCCTATAACAGTGTCTACCACAGGGGCTGTTTGCACTGTGCTGTACGCCTATAACAGTGTCTACCACAGGGGCTGTTTGCACTGTGCTGTACGCCTATAACAGTGTCTACCACGGGGCTGTTTGCACTGTGCTGTACGCCTATAACAGTGTCTACCACAGGGGCTGTTTGCACTGTGCTGTACGCCTATAACCGTGTCTACCACAGGGGCTGTTTGCACTGTGCTGTACGCCTATAACCGTGTCTACCACGGGACTGTTTGCACTATGCTGTACGCCTATAACCGTGTCTACCACAGGGGCTGTTTGCACTATGCTGTACGCCTATAACCGTGTCTACCACAGGGGCTGTTTGCACTATGCTGTACGCCTATAACCGTGTCTACCACAGGGGCTGTTTGCACTATGCTGTACGCCTATAACCGTGTCTACCACGGGGCTGTTTGCACTATGCTGTACGCCTATAACCGTGTCTACTACGGGGCTGTTTGCACTATGCTGTACGCCTATAACCGTATCTACCACGGGGCTGTTTGCACTATGCTGTACGCCTATAACCGTGTCTACCACGGGGCTGTTTGCACTATGCTGTACGCCTATAACCGTGTCTACCACAGGGGCTGTTTGCACTATGCTGTACGCCTATAACCGTATCTACCACGGGACTGTTTGCACTATGCTGTACGCCTATAACCGTGTCTACAACGGGATGGTGTCAGTCATCAAATTTTTCAAGCGAGTTAAATGGGGAAAAAACTATAAACTGTTCCATACTCTTCGAAAAACGTACATCCATAGTTCTTTTCATTTATGCATCTTTTTTTTTAACTTGTGACATCAACAAATGGATGAGCAGTAGACAGATCAGTGAAGCAACCCTCTGAAGGATAAATTTGGCTTGCACGCAGCAATAGAAGAAATCCATTATCTCTCGGCAGTGAAGGGGTTAAATACAATGTAGATTTTTAAAGTAATAATGCACAAAATCATCTACTTCAACTTGATCCTTTTCTTTTATTCTTAAGAGCTTGCTTGAAATCCGATACCATTACTACGGCTGTGTACACACATAAGCGAATATTCCAATCCATAAAAAAGTGAAACAAAAAAGGAAAAGATTTGCGCACGTGTCCGAATTTCCCCTATATGTGTAGACCTTTATCCTTCTTTCTTCCACTTACTTAGGGTTTTCCGTACAGAACTTATGCGTCTAATGTGAACCCGGCCTTACACTTTCAAAGTTCTTGTCTAGCGAGTATTCCTTAGAAAACAGCAAGTACTTGTTGTGTTGCTGCAATTTTTGCTATCTGTTTCAATATGATTCTTACTGCATGTGTGGGTACAGATGTTGATGCTAGTGTCTTTGTATTTGTTCACTGCATAACCTGTTCATAGGATTATGTATGTTTTATAAAATGTTTCTTTGTAAAGTATGCGTTGTTTCACTTACCTCCAGCACTACACAGAGTCTCCCTTCACACAATGCTGACAACACGTGGATGAAGTGGGCGTAGGTGGCAGGGCTCACTCTCATTTCGCCCTGGGGACAATGACATAAACATGATATGCACTCTTTTTTTCAAATATTAACCCTTTCACCGCCAACCATATTTCAACCAAACATTTCCATGAAATTTACCTGGGTAGAGAACAAAATCCACCTGCAGTATTGTGGATTCTTCTGTGGCAGATATAAAATAAGGTCTATCCTTACTTCCCCAAGCTAAGACAATAGGGTCTTTGGATAATAGACCCCAATTTGATGCCTTTTAGTGACATAGGTGTTAAATCACTGTGGTGCTAAAATGCGACTTTGGCTGTAAAAGGGTTAAAGCTTGTGAAAGTGTTCCAAAATTTGGTCAGACAAACACAACTTCTTAAAAGTAAAGAAAGCTTTTTGCGCTCAATAACCTCATGAGGACAGTTGGCAAAGAAAATTCCACACTCTGACGCTGTAGGCTAGCACTTAACACAGCACATTTGTACATTTGTATACCTGTTTTGACTAAACTCTACCAAAAAATGCTCTTCGATTTGGTCCTGAAACAAAATGAGAATTTGTTTGCGATGACTCAGAGACAAGAAATAACACATGCTAGAAGAATTTAAACAATATCACTCCAACTTCCAATCAAAAAAGTTAAGCTTACTTTGAAGCTTTCGGACGCGTCTAGCTCCCTTCTTTAAACTACAGTGGAGTACTCTTAGCATGAAATTCAGGGGACAAAGATTTTTGTGTGTGTTAACCATTATTTATGTTACGCATATTCGACAAAATCGCAGTCCAAAATGTGAAACTGAAGTTCTGCTACTGAACGAGCAGTAGTGCTGCAGACAGCACACTTTGTTCAGGACTCAAGAACACACATGCGCAGTTCATCCTTTCCGACTTCCAACTTCCTAACTAGCACATGGCATAGTAGATTAACTTTTGCATTTTTTTAGCTTTGTGATGGCTTTTGCAAAGTTTGTAAGGAAATATTTGGTGGCTCTGGCTTCATTTGGTGCTATCAATGTGAAATGTAGTACGCTAAATAACAATCGGACAGAGTTTTTGATTGTGTGTTTACCATACTTCATGTTGTGCTGAGAAAAAAGTCTGTGTGATAAACAATCTTTTTTAAGTAATAATAAAGAGGGGTTCCATCTGCTCAAACAGATTTTTGTGTGTTTGAGTGTTGTCCAACTTTGCTTAAGTGTAGTCCACCATATGACTGGTGGCTCAGTGTAAGAAATAACACATAACAACACATTGTAGTGTGCATAAAAGCATTGTACAACAATAAAAGATCTAAACATTCTCAAGGCAAAAACTTCTCTCTCCCCCTCCCCATTTGTCTCTCACACACCTGAATACAGACGCACGCCAAGCACCAGAACATAACCCAAGCTCCAAACCTCACCCCTACCTTTTCATCTCCAATGGCTGAGTCCAGGCCACAGGAAATCACCACCACTTCAGGGTCAAACTGAGAACAAAAGTCAGCCCGCATCATTACTACAGGATTAGCATGGTTCAAAGTCAAAGTCAAAGTCAAAGTCAAAGTCAAAGTCAGCATTACTTTATTATCTCAACAAGAGAAATTACTGTTCCTAAAAACAGTTATTGGTTTGTCCATCTGTGAACAAGTTTACTGAAAAGGTCATCAATGAGTAACCATGTAATTTTGTACCACCAGACCAATATTAAACTGAACATTATAGTTATTCTGGATTGTTGTTCAGACAGAAATACATATTTAATTTTACATTACTTTATCAATTTTTGCTAATCATATGACAACGAAACTTCCAAACAGATGTTAATGCATCCATGAACAGTTTATGGATTATGCTACAAATTATCCATAAAAAAAATAAGCAAATTGAAGTTATCATCCATTACTTTTTTCCAACCCTTCCGTTTCATAGAATGCAAGATTAGCTTTAAATCATGCGTATAGGAAAGCACTCATATATGACATTACAGTCTTCAACCTAGTGTTGGCTAGGCAGATATATATATATTTTTTTTAATAAATACATCAAGGATAGTTTAAATATGTCAACAAGATGCATAGTATCAGCCATACTTTTATTCCAAACCGCACCACACAGCCCTTTGGCTACACACAAGGTGGTCATTTTTACATGCATTTTTTTGGCCAGGTATGACTCCCATACAAATGCCCCAAAATTCAAAATGAAACAGCACTTTGAAGAGCAGCCTCAATTTGAAATTGGGGAAATTTGTATGTGGGTCACACCTGGCCAGAAAAAAATCAAGGGACTTAATTTTGCTGGGTCAGTGTGTCTTTAAGTTCCAAAACTACAACATTTATCTGCTCTTGTTTACTTACAATTATCACTTATGTGTTTCTTGCAGTGCACTATTTCTATATCAACTTTCTTTCGTGAATCCAGAAACCATGAACAAACTATCAGTGGCAAATGGACAACAAAAGGTATTTTTAGCATTTAAAATTAGAACAAATAAAACAGCAATGCTGTTGTTAAAATATGCAAACGTTTAGTTGATTATATGTAAAAGGTTTGTCCAATTAAAATATTAGCCAACTGTTGTTGTTTTTTTGCAGTATCCTATCTTACTGTCCCCATCATAAAAGAACAAGCAGAAGTTTTACCAAAGACTCTAAAAGGGTAAGATGGACTACTTAAGAGTTACGGCGAGCCGGGCTGATAGAGTTATCATTAGTGGGGTAGCTACACCATTCACAATGGCGGCTATCCAAAGACTCAGACTGGAATTTGAACGGAGAATTCAACTGGCCTATCGACGTGTTTTTAACCTAAATGTGTCACATTTAAAAGGGACATAACCAGTGTTTCTGTCCTCACTACTCACAAAGGGAAAAGGGACCGGATGTTAGTCTTTTCTTTTCAGTGTCTTTGGTTTTACCTCATAGGCGAGGGGCATTAGCAGTTGCTGCATGACAGCCATGTAATCACTGTCCCCAAGTCCTGCCTGGAAAGAGAGAAATGATATTATTTCTTTAATCAACGCTTGTTCACAATAGCATGCATGGACTCTCTCTCTCTCTCTCTCGCCATCTCTCTCTCTCTCTCTCTTGCCATCTCTCTCTCTCTCTCTCTCTCTCTGTCGCCACCTCTCTCTCTCTCTCTCTCTGTCGCCACCTCTCTCTCTCTCTCTCTCTCTTGCCATCTCTCTCTCTCTCTCTCTCTCTCTCTCTCTCTCTCTCTCTCTCTCTCTCTCTCTCTCTCTCTCTCTGTCGCCACCTCTCTCTCTCTGTCGCCATCTCTCTCTCTCTCTCTCTGTCGCCACCTCTCTCTCTCTCACCATCTCTCTCTCTCTCTCTGTCACCACCTCTCTCTCTCTCTCTCTCTCTCTCTCTCTCTCTCTCTCTCTCTCTCTCTCTCTCTCTCTCTGTCACCACCTCTCTCTCTCTCTCTCTCTCTCTCTCTCTCCACCTCTCTCTCTCTTCCTTTCTCATTGTCTCCTCTATCTAGCTTTAATTTCCCCCGTGGAAATACCAGGCCATCTTTCGGTACAAATAGTTAGTTCCTCCACCTTCTGGAAGTTCTGTGCTAGCAACTTCCTTTAATCTATCACTCTCTTTGACTCTGCCTTTTCGTCTTCTTACTATCATCTTACGCTTATCTTTTTACGTCTTCAAAGTCACAAAGTGAAACAAAACAAAAAAAGAAAGCTTCAGTACTTTCTAGAATGGTAGTTAAGTATAAGGAAGGAATTTGACCTGATTCAAAGGGACATTGATGTTGTAGCCCTTGCCTTTCCCCTCTCCGATACAGTCATAGTCTGATTCCCTCAGATGAGGCCAGAAGTTGCCGTGTTCGTAACGATGGATGGAAAAATACATCACTCTGAAACAACATACACACACACACACAAGAGCACATACACAAGCATGTAATAATAATAATAATAATTTCACTTACATAGCGCGATAAAATCATGCTAAAAGCAAGCTCTCAGTGCTTTACAAACATTGATGAAACCATATAAAAACAATAAAATAAAAATTAACAAATTGACACACCATGTTTCATAAAAATGCACACACACACACACACACACACACACACAGAGTCTAACATAGTGCAGACAAACACAATTTTCATAGCATCAGCAAAGTGTTTCAACTAAAAGAAAACTGAAAACAGAAGCAACACATGTGTATCTCTTCAGTAGGCTTACTAGGATATGGATACATTCGATTAAAACACAATCATTCAATGGCTATAGACCAAAACTGAATATAACAAAACAAGAAAGATAAACAGCTATAGCAGGGACCTCTCATATGATCATATACTTTTGCTTCAGTTACTGTGCTTGTATGGACAGTGACTATAAAAAAGGTTCCAAACCATCCTATGTGTTCGGCACATTATACTACTTGTGGCGGTGCCATAGCCGATGAGGTTTAACCGAGGCGTGGTCACCGCTACAGCTATCTGTATTAACATAAAAAAATCGGGACTTTACTGGTTTCGTACTGCCTCCGGGCATTGCCTCCAGTATTGTTCCCACCATATTTGTATTTACAAATGTCCCATATGTGTCTGATTCAGACCAAGAGGACGTAAAACACCATTTTCGCCCCTATGTGTTCGATTCCAACGATGAAGTGCAACCTTGCTACTACCAAAGACTGTATAGGGGAAGATAAGCATCCGGTCTCTTTTCCTTATATGAGTAGTGAGGACAGAAACACTGGTTATGTCCCTTTTAAACAGGACACATTTTACACATCGATAGGCCAGTTGAATTCTCCGTTCAAGTTCCAGTCTGAGTTTTTGGATAGCCTCCACTGTGAAACGTGTACTGTCGCCACTAACGATAACTCTATCAGCCCGGTTCGCCGAGCTCTTAAGTAGTCCATCTTACCCTTTTAGAATATCTTTGCTACTACACGATGATTACTGAATTGCTTTAAATGTCCACTTACCTGGGATCATCGTAGAACATGGACTGCGTTGCTTGACCATGATGGACATCCCAGTCCACAATCAGAACTCTGGCCACACACAGAAAGGGGCTTTTCTGCTACAGCACCAAACGCTTAGGTTCATTAAGAGAGAAAATAAAGTAAAAGGTGGATAAAGGTACCTGGAGGACGGGAGCTCGACGTTTCGAGTCATAGACTCGTCAACAGGACTGGTTGAGGAAAAGTTGAAGGCAGGTATAGGCCTCTGCAACTAGGGTTATTAACGCCCTTGACAGTGAGAGTGATTCCCTTGCTGGTCAGTACTGACAAGGGCATTCACTCTTGCAAAAGGCAGCCATTTAGTGGCATCAAATAGGGTTATTGGCGAGAGTTATCCCCCTGTTTGGTCAGTACTGAACCATCTTCCCCCACCCACCAAGGGCATTCACTCTTGCAAAAGGTGTTCGTTGCAGACCCCAATAGGTTCACTGTTCATTGTCTAAAAAAATATAATAAAATAATGTAAAGCAATTAACTGTTTTGATTAATAAGTGTTTAAAGGGTGAAACAAAATATCTGAAAATAACATATTGGATTATGACCTACTGATATGGAACATCAGCAGTTATCTGTGATAGAAGATAAGTGATCTGCAATTTAAATTCGATCTTTTATAGACAGATCTAGAGTGTGGTTGCCCATTGATTAAAGTATTGAAAAGGTGTTCTTTTTACTATCTTCACCCTTAAATAGATATCTTAACATTGCACAGCAATAGTATTTACTTAGATCTCTCCAACACAAACTTCATATTCTCACCATCTCCTACCATTCACCAAACTACAGTGGAACCTCCCTTACTGGCCACCGCAACTAGGGTTATTATTATAAATATTACCGCCCTTGGCGGCTAGAGCTAAGCCCTTGTTGGTACATGGTCAGTATCCAAAAGGGAATTCACTCTTGCAAAAGGCAGCCATGCAGTGGCCTCAAATAGGGTTATTGGCGAGTTATTCCCTTGCTTGGTCAGTACTCAAGCACCTTCCCCCACCCACCAAGGCATTCACTCTTGCAAAAGGTGGTCGTTGCAGTGGCCGTAAACGGGAGGGAGTTGCATAAGGGAGGTAATTTCAATACTTACAAAGCAGGGCAATGTCTCAGAGAAGTAGGTCTTAAAAGGGAGGGAGTCTTATAATGGCGGGTCTTATAAGGGAGGTTCCACTGTATTTTACTCTTTTTTTCAGTCCAATCAGTACACCCACGGGTAACCCACAACCTCTCAGTTTGAATGAAACCAAGAAAAATCTGCAATAAGTCCACATTTGCATACCTTTCCGATCCACAGTTCAAGGCATGAGAGGCCGCCAAAGCTACATTGTTGAAGACGCTGTAACCACAGAACTCATTGTGCATGGCATGATGGCCAGGGGGTCTGACCAAGGCAAAGCCGTTGGTCACCTGAGGCAAACAGGAATATAAACAGTTGAACGCTAAAAAAGAAAAAGAAGGCCATAACGTTTATATGACCTTCATTTCAAAGTTAAAGAAAGAAGGGCTTACTTGTTTCTCTACAAAAAGCAAACTCGTGTGAAAGAGAGGAGGATGTGGAGAAAGACTGAAGATATAATCAGACACAATCATCTATCCAAGTATGCAAGCATGCACGCACACACACACACACAATGTAACGAATAAGAGAAAAGAATAACAAAGAGAATCATTCAAATAATGAACGTTTTCCCCTTTGGTTACCTTTTTCTTCAAGATCTGATCCATGAGCTCCACACAACTGCCAGCAGCAGCCAGACTGCATTCAAAGGTGGCCTGAAATAGCAAACAAAGCAAAGAAAACTATGAGAAGCAGACGCTTCCTTACAGTCGTCGCCTTAACTGATAATTATCAGTAAAATACTTACCGCAAAACCAAAATACTGAAAACAAAATTGACCTGGCAATTCCAGGGATTAATTTTGGGTTTTTTTCTAGGACTGGATAAATGGTTCTAACAGAAGCTTTGATATTGTGAGTTTCTCTGATTTTCACTGGATTTTGTTTCCCTGGGACTGGTTTGGACACCTGCTGTTGGGAGAATTATTGCTGAAGGGGCTGGTTTTCAAAATTCCTAGCGCAATCACTGTTCCTTGGCTATCTGGGAGTCATAGTCTGACAAAACTAACTGGCACACACACACACACACACACACACACACACACACACACACACACACACACACACACAGACATGCGCACGCACGCACGCACGCACATGCACACACACACACACATATACACATACACAAAAAAACAAAAAAATTCAAAGGTACCATAAAAGAATAGACAAAGAAAAAATACAGTCCATAAAATATGATACCCAATAATAATCAATATCCTTTTCTGTCATTTTCCAGTTCTATCCTATCTTAAAGTACAACTCGATCCCCCTACAAAAAGTCAAAGCACAGCACTACAAAAATCAAACCAAACACTGTATCTTCCTTACACCTGTACACAAGTTCAGAGAAAACTATAACAAGAATAACCCCCCTTCTATTCACTCACCTCATTAGCATACCAGGAGTCGTAATTTTTGGCCAAATCCATTCTTTGTTGGGGGGACATTGTCGACGTCTTTTTGGCCAGTTGTACATGTTCCAGGGTGTGACGCTGTGCGATCTGATCTTCTGTTGCGTACTTCACCTAAATATATTTTTGGCAACTGCAAAAATCTGCACTTACATATGTGTAAGCATAAACATTCACGCATGGATTTGTGCTCCCATATACACAAGCACAAGCACATGAATACATACTCACTTACACACACACACACACATGCATTAGCATCCACATGTACACACATACAGAGATGTGCATGCACATAAGCATGCAAGCAAACATGCATGCATGCATGGAAGCATGCACCCACACACACAGACACACACAGACATACACACACACATGCATGCACGCATGCACGCACATGCACACACACACACACACACACACACATATATACATGCATATACATGCATGCGCACACACACACACACACACACACACACACACACACACACACACACACA
>CM065687.1:39543811-39564715 GCA_017654935.2 Phymorhynchus buccinoides | reverse complement strand
TTTTCAACGTTAAAAAGGCTTATGATCTAGAGTTTGTCATAAAAGATTATTATATACAATTGTAAGAGTTGGCTTCCAAGGGCATATTTATAACTACATAAGGTCAATTCTTATAGATAGAAACATTATTGTGAGAGTTGGTAACACGTATTCATCCCCTGAAATCGTCAACATTGGTATTCCTCAGGGTTCAGTATTAGCACCTTTATTATTCAACTTATTATATGATCTACCAGATTCAATCTCTGGGAAAACAAAAGTAGCACAATAATTATGCTGACGATATAGCAATATGGATGGATTGTGTAATGTTGTTGTTGTTGTTGTCTTACCCTGGCTTAAAGACTCCAGGGATCATCCCAACAGCCGATGCACTTGAACACTAGGGCACAAATGCACCAGCTAGGCATGAGAACATTATGTGTGTGACTGGTTTTTTTATTACCCCGCCACATGAGCAGCCACACTCCGACTTCGGAGGAAGATTATGTAATTACAAAGAAAACGTCAAAACGTTCAATTAAACGTTTCCAATCAATTTACCAAAGCTAACTTGATAATTTATGTGAATATCGTAGATCTATCAAATAATCTAGAATTATCAACTGAAAGGACTAATATGGTTCTTTTTAATGATGGTGTTCGTCAGACGGTTTTGCCACAATTTAGCACAATAGATGGTAAATTATTGGAATACTGTATCAACATAATGTTAAATTCCTCGGAATTTATATCAGATAAATTAGTATGGAAAAAACCATATTGACTACATGTTGGCAAAGGCAGGAAAAAGTCTGAATTTTCTTAAAATCGTTAGTCAGTATGATTGGGGTCAAGAAACAATTACTTTGATACACCTAGCAATATCTTTAGTGAGAAGCAAATTGACTTACGGACAACAAATATTTTCCTCAGCTCCTAAGTCGTACTCAGATAAACTTCAACGTGTAGATAGCAAATCGTATAAATTGGCACTTGGAGTGGCCGTTTTTGCATCTGTGCTGGGATCGTAGAAGAAAGGATATGGACACTAACCTTCTCGTTCCCCGGCCATAGCAGTAATTACAAACTCCTATTCCAAGATCAAAGTTAAAAAATTCCTATCGACAGGGGTGTAGCAAGCCTTCTAGAAGTGGTCAGGCTGAAATGGGGGGAGGGGGGTCTGGACTGCTTCGCCCTCCAGAAGCTGACAATAGATTGAATGTAAAGGATACAAAGGAAGCCTCTCATGGGGGAATACGATGTGAATTTGCAATCCATATTGTTCTCTAGTCAACCCTTGAGTGTGATCATCGATTCGATTTATCCAACTGCACCCCCTGTTCATCACCCCACGCACCCACATGTATGTAGGGGAAGAGGCCCATACGTGGGCCGGTTCTTAAATTGGGCCACCCCTTCTGCAGCTTTTTCTAAGGAGGGTCATCAAAAATGAAGCACTGGTTTGAATGCAGAAAGCATTTTGACAGTAGGGACAAACTTAGAAGCCTCCACAATGCAATGAACTCGAACTCGAACTCGAACTCGAAATTTTTAATGAGGATAAACTGAGTAAGCAGAAATAGCTTATTTTCATCAGGTCCTCTAAAATAATGACATATGAAATGAATAAATAAATAAATAAATTACAAAACAAACTCAAATGGTTCAAAAGTAAACAATGTAACAAATCCAAAGAACAAGGACAACATGACATATAGATCAACATTCTCACAATTCCTTTCACACACATAAATCATAGTTAAACAAGTAATCAATTGACAATTTTACAATATCAGGTAGTAGGAGCATAGCTACAGACATATGCGCAATAAGAGAAAAATAGACCCAATGTTCAGTTTGGAACATTGTTGACTCATTTTTGTGCGTGCAGAACATAAGCTCTGGCTTCTGAACAAGACTTGGTATCAAAATTATTGTTGCTGAAGCAGGTTTAGTGTCCCTTTTGACATTATTTAACCCATTGTACACCCATATGTTGGACAGCGAGTATTTATGTTAGAGACCCTATGTGTGCCTATCTTGGAACATTGCATGTTCCTACATTGAGCATAGCGGCTCAATATAGGAACAGGGTGGCTCATCATAGGAATAGCGGTTGCTAGCATCGCTTCTAAGTCTTTACAGACTGAGTTGCTGCCTGTTTACTTTAAAGTAATTATCGTAGATTTTTCTTTGTCATATTACACCATTCATAACTATGAATAAGATTTTTTTTAAAGTATGTCAGCATGTTTGTTTGAAAGCCATCAGCCAAAGTCCAAAAACTATTTGCATAGACCCTTATTACTAAATGTATTTCTTGATCAGCATCATCCAAGGAATGCTGTCAAGGACATTTTGAAGCCTAGTGTAAACCGATGCTATAGGAGCATTCACTGTCTCAAACATTTTAGCAACGCAACTCAAAACGTTATTGGCTAGACCCCAAGAAGCATACCTCTCTTCATCAGCATCTCATGGAGTGCGGTGAGGCACAGTTTGACAGTGTGAACATCTTCCAAATACCCACTTACCATGCACAACTCTCTGTTCCTATAAGCTGTTTTAAGCCTTTTGCAAAGTAAAAGCAAACGAGAGTAATTGATTCATATAGTGTTTTATGCACAACATTCTGCTCTCATCAGCGTCCTTCTGTACTCATGTCTTCTTTTTCTTGCTCATAGGAATAGATACGCCAACTTTTTCTATTTTATTTTTTGTATTCTAATTCAAATATTAAATCTGAGGGTGGTTTAAATCCAAACCATGCTTGCTGTTTCCCTCTCCTCCTTTCTTTCGTGTTATTTTGATATTTTTTATTATTGCTTTGTTACTTAATCAGGTTATATATAGTACGCGCGCGCGCGTGTGTGTGTGTGTGTGTGTGTGTGTGTGTGCGTGTGCGTGTGCGTGCGCGCGCATGTACGTGTGCGTGCGCGCACGTGTGAAGTATCGGATTTGTATTTAATATATATATTGAATGTTTTGCGTTTATTACTATTGTTATTGTTGTTGTCTAAAGTTAACTTTGTAAGCGCTCTGAGCTCTTTGGAGAAAGAGCGCAACAAATATGCATTATTATTATTATTATTATTATTATTATTATAGGAACAGTGCGATGGCTTGGAGTCAAATCGGACTAACTCTAAAAGGCCTGTTTCGAGAAAACCGCTGCTAAAGTTTTGAAAAATTCCTGTAAAAATTGTAAGCTTCCAAATTACATGAATTTTGGAGTATTGCTGTATCAAAGATATTATTGCAAATTCGGGAGTTATTTTGAATACAAACAATGGAGCATTTTACATTTTTGTTAGATAGTCCGTTTTGATACGAAATTGGTGGCCTCAACATTTTGGGTCAAACTGGACCAACTAACACTTGGGCCCTTTTGACTCAAATTTGTTTGGTATTGCAAGGTCTATAATTTTGGGTAAAAACGGGATAACTTCAGATAAATGGGTTTGATTTTTTTTTAAAAATATGAGTATATAGATATAAAGTACGGTCAAAAGAGATCATGATGTGAAGTTAGACCACTAATATTTCCCTTACTGTTTTCAATCTGATTCACGCACATAGGGAGTCAGTAAGAAGCAAGGCACACATCTCAACCCTCACTGTGTGGGCTGTGGTTGTTTGGTCACATTAATACATTTAATATTGTACTGAAATGCAGTGCCTGTATGTGTGTGTGTGCAAGCAATTGTGTGTGTGTGGGGTGGGGGTGGGGGTGGGGGGGGTCTGCATGTTTTTATATGAGTTTGTGTATGTAGGTGAGTGTATTGTCTGTGGTCCTATATTGGACCACTTGTCAAAAAACACATTCTATTCGTTTCAAAGTCCTACAATGTTTTCATTTAATTGAAATGATTGTAAACCCATTTTTAGGGTGAGACTGAATAATTCTGAAGGTTTTTGTTAACAAAATCAAGTCAATACAAATCGAGCAGTTGGCCTCCAAAGTTAGGGTGTCCAACTTTGGGCAAGTCTATGCACATCAGTAGTTTCACACTATGACTGCCAAGGTCAAGGACGTACACCTTTTCTAGTATGTGTCTTGGGAACTGTGGTACATGTTGACCATATAATTATTTGACATTGTTGGATTTGCAATCATAAAACCTGGTATTTATAGGTGCGTTGGCTTATGGTAATTCCAAATATTGGGTACCGACCAAGGTCAAGGTCAAAGACGTACGTTTGGTCTGGGCTGCATCTCTGGACAGAATTGCTTCAAATTGTATGTGTAGTGTGGGGTGTATCATGGTAGGAGATGGGGGAAGGGGTGGAACGGGTGGAGCACATGTCTGCTGCTAGGCGACACTCCTGTTAGAATTGCAATGGTTTTTGTTGTTGTTTTATTTTAATTTTGTTCGTGTAATATCACTGAAAAGTGAGCACACGTTAAACAAAATATTCATTCATTACTATACTTCAAAAGTTTCCATTAATGATCAAAGCAATTATAAAATGAACTTGAAAGACAAAATAGTTATTCTTTACATCTTTCAATCAGAATCGGATTTTATATCATGGCTCAAATTTAAAAAGGGAGAGTGTGCGTTGGCAAAAAACATGCAGGGGCGGGGGATGGAGGGTAGTGTCATATTTTTCTCGTTCTACTATGTTCTGTTATATCCTATTATGCTACATTGTATCATATTCTATTCTATTTTCATATGCTCTATTTGATTTCATCCTCTCTCATTCTATTCATCATCGTGCAGCAATTCACCTGTCCACCTCGGCCGCCCAGGCGTCGGGTGTGAAGTTGGCGGGCCTGAAGAGCGGCCCTCCTCGGGTGAAGATGCTGGAGGAGGTCCTCTGGCTCCGGTAGTTGTCCAGAAACGTCTGGTCGGTCTTCGCGTCGTAGGAGGCGTCCATGTGGAACATCCCGAACAGCGAGGCCGAGGCCGATAACAGGATTTCGCTCTTGTGCTCCTGTTGGCTGTTCACCCAGTCCTCTTTCAGCTGGTCCACCTGTTGATCGATTTATTTATTTATTGATTGATTACTTAAATGATCCGTTGATTGGAGGTTTGATTGATTAATTGATTGATTGATTCTGCTCCTGCTCTTCGTTCACCCAGTCCTCCCTCAGCTGGTCCACCTGTTGATTGATTGATTGGTTGACCTTTTGACTTCCTGGCTGACTGATTAATTGATTGATTGACTGATTAATTGATTGTGCTCCTATTCCTCGTTCACCTAATCCTCTCGGAGCTGGTCCACCTCTTGAGTGAGTGATTGTTTGATAATGTGCTCCTGCTATTCGTTGCCAAAGTAATCCCCAAATAGGCTATGTTTATTTGTGCTTTAGGATATCTTTGTACATTTGGTGGTAGTTGCAGTTTTAAAAACAGCTCAGGAACGTAGTTAATTAGCTAGTCACGGTCGAGAGCGCTTGTTGAGATTTTGTGCTTAAGTTTGTGACCCCCCCCCCCCCCCCTCTCTCTCTCTCTCTCTCTCTCTCTCTCTCTCTCTCTCTCTCTCTCTCTCTCTCTCTCTCTCTCTCTCCCTCCCCACCCCACCTGTTCCAGAGCGGCCCCGGCATCAGCCTTGGTGACGACGTGGGTGCCGAAGTCTCTGACCAGGAGCTGGGCCAGGTAGCGGGCCCTCTCCTCCTCCCCCAGTTCCTGGGCAGCCGCGATGGACAGCACCCGGTTCCTGAACACCGGGTGCAGCGGGGTGTCCGGCTGAAGCTGCACGCCGTACCTGATGCAAAGCAAACAAGTGAGTTGCCGAGCGGCGGCAAGTTCCCTCGCTCTTTTACCATGGGATGAAAGTTCGTGTAACGTCCTCCGGCCTGGAACAGGCACAGATGGAGGGTTGGATCATGCAAGACTTGTAAATTGCTTTGAAATCTTAGAGAGATGGGGAGGGGTAAGGGTTGAAAAAATGACTAAAAACAAATAGTTAAGAGAGAGAGAGGGGTGAGAGAGGGAAAGAGTTAGGTGGGAATAGATGACATAAAGCACTGATCAAGAAATGCACTGTAAAATGCAAGCCCTGCCATGCTTTGGTTATATTATGTTAATTCAAGCAAACTAACCAGACTAGTAGTGATTGGCATAAACTAAAATTTAATTCATGTGGTTTTTACCACCACTACCCTGTCTCTAACCAAGGCAAGAGAAAGCAAACATGACTATGTACATGTATGCATGTAAGAATATGAATTAAGACAATGGGACTGCATTATACCAAAACTTGTTTTAACGTCCTCCGACCTGCACACAGGCACATTATGGGATATGTTTTAGTATTAGTCCGGTGGCAGAGGGGTCGAACCTAGAAATGTTTGGTAACAATCGTTTCTTTTGTATTTTTCAGTAGTCTGGACCAAGTAGTTGAAGAATAATAAATAAATAAAGCTTCTATAGCGCTCTTCGATGATAAAAAATCATCCTCAGAGCGCTTTACAATATTACGAGAGGGGGAAAAAACCCAAAAAACAACAACAACCAACTCACGCCGTTCATCCCACGGATGTAGTATTTCACATACACATTATTGACAAATTCAAAGAAGGGGATTTAAAAAAAATAAAAAATTATTTTATAAAAATCAAGGCATGGACAAACAGACCCCCACACACCTCACCCTTTCAACACGCACGCCATTTATGCACTCACAAATTCTCGGGGAGGGAGGGGGGGGTGTCATACGAGCCCACAAATTCCCAAAACAATATGTGAATGTAAAACAATATTACGAGAAAGGCAGAGAGAGCGAAGGAGAGAAGGAGAGAGGGGGGGGGGGGGGGGGGGAGGGGGGGGGGGGAGGGGGGGGGACAGAGGGGGGGGGGACAGAGGGGGGGGGGGAAAGGGCATAGGGGGGGGGGGAGGGGGGGAGAAAGAAAGAGATGGAGAAAGAGAGAGGGAGAGACAGAGAGAAAGAGCACACACACACACACACACACACACACACACACACACACACACACACACACACACACATATATATATATATATATATACACGCACACGCACGCGCACACACACAGAGGCACACTTTACACGGGGTTTGTGTGTGAGATTGAAATTGAAATTATGAAGGGGAAAGGAACTTTTTGAACAGATGAGTCTTAAGGCCAGACTTGAATGCAGACAGGGACAGAGCGGACCGGAGGTAGAAGGGGAGCGAATTCCAGATGGTGGGTACTTGATAGCTGAAAGAGCGGTGACCAAAGGACTTAAGTTTCATGCGGGGGACTTTGAGGAGTTTCTCGCTGCTAGAACGGAGAGTGCGGGATGGTTGATAGGTGATGAGATGGTTGGACAGGTATGTTGGCAAAGTGTTTTGAAAATGGCGGAAAGCGAGGATTGCTAGTTTGTACTCAATGCGAGCATGAATTGGCAGCCAGTGTAGTTTGATCAGAAGGGGTGTGACATGGGTTCTTTTAGATTTCCTCAGGACGAGTCTGGCTGCATTGTTTTGTATTCTTTGGAGACGATTGATTTGAACTGCGGGGAGTCCGGCAAGAGTAGCATTGCAATAGTCAACTTTGGAAATCCGTTGGAAGGTCTCGTGGCGACCTCTTGGCATTTTCATAATTCAAGATGGCGGACAACATGGCTGCCTAGTCTCATAGATAACACTGTTCTCTCTAACGTTTTGAATTTAAAGCATATTCAATTATAATTGCAGTGTCTAATGTAAAGTTTCTGTAGACAGGACACGTGGACATAAAATTCACTATATGTCTGACACAGTGGAATTCAAAATGGCGGCCAATATGGCGGCCAAATTCTTCCACTGGCTATATTTTATTAACTTCAAGGTATTCACACATAATTTTGGTATATAGAATAGAGTTTTGGGGGTCAAACAATGCATTTCTGGTACTAACGATATTTGACCATTTCTTAAGTCAAAATGGCGGCTAAAATGGCGACCAAATAACTCCACTAGCTAAAACGTCAAAACTGCAGTCTATATAAGTGCAATGTTAGTTTCTATAACAGGGTTTCTGAAGTCAATTAATCCATTTCTAGAATCAAAAAAGCTATTTTACCATATTAAGATGGATGTCAAGATGGCGACCAAGAGACCCACTGGTGATGAATTCAAAATGGCGGCCAAGATGGCGGCCAAATTCTTCCATTGGCCATATGTTATGAACTTCAAGGCGTACACACATAATTCAGGTATGTAGGATATGGTTGTGAAGTCAAACAATCCATTTCCGGTGTTAACAATATTTGACCATTTCTTAAATCAAAATGGCTGCTAAAATGGCAAACAAATACCTCCTTTAGCTGAAACAATAATGCAGTCTTGTAATTGCAATGCTAGTGTCTATAAAAGCGTTTCTGAATTCAATAAATCCATTTATAGAATTAAAAAAGCTATTTTACCAGATTAAGATGGCTGTCAAGATGGCGACCAAGTGAGTGATGGATTCAAAATGGCGACCAATATGGCGGCCAAATGCTTGCATTGGCTGTACTTTAAGAGCTAACGCATATAAAATTATAGTTCTGGTGTCTAGGATAGTGTTTACAATGTCAACTATTCTATTTATGTTGATTAAAATGATTATTAACCTCTTCTTAAATCAAGATGGCAGCCATGATAGCGACTAAGTAAATCTAATATTCAAAACATTCAAAATCATATGTATACATATATAATGTTGGTGTCTATAAAAGGGTTTCTGTGGTTGAAATAATCTATTTCTATATGTGTTTAAATTTATTCTATCCCAGGGTTGGCAACCAAATAACCCTTCAGTGATTACTTCAAAATGGCAGTTAAAATGGTGGCCAAATAATTCCATTGGCTGTAATTTAACTGCATATAGCATGTAAAATCATAGTTTCGGTGTCTAGGATAGGGTTTAAGAAGTCAAACCATTCATTCGATGGCTTACAGACAACATAGTGCATAAAATTATATATTTGTATCTTTATAAGTTTCTTATGTTTAGGAAATTCATGTTTGATATTGAAATATCTATTGTATCCGTTTGAATTTAGGATGGTTGACAAAGAGGCGGCCAAATAACATATAAAAGTTAGCATACAAGCAATAATTTTGATATTTAAAAACGTGTTTGGATACCAGCCGCCGTGGTGTTGTGGTTAGCGTCACGGACTACTGGCTTCAACTATTGGGTTCAAATCCCATCAGAGGCGATGTTTTTTTCGGTCCTGGACCGACTCCTACCCAGAGTGAGTGGCTATGGGCTCAATGGGAAGACTGAAACCACAGTCGAGCTTCATCCGCTTAACGGATGCGATTCTGAGAGTGTTGCTCTAATTTCAAGACCAACACTGCAGGTGTCTGTAGTTCTCGGGCCTGGTTGACGTCGGGATATCATTATGAAAAGAAGCGTAGAATACAGCCCTGTCATGCAGTCTCAGACCGATACTGAACTCCATAGCAACATCATCATCATGGTCATTCGCCTCATTTCCATTAATCATTAAACAGAAAAATGTCTGAAATTATGTGTCGTTGCAAGTCCTGCTCTCATGGTGACCCCAGTTTCGGTTTCTGATTCAGTCTATGCCTTGGTGCATTCGGGTCAAAGTCATGGGGATCAGTATGTTCTGGGAGCTGTCGGTGGGCGGTTGTGGTGGCGCCCTCAGAGGAGGACCTCACTCACGCTGACGCCACGACTAAGAGAATAGTGTCGTCAGTAGGGGGCTTAGTAGGTGGTGTCCTGAACAGGCTCCGCTGAACTCCACCGAAGTGACTCAGGAGCAGTGCAGTGTCTCCTCGGTTGGTTGCCTCCTGACGGCCTAACATAGATTTGCTCCTCTTGGACTGCTGGTCTCGGATTCTGCGACTTGAACAGGCCGGGGTGTAGCTGCGCATTGGGATTCGGAATGAGCGGCGTGGGAGCAACGCCACTGTACGACCCAGCAGATGGGACAGCAACAAAAAAAGAAAACGTTTTTGGATGGTTGGACCTCCATTTTCGGTATTCAGGTAGCTTTGTGTTATTTTCGGGATCACAAAGGCTGCTAAAATTGCTGCCATAATTCTTTACACTATGCCATTTCTTTAAAAGCATTAAAACATGAATTGGGTGTCTGGTACTTATTGTGTGAATAATTTGAAAAGAGCCTGATACAGTGGAAACTCCCTTATCAGACCTTCAAAAATCATCCAAAATGAGGTCTTAAAAGTGAGGGGTCTTATAAGGGAGGGAGTATTAATACTTACAAAAAGGGCAATGTCTCAGCGAAGTAGGTCTTATGTGGGAGGTAGTCTTATAATGGGAAGTCTTACAAGGGAGGTTCCACTGTATTGCATCGAAATCACTGTTTAACAATTATGTTGACAATTCAAAGGGGCACCATGATGGCCGTCCAAACTGATTTTCGAGTCTTCTATATGAAGCTTTCTTTTTAATTCCAAATGATTACACGATGATTTTGCTTTTATTTGTAATTATGGTGATCATTTAATATAATAAAACATGCGATTTAATGTACATTACAATTGTGTGGTTTTCAGTATCAGATGAATCAATTTAAAAATCGGAGACAAAAATGAGTTTAACGTTCTCCGACCTGGTACAGGTACATAATTATGGAGCATTTCTAAATGTAAAGATGATGGGTCTATCCTGAATATGATGCAATAGCCTACTAGTCTACCCTCTTTACTAATATGTAAGTACATTTTCATACTCAGACTTCTTTGCATACTTTTATAGCCATCACATCGTCATGCTTGTGATCCTACTTTAACTGATGATATTCAAAATACAATAGAACCATGATATTCAAAATACAATAGAACCTCCCTTATAAGACTTCCCAGTGTAAAACTCCCTCCCACATAAGACCTACTTCTCCGAGACATTGCCCTTCTTTGTAAGTATTAAAACTAGCTCCCTTATAAGATCCCTCCCTTATAAGACCTCATTTTGATGATTTTTGAAGATCTAATAAAGGAGCTTCCACTGTATAAAACAAATACAGCTTTTTGTAGACATTCTCCAAATTCTAATAGGCCTGAGGTGGCAGATTGAGCTTCTTTGGATTTTTATACCGTGGTGCTGATACTTAAATCCGCTGGTTCTTTCGTTTGCTCATCGATTAGCTTTCAACAAATGACATAGTAGAATAGACCTGTATGTCGAAATTGCACACGTCATTTTGTAGATGTGTCCGTGTCTCTTGATCCCCTTTGAGGGAAAATAGCACAATATCGTTAGTTATTATTGAACAAGACCACAGATAGGCTTGGTAGTCAGGGAAGCCAATACCATGTTTATAAATCCATAAGAAACCCTACTGATTTTACATGTCTATACATATTTTTTCCAAATAACATAAGTGGGGATATCTTAATCGCCATCTTGGATACCAACATTTCGAAAATAGAATGTGTTCAAATATTGTTATACATTCCTGAACACATGTTTGCTCTACAAATCTTCCACACATCTTATACTCCAAAGTTATAATTTTATGTTTTGTAGTTCACAATTTAGAGCCAACGAAAAGTCATTTTTCTTGATTTTTGACGCAACTTTTAACCCTTCACTAAAGGATTGTTTGATTGTCATTTTTGTCATGTCATCTTAACCTAGTAAAATATTTTTTTAAATTGTAGAAATTGATCTTTTGATCTGATGAAACTTATAGACACCAACATTATTTTATGCACAACATTTTAAAATGTATTGTCAGTGCAGTTACTTGGTCATTATCTTGGCCCACATCTTGATTTACTAAGTGGTAAAATATCATCTTTACAATTGGAATTGGTCTATTTGACGACCCAAATCTTATTTTATACACCAAAATTATAACATTATGTGTTGTAGTTCACACGTTGCATCCAATGGAAGTATTATTACGCCATCTTGGCCACCAGTTTGAATTGATAGGTAGAGGTATAATGTGTTTCTTAACTTTCTTGGCCGAAGACATCGCTTTACAGACACCATATTGCAACTTTGTACACAGTAGTTTCAATGTTATAGCTACAGGATTTACTTGGTCGCCATTTTGGCGGCCATTTTGACATAAGAAGTGATTGAATAATTTTCTAGATGTCATAATGGATTGTTTGTCATTATAAACCCTATCCTGTACACAAACATTATAATTTTATGAGTTCTAGTTAATAAATTATAGCAAATAGAAGAATTCGGCCGCCATCTTGTCCGCCATTTTGAACTTATTGCATATTTGACGTCATGGTTGCCATCTTAATCTGACAAATCTTTTTTCTTAACTTAAGAAATGGATTTCTTGACCCCACAAATCATTTTATAGTCATTTAAGTTAATTTCTATATACAGCATTTTCTACGTCTTAGCTAGTTGAGCTGCTCGGTCGCCATCTTGGCCGCCATTTTGATGTAAGAAGTGGTTGAATATCATTCTTCATACCGGAAATGGATTGTTTGACTCATTAAACCTTATCCTAGACATCAAAATATTAGTTGTAGGTAGTGAAGTTTACAAAATATATCCAATGTGAGTATTTGGCCGCCATGTTGGCCGCCATTTTGAATTCTAAAGTGGTCAAATATATAGCTGGATTTTAGATCCCGACTTCCTGTCCACAGCAAGTATACTCGTTACACTGCAATTTAAGCGTTATATACTGCATATTTGAAAGATATAGAGCAAACCATATCATTTAGCCATGGCAGCCATGTTGGCCGCCATCTTGAATTATGAAAATGCCAAGAGGTTGTCATGAGACCTTCCAACGGATTCTTCAACTACAAGGTCTAGACTACTGAAAAATGCAAAGAAACGATTGCTACCAGACATTTCTAGGTTATCGAAAAAAACCGGCCTCTGCCACCGGACTATATAGGGAAATCTGTTTAACGTCCTCCGGTCTGGAACAGACACATATATGGGACATTAGTAGATATAAAGATGGTGGGAACGATCCTGGGGGCAATGCCCAGAGGCAATGCAACACTAGTAGGCCCTAAATTCCTGAATTGTTAACAATACAGATATGTATGTTATTAAAAATACAGATATCTAACGTATGTTAGGCTTTTTTTTGTGTTAGTATACAATATAAATATTGTACAAAAGAGATACGGTCTGTCAAGATTAAAAGTTATAACATTTAAAATGTTTGTTTTTCAGCAAACCTTGATTATTTTATATGTCTACAGTGATAAACATTACTAAACACTTTGCACTTTCAAATCAAGAAAGAAATCTTACAGAAATAACTGATTAAGTTCAAAATGTATTTTTACTAGCATTATAAAACAAAATCGCAGAGGAGAGTACTCTTTTTGTTCAGATAAATTTGGATACAGAACATAAA
Organism: Phymorhynchus buccinoides; assembly: GCA_017654935.2. Lineage (NCBI taxonomy): Eukaryota > Metazoa > Mollusca > Gastropoda > Neogastropoda > Raphitomidae > Phymorhynchus > Phymorhynchus buccinoides. The sequence continues at coordinate 39,551,462 of CM065687.1, read as the reverse complement.
GAAAATGTCAATTTTGGCATGGGTGCCCCCATATTTCTTATATCTATTTTTAGGCAAAACGAAGACCACAAATATGACATATCTGTTTTGACTGGTATCTGTCTTCTAAAATACAAATCAGAATTTTAAATTTCTGTTTCTTTTGGGAGCTGTAACGATAGAAAGTGGAGTGATAAAAAATGACGGGAGGGGGGGGGGGGGGGGGGGGGGGGGGGGATGGATGCTAACGTCTGGAAGAAAGCTCTAACTAGAAATATTTTTAGAAAAGTTTAAAAACAATTAGTCATGAAATTATTAAATACTTTGTTTTTAATCAATTAAGAAAACTTCCAAATCAAGAAAGAAATATTACAGAAATAACTGATTAAGTTCAAAACATGTTACTAGCATTATTAAAAGAAAATCGCAGGGGATAGTACTCTTTGGTTGAGATAAATTTGGATGCAGAACATAAAGAAAACGTCAATATACTATTTTCGGAAAAAAACTAGGAGAGAGCACTTCGTGAAAATTAGAGTTGGTTACCTCGACTTACTCAGTCAAATACCATAGCAACAATGGCGTCGAAGAGTGAAGCGAAGCGAGTGAACGATTTGCAAACATTTTAAATAGAAAGAGGGGTTACAAACTGATCTAACTTGCAAAACGTCGATAACTCGCAAAGAAATAAACATTGAGATTGACTCAGATGGCTTCATAGAGAACATAATATTATGCGAGAAACACAAACACAAACCGAGTGTGTCTAGATCTAGATCTACTCAAACGCAGCATGTTCGGAGGGTGACTGTTGCCATCTGGAGGGACAATTGCTATCATACAGTCTTAACATCTGTTGGGTCCCCCTTACCAAAAATGCTTCACAATAATAAATCACATGTTAACGGACAGACAGTTACCACATTCAGATTGCTATCATGCATTTGTTTTTAAAGGGGTGACTCTACAGATGTCAAAAATATACATGATAACAATTGCCCACCCCCCTCTCCCCCAGATGGTAACCATCCCTATTTTGGGGATCTACCTGATGGAAGAGTAACTTCCCCTGTTTGACCGATTGAATTAGGCAAGCTCACACCATAAGATTATTCTCCTAAATTATTTCTGAACAATTCCTATTTCGGCATGGGTGCCCCCGTACTGCTTAGATTATCTATTTCTAGACAAAACGAAGACCGAAAATATGACATGGATCTGTTTTGACTGGTATCTGTCTTCTAAAATACAAAAAAATAATGTTTAAATTTTGTCTTTTTGGAGCTGTGACTTTAGAAAAAGGAGTGACAAAAATTGAAACAAATTCACCAACGTCTGATTCTTTGCTGCCAGAAAGCTCTATAACTAGAAAAAAGTTAGAAAAGTTTAAAAAAAAATACAGTATTGAAATGATTAAATACTTGTTTTTTTTATCAATAACGAAAACTTGGACTAAAACGTTTAAAAAAATAGCATTATACATAAAAACAACACCACAACAGATCAAGGTCATCAATCTAAACAATACACATGACCTTGACCCTGTCTACCAGGCTGCCAAATTTGAAGTCTGTAACTGCACAAATGTGAAAGATATAACCAAAACACCGATTTCACACCTTCAAGCCTATGGCCTTGACTTTGACCTTGGCAATACTAAAAATCAGACTAACCATAAAAAAAAACCGCACCTGCATATGAAGTTTGAACATTGTAAGTTCAATGATGTGAAAGATATGGCCACAAGAAGAAATTTTGGTTTTCAAGGTCAAACCTCAAGATCAAGGTCAGCATGGCTATATTTTCTTTACAGAATCACCCCTGCGATGTGATACACCACTACACAAAATTTGAAGCGATTCTGTTAAACTGGTTCATGAGACACAGCTCGGAAATTAAATATATAACCCAAAGAAGGACATTTCGGTTTTCAAGGTCAAATTTCAAGGTCAAGGTCAGCAGTCATGAACATAGAAATGAGCCTTCCTATTCAAGATGGCTGCCCCTCTACCAAATTTGATTAAAATCCGTCCAATAGTTTTTGAGAAAATCGACTTACAGACAGACAGACAGACAGAGACAGACAGAAACACAGAGAGAGAGAGAGAGAGAGAGAGAGAGAGAGAGAGAGAGAGAGAGAGAGAGAGGAGCGAGAGAGGACCCGATCACAATAGTTCCCACTTGGGAACTAATAAAGTCAGAGGAATAAAACAAATGTTCCCACTCGAGTTGGATTCATACATGCAGCATTGGATTCATACATGCAGCATTGGATTCATACATGCAGGCGTGCGTACGTGCGTGTGTCAACCAATCTAAACAATACACAGTGTGTGTGCTTGCGCGCGCGCGCGCGCGCGCGTGTGTGTGTGTGTGTGAGGAAGTAAGAGAACGTTGCGTGCAATCATCGTGTTTATTTTACTTTCTAATGATTCATTATTTGTTTTCCTTTAATGTTCTTGTTATCTCATGAGCTCATGTGAGAAAGAGCGCTATATAAATTCCCATTATTATTATTACTAGCGCAACGCCCCGTACCGGTAACGCCTAGTACCGGTAACGCCTAGTACAGGTAACGCCAAGTACCGGTAACGCTGAGTACCGATTTCGCCTGGTCCGTGAAATATTATATTTTTACTTTTGTGGCTGAAAACCCAATTTTTAGACCCCTACTACTTTCAAGGCCTACCGATCTCCATGACCTTGACCTTGACCTTGATTGGTATGCAATCATCAGAACAACCGTAAGCCAAAGTACCTACATGCCAAGTTTGAAGTCCCTAAGACCAACGGTGTGGACGTTATAGCCCCTTAAATATTTTCGGTTTTCAAGGTCATACACCAAGGTGAAGGTCACAACGGCAATAATTTATGCGCGGATGCCTTCCTCTCATGGTGACACGCCACCACACAAAATTGGAAACGAGTTGGGCAAGTAGCAATCATATCAAACGTTTAGATTCTTTACATAGAAGGGCAGCCAAACCCATCCTCCCTGATAGTACTCTAACCACTGACCAGAAACTTATTAAGCGGCAACTGTTACCCCTTCACAAGCACCTGCTCTAAAATAAAATGTTTTTTGTTTAAAGTTCATGCAGATATTGCACCCCGATACCTTTCAAACTTAATTCGTGCAGCAACACAACGTTACAGCTCATCAAAATACATACTACCTCATGTTCGCATTGACCTATTCAAGTCAAGCTTTGCGTATTTTGGACCAACTGTCTGGAACTCTCTCCCCATGTCTATCACAGCCTGACAATCATTACACACTTTTAAATCACTTGTACGGAAATTTCTTCTCGAGGATGATACATCATCACAATAGGCATATACTCTTGCCATCGACATTCCAGTAAGCATTCAATTTCAGTAACAATCATCTATATTATAATACGCGTGCCGATAAGAATTTTAAATCTCTATTTTCTCCTAAGTCGCGGCGATTTTTGCCTTCAACTGTGAAATATAGGGGCACATGTAGGTGCTTAACAGTTCTTCCAAGTGAAATTCGCCATGTCGTCGTTTAAAGCCGGGATTTCACATAAAATTTGCTTAACGGAGGGAGTGATTTTCAAGAAAGACAGTTTCACGGAATAGCCGTGACAGTGGAATAGCCGTGACGTCATATCCTTTACACGAAACTTAGATTTTTTGTGCTTGAGGGAACAGCCGTGATCCCTGTATGACCTTTATGTCGGAGGCCCCCAACAACAATCACCAGGTAAAAACACTCAAACTGCCAAAATGTTTTCAAAAACAATAGTGGATTAATCCTTAATCGGGCCCCTTCGTACATACCGAGGGGGGGCAAACACGATGCTGCAATAGCCTGAGTAGCAGAATGTGTCGTCTGCTAAAAACGGTTCATTTTTAGACTGTGCGTGTGATAACAAAAAGCCGAGGCTAGGCCTAACTCACTGCACCTAGAAACTTCTATGGTTGCTTTGGTTAGAAGAAGGGAGAGGGGGAGGGGGAGGGGTGGCTAGGAAGGAGAAGAGGCAGGCGAGTAGGGCTTTTTTACAAATAGTTCCTCTACGTTCTGGAAGTTTGGTGTTTGGTCTAACCATATTTGTTTTGAAAGGTGCATAACGGAGAACAACGCATCTGCGCTCATGAATTGACAGGAAACCGAGCAAGCAATGATTAAGTGTGTGCTGTCTACTACAGTGTGTGTGTGTGTGTGTGTGTGTGTGTGTGTGTGTTTTCACAACATTTAGGCACCTACTTTTCTCAAAGTGACAAAACCTAAGTCTGTTCTGTGCGAGGCTTGCAATTGCTTTCATGAAGCTGGGTCAGGTGTCCGACTTGACTGCTTTCCCTTCTTCCTCTTATAATAATTTTTTTACATCAACTGTCTAAGAAGCCTTGATAGCTCAATAGGTAAAGCGGCGCGTCTGCAAATCAGTAGGTCGCGGCACGCACCTCTACACACGTCCGTGGTCGCGGATTCAAGTCGGCAACTCGCCACATTTTTTTTTTTTTTTTGGGGGGGGGGGTCACCATCTTTTTTTAAAGGAGAGGGGAGTGGACGGAAGGGAGGGGGCACCACCACATATTTTTTGGTCTCTTTTCTTCATTATTTACATCTAACCAGTTATTCTTCTTCTTCTTCTTCTGTTTCTTCTTCGATCGCTCAGAGAGGTTCCTATCAATTATGAACGCAGATGCTTCATGCTGCCGTGCGGAGCATGGGTTTATCTAGTAGACATTTATTACAGCATTATAGCCTTATTTGAGTTACTTTATGTGTTTCATCAATTTCTTTCCTTTTCTATGATGTGTAAATTCGTGTATTGAATTGCTTTATTTTATGTAATTATCTATATTATAATACGCGTGCCGACAAGAATTTTTAATCTCTATTTTCTCCTAAGTCGCGGCGATTTTTGCCTTCAACTGTGAAATATAGGGGCACGTGTAGGTGCTTAACAGTTCTTCCAAGTGAAACTCGCCAAGTCGTCGTTTAACCCTTTCACCGCCAAAGTCGCATTTTAGCACCACAGTGATTTAACACCTATGTTACTAAAAGGCATCAAATTGGGGTCTATTATCCAAAGACCCTATTGTCTTAGTTTTGGGAAGTAAGGATAGACCTTATTTTAGATATGTCACAGAAGAATCCCCAATACTGCGGATGGATGTTATTCTCTACCCAGGTAAATTTGATGGGAAATGTTGGCTGAAATATGGCTGGCGGTGAAAGGGTTAAAGCCGGGATTTCACATAAAAGCTGCTTAACGGAGGGAGTGATTTGAAAGAAAGACAGTGACAGTGACAGTGGAATAGCCGTGACGAAGTTTGCCGAAGTTATTCACGTTGGCTATGCATGCAAAATTTGGGTCGTCTGCTTCGCCCGAAAATTGCCGAAGCTACCTTCGGAAAACACGAAGATTGCAAGGTCACATTTCAAGTTGGTTATTACAGAGACCGTCACCTTTACTGCAATCTGTAAAATTAATATTCTTTTTTTCTTCTCCGTGGTAATGGTTATTTGAATGAACGAACCACTTTGACAATCGAAGGCAATATCATGATGCAAATTGCTAAAATCCGTCGTAAAGCTGGTGAGTTAAACTGTCAAATTTTTTGGTGGACGGTCTGTTAGAAGCCATTTGCATTTTCAAAACGGTTCATTTTTAGACACGTGCGTGTGCTAAAGAAAGCCGAAGCTAACTCACTGCACCTAGAAGAGGGAGGCGAGTAGGGCTTTTGTACAAATAGTTCCTCTACTTTCTGGAAGTTTTGTGTTTGGTCTAACCATATTTGTTTTGAAAGGTGCATAACGGAGAATAATGCATATGCGCTCATGAATTGACAGGAAACCGAGCAAGCAATGATTAAGTGTGTGCTGTCTACTACAGTGTGTGTGTGTGTGTGTGTGTGTGTGTGTGTGTGTGTGTGTGTGTGTGTGTGTGTGTGTGTGTGTGTGCGTGTGTGCGTGCGTGCGTGTGTGTGCGTGTGTGCGTGCGTGCGTGCGTGCGTGCGTGCGTGCGTGCGTGTGTGTGTGTGTGTGTGTGTGTGTGTGTGTGTGTGTGTGTGTGTGGTGTGTATTTTCACAACATTTAGAAAAGAAATTGATTTTGAAAGTTGATTTTGAAGGCAAAATGTTGCTCGCGCGTCAAATCAGTAGGTCGCGGCACGGACTTCTATACACGTCCGTGGTCGCAGGTTCGAGTCTGCCTTTTTGGTAAAGGTAAAGATGTGCCACCACCCCCCCCCCCCCCCCCCCCCCCCTCTAACCCTAGCCCTAACCCTACCCCCCACTATGTACTGCAGTACACCGCGATTTGTCACAGTTGTGGTTCGTTGCGTTTTTCCGTCTTATAGGGTGGGGGGTAGGGTTAGGCTTAGGGCTAGGGTTAGGGATAGGGTTAGTATTCCAAAAAGGTTATTAGCTAAAAATGTTCCTAAAATACAGCTTTATGTATGGTAAGAAAGGCAATAATGGAAAAATACAATTAACCGAGAAATGTGTTGGGGATGGGGGGGGGGGGGGGGGGCTTTTCATCATGGTTTTTTTTAAAGGAGAGGGGAGTGGGCGGAAGGGAGGGTGCACCACCACATACTTTTTTGTCTCTTTTCGTCATTATTTACATCTAACCAGTTCTTCTTCTTCTTCTTCGATCGCTCAGACAGGTTCCTATCAATTATGAACGCAGATGCTTCATGCTGCCGTGCAGAGCACGGGTTTATCTAGTGATTAATAATTTCCCCACAAATGAATCCATTATTTACTCAAATGCTTCCCCCTTCACCCTCCTCTCTGTCTCTGTCTCTCCTCTCTCTCTCTCTCTCTCTCTCTCTCTCTCTCTCTCTCTCTCTCTCTCTCTCTCTCTCTCTCTCTCTCTCTCTCTCAATCTAAAAAAGACTCAAGATCTATCTGGAAAGCAATTAACCAATTGTCCTGTAAATCTTCAACACATAGTGCGCCCTTGGCAAACGATCTCTCTGTAGAAGAACTCAACAATCATGTCTGTACCATAGCTGATAAAACGATACTAGCCGACCAAACTAGTTCTAACGATCTATTGTTACTGAAGGAGTACTGTGACTCCAAAAAAATAGGTCCTAAACTCAGTTTCCAGTATATGGCTGTACATGAGGTGTACCAAGAATTACTTCAACTCAAGCATTCTAAATGTTGCGGATTAGATCATATTGATAATTATATCTTAAAGTTATCTGCGCCTATTATCACTGACTGTCTTACCTATATTTATAACCCCAATTATTTAAAGACGCCAAGGTGATACCACTATATAAATCTGTTGACCCCCAAGATCCGTCAAACTACCGACCTATATCTATCTTGTCTAACCTCTCCAAACCTCTAGAAAAGCACTTAAAGCGTAATCTTCAGACATACTTTACTACACATGATCTTTTCCATTGTAACCAAATTGCTTTAGAGAAAATCATTCCTGCCAAACAGTACTCACTAATGTAATCGAACAGTGGCATTCCAATATTAACAATGACCTTATCACCGGTGCTATTTTCGTTGACTTTGCTAAAGCCTTTGATGTTATTGACCATGCCCTTCTATTAAAAAAACTTTTCACCATTTTTTATAAATGACCTCCCCGTTCATCTTACTTCATCGTGTGAACTTTTTGCAGACGACACCACAATCCATAAAAACGGTTATAATGCTGATTCAATC
>CM065687.1:39536311-39541311 GCA_017654935.2 Phymorhynchus buccinoides | reverse complement strand
GAAAAAACCTCGAGTTAGGTCTCCTAGATTTTTTCCTATTATTTTTCTTTTCCTTTTCTTTCCAAGCGGGAGTAATTAAACACCACGACACCCATCTTCTCCTATTGTCTTTAGGACCAATCTCTGGAACTGGAACTGTTCTTACAGATCCCTCCCCTTCAAAAAAGGTTAACAGATTAGGGGACAAGCTCTTAATATATTGGTAGCTGGAGACAAGATCTGGAGTACAATTTAACCTACTTCCTATCCTGAGCTTCACTTAATATTTGAATAAAGAAGAAAATTCAGCAAATGTATAGTTTCGCTACACGCCACCAAAATGCTCCCGATGCAAATTTTCACTGCAATGATATTTTGCCTTGCTCATGTAAAGGATAGTAAAGTGTTAGTTTCAGGGTAGAGTGATGTCATAAAACGGGGTTCTCATGCGGCTAGATTGGACTCGAACCGAAGTGCGGGTTTCCTGTGCAAAAGAAAACAAGAAGGTAAACGCCTTATTGTCCTTTGCCGATCTACGATCGCAAAGGAATATGTTTTCGTTCGTGGTATGTTTCTTTGTTGTGTCCTTTGCAAAGGAGTATGTTTTCGTTCGTGTCTGTAACTTTTTTTGTTTTGTCCTTTGCCGATCGTAGATAGCAAAGGAGTATGTTTGCATTTCGGTTTGTTTCTTTTTTTTTTCTTTCTTTTTTCCCTGTCTGTCCCAAGGATATCTCCCGAACCGCTTGATCGAATCGCTTCAAATTTTGTGTGGTGGTGTGTCACCATAAAAGGAAGGCATCTGCGCAAACAATGTTGCCGTCGTGACCTTGTCCTTGGCGTATGACCTTGAAAACCGAAAATCTTTAAGGGGCCATAACTTCCACACCGTTGGTCTTAGAGTCTTCAAATTTGGCATGTAGGTACGTTGGCTTATGCCCGTTCTGATGATGGCATACCGATCAAGGTCAAGGTCAAGGTCGGGGAGATCGGTAGGCCTTGAAAGTGGTAGGGGTCTACAAAACGGGTTTTAAGCCATATTTTCCACATTTCCTACTTAACAGAAGCGCTTCAGATTGTGTGTGGTACTGTATAACCTAGAGTAGAAAACATCCGAGCATAAATTATCGCCATGCTGACCTTGACCCTGAAGTGTGACCTTGAAAACTGAAATGTCCTTCTTGTCCAAGCTGTATCTCGTGCACTAGAAGACAAAATCCCTTCAAATTTTGTGTGATGATGTGAGACTAGGACTATAAAACATTCGTATATAAATTATCCCTCGGAAATACAATGTCGCCGAGCGGCAGACATGTTTCTGTTTTTATTCACCCTCCTATATCTCGTGAAATACTGTATAGAATCCCTCCAAATTTTGCGTGGGGGTGAAAAAAGGTGGAGTAGAAGACATTGCAGTACAAATTATGCCACGTGGGATTTTAATGTCGCCGAGCGGCAGACATGTCTCCTAATTAAGGGTGTGCATTCAGATAAAGGAGGGGGTCTAATACTAAAAATAAAAGACATCCTATCACAAAATGTGCCACGTGGGGCTTAAATGTCGCCGAGTGGCAGACATGTCTCAGTGTTAAGGGTGTGCACCCCACCAATTAAGGGTGTGCATCCCGAAAAACGATTTGCACCTAGTCAAGGGTGTGTAGGTGCATCACCCAAAGGTCACAAGGAGGACGGGGACCTAAAATGTGAGGTGGAAGGGAGGTACAGGGCGGGGCATGTACAGGGCGTAACCGGCAAAGGACATATCTGCCGCTCGGCGATGCCCTTGTTGTTTTTGGGTGTTGTTTTTCTGTCTGTCCCAAGGATATCTCCCGAACCGCTTGACCGAATCGCTTCATATTTTGTGTGTGGTGGTGTGTCACCATGAGAGAAAGGCATCCGCGTAAACATTTTCGCCGTCCTGACCTTGACCTTGGCGTATGACCTTGAAAACCGAAAATCTTTAAGGGGCCATAACTTTCCACACCGTTGGTCTTAGAGTCTTCAAATGGGGCATGTATGTATTTTGGCTTATGGCCGGTTTGATGATGGCATACCGATCAAGGTCAAAGTCAAGGGCTGGGAGATCGGTAGGCCTTGAAAGTGGTAGGGGTCTACAAATTGGGTTTTAAGCCATATTTTCCACATTTGTACTTAACAGAAGCGCTTCAGATTGTGTGTGGTACTGTAGAACCTAGAGTAGAAAACACCGAGCATAAATTATTGGCCATGCTGACCTTGACATTGAAGTGTGACCTTGAAAACCGAAATTTGAAGATGAGGCCATGTCAAGGGTTTTATCATCATACAATTCACGCCTTGTCAACGCAGGTTTCTCACCATAGCACAAGAAGCAACAACACAAAACGTGTTTTCTATTCTCGGTAAAGGTAAAGATGTAGCCACCCCCCCTGCATTTCTCGGTTAATTGCAATTTTCCGTTTTTAGTCCCCGAGCCGAAGTGTGAGTAAGGCAGAGACAGAAAAAAAAGAAACAAAGACAGACAAACAATCAGACATACAGAGAGAGAGAGAGAGAGAGAGGTTTGAGAGAGAGACGAGAGAGAGAGAGAGAGAGAGAGAGAGAGGGGGGGGGGGGGAGATCACAGCACTCTACTATATGTTTGTTGGTCCTCTGTTAGGCTTTGGTCCTCTGTTAGGCTAATGCATATTCATAAAGCTCTGAAGGGTGTCTCACGCTCAATGAAAAGGGAGGATAACTGCAAAGCAACAAAAAGTAGCCAAGGGAGACTACCACTGTCCGTGTGCCCATGAACTGGCAAAAATCACGTGACCCTCCTCGAGCAAAAGTCATGTTACCCACTGCCTAAAACCAATAGTCTCGCCCCTCCTGGGGTCGACAATAAACGTTCTTTGCGCCATATATTTTTGTCCAAGCTGTATCTCGTGAACTAGAAGACAGAATCCCTTCAAATTTTGTGTGAGGATGTGACACTAAGAGTATAACACATTCATACATAAATTATCCCTCGGAAATACAATGTCGCCGAGCGGCAGACATGTTTCCGTTTTTCTTCACCCTCCTATATCTCGTGAAATACTGTATAGAATCCCTCCAAATTTTGTGTGGGTGTGTAAAAAGAAGAGTAGAAGACATTGCAGTACACATTATGCCACGTGGGATTTTAATGTCGCCGAGCGGCAGACATGTCTCAGCGCTAAGGGTGTACACCCCACCAATTAAGGGTGTGCATCCCGGAAAACGATTTGCACCCAGTCAAGGGTGTGTAGGTGCATCACCCAAAGGTCACAAGGAGGACGGGGACCTAAGATGTGAGGGGGAAGGGAGGTACAGGGCGGGGCATGGTACAGGGCGTAACCGGCAAAGGACATATCTGCCGCTCGGCGATGCCCTTGTGTTGTAGTTTGTTGTTGATGTACCCTGGCTAAATGACTCCAGGGATCATCCCAACAGCCGAAGCACTTGAACACTATGGTACAAATGCATCACCTAGGGATGAGAACATTACGTGTGTGACCGTTTTTTATTACCCCGCGCACGTGGGGCAGACCACACTCCGTCTTCGGGGGAAAACGCCTTATATTAAGTTATAAGCGTACTCCCAGTTCAGTATGTTCTGGCTCTTAACTCTCTTATTGGCCCTTTCAAAAATAAAACATAACTGAGTAGCTGGGAGTTACAATCCCCCACCCCCTGATGCGGCCCTATCAATCTGCCCTCCCCTGTCTTTCTTTAGCTGCATATTAGGCCTACCACTGACGCAACAGTTCTGCTTTTTGCTTTTTTTGTTTTCCTCTCTGCCTTCTTTACTCAAACACAACTCATGAAATACATAGTCCTCTCTGCCTTCTTTACTCAAACACAACAAATGAAACGCACAGTCCTCTGTGCCTTCTTTACTCAAAACAACAAATGAAATACATAGTCCTCTCTGCCTTCCTTACTCAAACACAACACATGAAATACATAGTCCTCTCTTCCTTCTTTACTCAAACACAACACATGGACCACACAGTCCTCTCTGCCTTCTTTACTCAAACACAACACATGGAATACACAGTCCTCTCTGCCTTCTTTAATCACACATAACAACTGAAATACACAGTACTCTCTGATTTCAACAAATGTACTCACAGTCCACTCTGCCTTCTTTACTAACACATAACAACTGAAATACAATGTCCTCTCTGCCTTCTTTACTCATACACAACACATGAAATACACAGTCCTCTCTGCCTTCTTTGCTCAAACACAACAAATGGAACACATAGTCCTCTCTGCCTTCTTTACTGAAACACAACACATGGAATACATAGTCCTCTCTGCCTTCTTTACTCACACAAAACACAACTGAAATACACTGTCCTCTCTGCCTTCTTTACTCAAACACAACACATGGAATACATAGTCCTCTCTGCCTTCTTTACTCAAACACAACAAATGGAACACACAGTCCTCTCTGCCTTCTTTACTCAAACACTACACATGGAATACATAGTCCTCTGCCTTCTTTACTCACAGTACACATAACACAGTCCTCTCTGCCTTCTTTACTCATGAAACACATAGTCCTCTCTGCCTTCTTTACTAACACATAACAACTGTCCTCTCTGTGCCTTCTTTACTCAAACACAACACATGAAATACAAAGTCCTCTCTGCCTTCTTTACTCAAACACAACACATGGAATACATAGTCCTCTGCCTTCTTTACTCAAACACAACAAATGAATACACAGTCCTCTCTGCCTTCTTTACTCAAACACAACAGATGAAATACATAGTCCTCTCTGCGACTTTTTCTTCTCGTCTGCCTTCTTTACTCAACAAACACTAAAACACAACCACAACCCAATGAAATACACATTCCTCTCTGTCTGCCTTCTTTACCACCTTACTACAACCTCAAACACAAACACAAAATTAAATACAAATACAAAACGAAACAGATCCTCTAGTCCTCCCTCTGGGAAGTCCCTCTTCTCTGCTCTCCTCCCTCTCTCTCTCTATCACGTCTCCCTCTCCTCCTCTCTCTCTCACCCTCTC
>CM065687.1:39476268-39535811 GCA_017654935.2 Phymorhynchus buccinoides | reverse complement strand
AACTTTGATAAAATAAATAACTTATTCTTCTAAAAAACTTCATCTTATAAAACTTAAAATCTACCTTTTTTCTAGGATCTTTATAAATCAAAATGCCTCAAATAGCCTGTTGGCTCAGAGGGCGTAAAATCTCTATTTTTCTCTCTCTCTCTATAACAGGGTTTCTGAAGTCAATTAATCCATTTCTAGAATCAAAAAAGCTATTTTACCATATTAAGATGGATGTCAAGATGGCGACCAAGAGACCCACTGGTGATGAATTCAAAATGGCGGCCAAGATGGCGGCCAAATTCTTCCATTGGCCATATGTTATGAACTTCAAGGCGTACACACATAATTCAGGTATGTAGGATATGGTTGTGAAGTCAAACAATCCATTTCCGGTGTTAACAACAATATTTGACCATTTCTTAAATCAAAATGGCTGCTAAAATGGCAAACAAATACCTCCTTTAGCTGAAACAATAATGCAGTCTTGTAATTGCAATGCTAGTGTCTATAGAGTTGGTTGTTGTTTTTTTGGGGGTTTTTTTCCCCCTCTCGTAATATTGTAAAGCGCTCTGAGGATGATTTTTTATCATCGAAGAGCGCTATAGAAGCTTTATTTATTATTATTATTATAAAAGCGTTTCTGAATTCAATAAATCCATTTATAGAATTAAAAAAGCTATTTTACCAGATTAAGATGGCTGTCAAGATGGCGACCAAGTGAGTGATGGATTCAAAATGGCGACCAATATGGCGGCCAAATGCTTGCATTGGCTGTACTTTAAGAGCTAACGCATATAAAATTATAGTTCTGGTGTCTAGGATAGTGTTTACAATGTCAACTATTCTATTTATGTTGATTAAAATGATTATTAACCTCTTCTTAAATCAAGATGGCAGCCATGATAGCGACTAAGTAAATCTAATATTCAAAACATTCAAAATCATATGTATACATATATAATGTTGGTGTCTATAAAAGGGCTTCTGTGGTTGATAAATCTATTTCTATATGTGTTTAAATTTATTCTATCCCAGGGTTGGCAACCAAATAACCCTTCAGTGATTACTTCAAAATGGCAGTTAAAATGGTGGCCAAATAATTCCATTGGCTGTAATTTAACTGCATATAGCATGTAAAATCATATTTTCGGTGTCTAGGATAGGGTTTAAGAAGTCAAACCATTCATTCGATGGCTTACAGACAACATAGTGCATAAAATTATATATTTGTATCTTTATAAGTTTCTTATGTTTAGGAAATTCATGTTTGATATTGAAATATCTATTGTATCCGTTTGAATTTAGGATGGTTGACAAAGAGGCGGCCAAATAACATATAAAAGTTAGCATACAAGCAATAATTTTGATATTTAAAAAAGTGTTTGGATACCAGCCGCCGTGGTGTTGTGGTTAGCGTCACGGACTACTGGCTTCAAGGTATTGGGTTCAAATCCCATCAGAGGCGATGTTTTTTTTTCGGTCCTGGACCGACTCCTACCCAGAGTGAGTGGCTATGGGCTCAATGGGAAGACTGAAACCACACAGTCGAGCTTCATCCGCTTAACGGATGCGATTCTGAGAGTGTTGCTCTAATTTCAAGACCAACACTGCAGGTGTCTGTAGTTCTCGGGCCTGGTTGACGTCGGGATATCATTATGAAAAGAAGCGTAGAATACAGCCCTGTCATGCAGTCTCAGACCGATACTGAACTCCATAGCAACATCATCATCATGGTCATTCGCCTCATTTCCATTAATCATTAAACAGAAAAATGTCTGAAATTATGTGTCGTTTGCAAGTCCTGCTCTCATGGTGACCCCAGTTTCGGTTTCTGATCCAGTCTATGCCTTGGTGCATTCGGGTCAAAGTCATGGGGATCAGTATGTTCTGGGAGCTGTCGGTGGGCGGTTGTGGTGGCGCCCTCAGAGGAGGACCTCACTCACGCTGACGCCACGACTAAGAGAATAGTGTCGTCAGTAGGGGGCTTAGTAGGTGGTGTCCTGAACAGGCTCCGCTGAACTCCACCGAAGTGACTCAGCAGCAGTGCAGTGTCTCCTCGGTTGGTTGCCTCCTGACGGCCTAACATAGATTTGCTCCTCTTGGACTGCTGGTCTCGGATTCTGCGACTTGAACAGGCCGGGGTGTAGCTGCGCATTGGGATTCGGAATGAGCGGCGTGGGAGCAACGCCACTGTACGACCCAGCAGATGGGACAGCAACAAAAAAAGAAAACGTTTTTGGATGGTTGGACCTCCATTTTCGGTATTCAGGTAGCTTTGTGTTATTTTCGGGATCACAATGGCTGCTAAAATTGCTGCCATAAATTCGTTACACTATGCCATTTCTTTAAAAGCATTAAAACATGAATTGGGTGTCTGGTACTTATTGTGTGAATAATTTGAAAAGAGCCTGATACAGTGGAAACTCCCTTATCAGACCTTCAAAAATCATCCAAAATGAGGTCTTAAAAGTGAGGGGTCTTATAAGGGAGGTAGTATTAATACTTACAAAAAGGGCAATGTCTCAGCGAAGTAGGTCTTATGTGGGAGGTAGTCTTATAATGGGAAGTCTTACAAGGGAGGTTCCACTGTATTGCATCGAAATCACTGTTTAACAATTATGTTGACAATTCAAAGGGGCACCATGATGGCCGTCCAAACTGATTTTCGAGTCTTCTATATGAAGCTTTCTTTTTAATTCCAAATGATTACACGATGATTTTGCTTTTATTTGTAATTATGGTGATCATTTAATATAATAAAACATGCGATTTAATGTACATTACAATTGTGTGGTTTTCAGTATCAGATGAATCAATTTAAAAATCGGAGACAAAAATGAGTTTAACGTTCTCCGACCTGGTACAGGTACATAATTATGGAGCATTTCTAAATGTAAAGATGATGGGTCTATCCTGAATATGATGCAATAGCCTACTAGTCTACCCTCTTTACTAATATGTAAGTACATTTTCATACTCAGACTTCTTTGCATACTTTTATAGCCATCACATCGTCATGCTTGTGATCCTACTTTAACTGATGATATTCAAAATACAATAGAACCATGATATTCAAAATACAATAGAACCTCCCTTATAAGACTTCCCAGTGTAAGACTCCCTCCCACATAAGACCTACTTCTCCGAGACATTGCCCTTCTTTGTAAGTATTAAAACTACCTCCCTTATAAGATCCCTCCCTTATAAGACCTCATTTTGATGATTTTTGAAGATCTAATAAAGGAGCTTCCACTGTATAAAACAAATACAGCTTTTTGTAGACATTCTCCAAATTCTAATAGGCCTGAGGTGGCAGATTGAGCTTCTTTGGATTTTTATACCGTGGTGCTGATACTTAAATCCGCTGGTTCTTTCGTTTGCTCATCGATTAGCTTTCAACAAATGACATAGTAGAATAGACCTGTATGTCGAAATTGCACACGTCATTTTGTAGATGTGTCCGTGTCTCTTGATCCCCTTTGAGGGAAAATAGCACAATATCGTTAGTTATTATTGAACAAGACCACAGATAGGCTTGGTAGTCAGGGAAGCCAATACCATGTTTATAAATCCATAAGAAACCCTACTGATTTTACATGTCTATACATATTTTTTTCCAAATAACATAAGTGGGGATATCTTAATCGCCATCTTGGATACCAACATTTCGAAAATAGAATGTGTTCAAATATTGTTATACATTCCTGAACACATGTTTGCTCTACAAATCTTCCACACATCTTATACTCCAAAGTTATAATTTTATGTTTTGTAGTTCACAATTTAGAGCCAACGAAAAGCCATTTTTCTTGATTTTTGACGCAACTTTTAACTCTTCACTAAAGGATTGTTTGATTGTCATTTTTGTCATGTCATCTTAACCTAGTAAAATATTTTTTTAAATGGTAGAAATTGATCTTTTGATCTGATGAAACTTATAGACACCAACATTATTTTATGCACAACATTTTAAAATGTATTGTCAGTGCAGTTACTTGGTCATTATCTTGGCCCCCATCTTGATTTACTAAGTGGTAAAATATCATCTTTACAATTGGAATTGGTCTATTTGACGACCCAAATCTTATTTTATACACCAAAATTATAACATTATGTGTTGTAGTTCACACGTTGCATCCAATGGAAGTATTATTACGCCATCTTGGCCACCAGTTTGAATTGATAGGTAGAGGTATAATGTGTTTCTTAACTTTCTTGGCCGAAGACATCGCTTTACAGACACCATATTGCAACTTTGTACACAGTAGTTTCAATGTTATAGCTACAGGATTTACTTGGTCGCCATTTTGGCGGCCATTTTGACATAAGAAGTGATTGAATAATTTTCTAGATGTCATAATGGATTGTTTGTCATTATAAACCCTATCCTGTACACAAACATTATAATTTTATGAGTTCTAGTTAATAAATTATAGCAAATAGAAGAATTTGGCCGCCATCTTGTCCGCCATTTTGAACTTATTGCATATTTGACGTCATGGTTGCCATCTTAATCTGACAAATCTTTTTTCTTAACTTAAGAAATGGATTTCTTGACCCCACAAATCATTTTATAGTCATTTAAGTTAATTTCTATATACAGCATTTTCTACGTCTTAGCTAGTTGAGCTGCTCGGTCGCCATCTTGGCCGCCATTTTGATGTAAGAAGTGGTTGAATATCATTCTTCATACCGGAAATGGATTGTTTGACTCATTAAACCTTATCCTAGACATCAAAATATTAGTTGTAGGTAGTGAAGTTTACAAAATATATCCAATGTGAGTATTTGGCCGCCATGTTGGCCGCCATTTTGAATTCTAAAGTGGTCAAATATATAGCTGGATTTTAGATCCCGACTTCCTGTCCACAGCAAGTATACTCGTTACACTGCAATTTAAGCGTTATATACTGCATATTTGAAAGATATAGAGCAAACCATATCATTTAGCCATGGCAGCCATGTTGGCCGCCATCTTGAATTATGAAAATGCCAAGAGGTTGTCATGAGACCTTCCAACGGATTCTTCAACTACAAGGTCTAGACTACTGAAAAATGCAAAGAAACGATTGCTACCAGACATTTCTAGGTTATCGAAAAAAACCGGCCTCTGCCACCGGACTATATAGGGAAATCTGTTTAACGTCCTCCGGTCTGGAACAGACACATATATGGGACATTAGTAGATATAAAGATGGTGGGAACGATCCTGGGGGCAATGCCCAGAGGCAATGCAACACTAGTAGGCCCTAAATTCCTGAATTGTTAACAATACAGATATGTATGTTATTAAAAATACAGATATCTAACGTATGTTAGGCTTTTTTTTGTGTTAGTATACAATATAAATATTGTACAAAAGAGATACGGTCTGTCAAGATTAAAAGTTATAACATTTAAAATGTTTGTTTTTCAGCAAACCTTGATTATTTTATATGTCTACAGTGATAAACATTACTAAACACTTTGCACTTTCAAATCAAGAAAGAAATCTTACAGAAATAACTGATTAAGTTAAAATGTATTGTTACTAGCATTATAAAACAAATCGCAGAGGAGAGTACTCTTTTTGTTCAGATAAATTTGGATACAGAACATAAAGAAAATGTCAATTTTGGCATGGGTGCCCCCATATTTCTTATATCTATTTTTAGGCAAAACGAAGACCACAAATATGACATATCTGTTTTGACTGGTATCTGTCTTCTAAAATACAAAAAAATAATGTTTAAATTTTGTTTCTTTTGGGAGCTATAACGATAGAAAGTGGAGTGATAAAAATGACGGGAGGGGGGGTGGGGGGGGGGGGGGGGGGATGGATGCTAACGTCTGGAAGAAAGCTCTAACTAGAAATATTTTTAGAAAAGTTTAAAAACAATTAGTCATGAAATTATTAAATACTTTGTTTTTAATCAATTAAGAAAACTTCCAAATCAAGAAAGAAATATTACAGAAATAACTGATTAAGTTCAAAACATGTTACTAGCATTATTAAAAGAAAATCGCAGGGGATAGTACTCTTTGGTTGAGATAAATTTGGATGCAGAACATAAAGAAAACGTCAATATACTATTTTCGGAAAAAAACTAGGAGAGAGCACTTCGTGAAAATTAGAGTTGGTTACCTCGACTTACTCAGTCAAATACCATAGCAACAATGGCGTCGAAGAGTGAAGCGAAGCGAGTGAACGATTTGCAAACATTTTAAATAGAAAGAGGGGTTACAAACTGATCTAACTTGCAAAACGTCGATAACTCGCAAAGAAATAAACATTGAGATTGACTCAGATGGCTTCATAGAGAACATAATATTATGCGAGAAACACAAACACAAACCGAGTGTGTCTAGATCTAGATCTACTCAAACGCAGCATGTTCGGAGGGTGATTGTTGCCATCTGAGAGGGGCAATTGCTATCATACAGTCTTAACATCTGTAGGGTCCCCCTTACCAAAAATGCTTCACAATAATAAATCACATGTTAACGGACAGAAAGTTACCACATTCAGATTGCTATCATGCATTTGTTTTTAAAGGGGTGACTCTACAGATGTCAAAAATATACATGATAACAATTGCCCACCCCCCTCTCCCCCAGATGGTAACCATCCCTATTTTGGGGATCTACCTGATGGAAGAGTAACTTCCCCTGTTTGACCGATTGAATTAGGCAAGCTCACACCATAAGATTATTCTCCTAAATTATTTCTGAACAATTCCTATTTCGGCATGGGTGCCCCCGTACTGCTTAGATTATCTATTTCTAGACAAAACGAAGACCGAAAATATGACATGGATCTGTTTTGACTGGTATCTGTCTTCTAAAATACAAAAAAATAATGTTTAAATTTTGTCTTTTTGGAGCTGTGACTTTAGAAAAAGGAGTGACAAAAATTGAAACAAATTCACCAACGTCTGGAAGAAAGCTCTATAACTAGAAAAAAGTTAGAAAAGTTTTAAAAAAAATACAGTATTGAAATGATTAAATACTTGTTTTTTTTATCAATAACGAAAACTTGGACTAAAACGTTTAAAAAAATAGCATTATACATAAAAACAACACCACAACAGATCAAGGTCATCAATCTAAACAATACACATGACCTTGACCCTGTCTACCAGGCTGCCAAATTTGAAGTCTGTAACTGCACAAATGTGAAAGATATAACCAAAACACCGATTTCACACCTTCAAGCCTATGGCCTTGACTTTGACCTTGGCAATACTAAAAATCAGACTAACCATAAAAAAAAACCGCACCTGCATATGAAGTTTGAACATTGTAAGTTCAATGATGTGAAAGATATGGCCACAAGAAGACATTTCGGTTTTCAAGGTCAAACCTCAAGATCAAGGTCAGCATGGCTATATTTTCTTTACAGAATCACCCCTGCGATGTGATACACCACTACACAAAATTTGAAGCGATTCTGTTAACTGGTTCATGAGACACAGCTCGGAAATTAAATATATAACCCAAAGAAGGACATTTCGGTTTTCAAGGTCAAATTTCAAGGTCAAGGTCAGCAGTCATGAACATAGAAATGAGCCTTCCTATTCAAGATGGCTGCCCCTCTACCAAATTTGATTAAAATCCGTTCAATAGTTTTTGAGAAAATCGACTTACAGACAGACAGACAGACAGAGACAGACAGAAACACAGAGAGAGAGAGAGAGAGAGAGAGAGAGAGAGAGAGAGAGAGAGAGAGAGAGAGAGAGAGAGAGAGAGAGACGGACCCGATCACAATAGTTCCCACTTGGGAACTAATAAAGTCAGAGGAATAAAACAAATGTTCCCACTCGAGTTGGATTCATACATGCAGCATTGGATTCATACATGCAGCATTGGATTCATACATGCAGGCGTGCGTACGTGCGTGTGTGTGTGCGCGCGCGCGCGCGCGTGTGTGTGTGTGTGTGAGGAAGTAAGAGAACGTTGCGTGCAATCATCGTGTTTATTTTACTTTCTAATGATTCATTATTTGTTTTCCTTTAATGTTCTTGTTATCTCATGAGCTCATGTGAGAAAGAGCGCTATATAAATTCCCATTATTATTATTACTAGCGCAACGCCCCGTACCGGTAACGCCTAGTACCGGTAACGCCTAGTACAGGTAACGCCAAGTACCGGTAACGCTGAGTACCGATTTCGCCGGGTCCGTGAAATATTATATTTTTACTTTTGTGGCTGAAAACCCAATTTTTAGACCCCTACTACTTTCAAGGCCTACCGATCTCCATGACCTTGACCGTGACCTTGATTGGTATGCAATCATCAGAACAACCGTAAGCCAAAGTACCTACATGCCAAGTTTGAAGTCCCTAAGACCAACGGTGTGGACGTTATAGCCCCTTAAATATTTTCGGTTTTCAAGGTCATACACCAAGGTGAAGGTCACAACGGCAATAATTTATGCGCGGATGCCTTCCTCTCATGGTGACACGCCACCACACAAAATTGGAAACGAGTTGGGCAAGTAGCAATCGTATCAAACGTTTAGATTCTTTACATAGAAGGGCAGCCAAACCCATCCTCCCTGATAGTACTCTAACCACTGACCAGAAACTTATTAAGCGGCAACTGTTACCCCTTCACAAGCACCTGCTCTAAAATAAAATGTTTTTTGTTTAAAGTTCATGCAGATATTGCACCCCGATACCTTTCAAACTTAATTCATGCAGCAACACAACGTTACAGCTCATCAAACTACATATACCTCATGTTCGCATCGACCTATTTAAGTCAAGCTTTGCGTATTTTGGACCAACTGTCTGGAACTCTCTCCCCATGTCTATCACAGCCTGACAATCATTACACACTTTTAAATCACTTGTACGGAAATTTCTTCTCGAGGATGATACATCATCACAATAGGCATATACTCTTGCCATCGACATTCCAGTAAGCATTCAATTTCAGTAACAATCATCTATATTATAATACGCGTGCCGATAAGAATTTTAAATCTCTATTTTCTCCTAAGTCGCGGCGATTTTTGCCTTCAACTGTGAAATATAGGGGCACATGTAGGTGCTTAACAGTTCTTCCAAGTGAAATTCGCCATGTCGTCGTTTAAAGCCGGGATTTCACATAAAATTTGCTTAACGGAGGGAGTGATTTTCAAGAAAGACAGTTTCACGGAATAGCCATGACAGTGGAATAGCCGTGACGTCATATCCTTTACACGAAACTTAGATTTTTTGTGCTTGAGGGAACAGCTGTGATCCCTGTATGACCTTTATGTCGGAGGCCCCCAACAACAATCACCAGGTAAAAACACTCAAACTGCCAAAATGTTTTCAAAAACAATAGTGGATTAATCCTTAATCGGGCCCCTTCATACAAACCGAGGGGGGGCAAACACGATGCTGCAATAGCCTGAGTAGCAGAATGTGTCGTCTGCTAAAAACGGTTCATTTTTAGACTGTGCGTGTGATAACAAAAAGCCGAGGCTAGGCCTAACTCACTGCACCTAGAAACTTCTATGGTTGCTTTGGTTAGAAGAAGGGAGAGGAGGAGGGGGAGGGGTGGCTAGGAAGGAGAAGAGGCAGGCGAGTAGGGCTTTTTTACAAATAGTTCCTCTACGTTCTGGAAGTTTGGTGTTTGGTCTAACCATATTTGTTTTGAAAGGTGCATAACGGAGAACAATGCATCTGCGCTCATGAATTGACAGGAAACCGAGCAAGCAATGATTAAGTGTGTGCTGTCTACTACAGTGTGTGTGTGTGTGTGTGTGTGTGTGTGTGTGTGTTTTCACAACATTTAGGCACCTACTTTTCTCAAAGTGACAAAACCTAAGTCTGTTCTGTGCGAGGCTTGCAATTGCTTTCATGAAGCTGGGTCAGGTGTCCGACTTGACTGCTTTCCCTTCTTCCTCTTATAATAATTTTTTTACATCAACTGTCTAAGAAGCCTTGATAGCTCAATAGGTAAAGCGGCGCGTCCGCAAATCAGTAGGTCGCGGCACGCACCTCTACACACGTCCGTGGTCGCGGATTCAAGTCGGCAACTCGCCACATTTTTTTTTTTTTTTTTTTGGGGGGGGGGTCACCATCTTTTTTTTTAAAGGAGAGGGGAGTGGACGGAAGGGAGGGGGCACCACCACATATTTTTTGGTCTCTTTTCTTCATTATTTACATCTAACCAGTTATTCTTCTTCTTCTTCTTCTGTTTCTTCTTCGATCGCTCAGAGAGGTTCCTATCAATTATGAACGCAGATGCTTCATGCTGCCGTGCGGAGCATGGGTTTATCTAGTAGACATTTATTACAGCATTATAGCCTTATTTGAGTTACTTTATGTGTTTCATCAATTTCTTTCCTTTTCTATGATGTGTAAATTCGTGTATTGAATTGCTTTATTTTATGTAATTATCTATATTATAATACGCGTGCCGACAAGAATTTTTAATCTCTATTTTCTCCTAAGTCGCGGCGATTTTTGCCTTCAACTGTGAAATATAGGGGCACGTGTAGGTGCTTAACAGTTCTTCCAAGTGAAACTCGCCAAGTCGTCGTTTAACCCTTTCACCGCCAAAGTCGCATTTTAGCACCACAGTGATTTAACACCTATGTTACTAAAAGGCATCAAATTGGGGTCTATTATCCAAAGACCCTATTGTCTTAGTTTTGGGAAGTAAGGATAGACCTTATTTTAGATATGTCACAGAAGAATCCCCAATACTGCAGATGGATTTTATTCTCTACCCAGGTAAATTTGATGGGAAATGTTGGCTGAAATATGGCTGGCGGTGAAAGGGTTAAAGCCGGGATTTCACATAAAAGCTGCTTAACGGAGGGAGTGATTTGAAAGAAAGACAGTGACAGTGACAGTGGAATAGCCGTGACGAAGTTTGCCGAAGTTATTCACGTTGGCTATGCATGCAAAATTTGGGTCGTCTGCTTCGCCCGAAAATTGCCGAAGCTACCTTCGGAAAACACGAAGATTGCAAGGTCACATTTCAAGTTGGCTATTACAGAGACCGTCAACTTTACTGCAATCTGTAAAATTAATATTCTTTTTTTCTTCTCCGTGGTAATGGTTATTTGAATGAACGAACCACTTTGACAATCGAAGGCAATATCATGATGCAAATTGCTAAAATCCGTCGTAAAGCTGGTGAGTTAAACTGTCAAATTTTTTTGGTGGACGGTCTGTTAGAAGCCATTTGCATTTTCAAAACGGTTCATTTTTAGACACGTGCGTGTGCTAAAGAAAGCCGAAGCTAACTCACTGCACCTAGAAGAGGGAGGCGAGTAGGGCTTTTGTACAAATAGTTCCTCTACTTTCTGGAAGTTTTGTGTTTGGTCTAACCATATTTGTTTTGAAAGGTGCATAACGGAGAATAACGCATATGCGCTCATGAATTGACAGGAAACCGAGCAAGCAATGATTAAGTGTGTGCTGTCTACTACAGTGTGTGTGTGTGTGTGTGTGTGTGTGTGTGTGTGTGTGTGTGTGTGTGTGTGTGTGTGTGTGTGTGTGTGTGTGTGTTTTGTGTGCGTGTGTGTGTGTGTGTGCGTCCGTGTGTGTGTGCGTGTGCGTGCGTGCGTGCGTGCGTGCGTGTGTGTGTGTGTGTGTGTGTGTGTGTGTGTGTGTGTGTGTGTGTGTGTGTGTTTTTTTCACAACATTTAGAAAAGAAATTGATTTTGAAAGTTGATTTTGAAGGCAAAATGTTGCTCGCGCGTCAAATCAGTAGGTCGCGGCACGGACTTCTATACACGTCCGTGGTCGCAGGTTCGAGTCTGCCTTTTTGGTAAAGGTAAAGATGTGCCACCCCCCCCCCCCCCCCCCCCCCACCCCCTCTAACCCTAGCCCTAACCCTACCCCCCACTATGTACTGCAGTACACCGCGATTTGTCACAGTTGTGGTTCGTTGCGTTTTTCCGTCTTATAGGGTGGGGGGTAGGGTTAGGCTTAGGGCTAGGGTTAGGGACAGGGTTAGTATTCCAAAAAGGTTATTTGCTAAAAATGTTCCTAAAATACAGCTTTATGTATGGTAAGAAAGGCAATAATGGAAAAATACAATTAACCGAGAAATGTGTTGGGGATGGGGGGGGGGGGGGGGGGGGCTTTTTTCATCATGGTTTTTTTTAAAGGAGAGGGGAGTGGGCGGAAGGGAGGGTGCACCACCACATACTTTTTTGTCTCTTTTCGTCATTATTTACATCTAACCAGTTCTTCTTCTTCTTCTTCTTCGATCGCTCAGACAGGTTCCTATCAATTATGAACGCAGATGCTTCATGCTGCCGTGCAGAGCACGGGTTTATCTAGTGATTAATAATTTCCCCACAAATGAATCCATTATTTACTCAAATGCTTCCCCCTTCACCCTCCTCTCTGTCTCTGTCTCTCTCTCTCTCTCTCTCTCTCTCTCTCTCTCTCTCTCTCTCTCTCTCTCTCTCTCTCTCTCTCTCTCTCTCTCTCTCTCTCTCTCAATCTAAAAAAGACTCAAGATCTATCTGGAAAGCAATTAACCAATTGTCCTGTAAATCTTCAACACATAGTGCGCCCTTGGCAAACGATCTCTCTGTAGAAGAACTCAACAATCATTTCTGTACCATAGCTGATAAAACGATACTAGCCGACCGAACTAGTTCTAACGATCTATTGTTACTGAAGGAGTACTGTGACTCCAAAAAAATAGGTCCTAAACTCAGTTTCCAGTATATGGCTGTACATGAGGTGTACCAAGAATTACTTCAACTCAAGCATTCTAAATGTTGCGGATTAGATCATATTGATAATTATATCTTAAAGTTATCTGCGCCTATTATCACTGACTGTCTTACCTATATTTATAACCCCAATTATTTAAAGACGCCAAGGTGATACCACTATATAAATCTGTTGACCCCCAAGATCCGTCAAACTACCGACCTATATCTATCTTGTCTAACCTCTCCAAACCTCTAGAAAAGCACTTAAAGCGTAATCTTCAGACATACTTTACCACACATGATCTTTTCCATTGTAACCAAATTGCTTTAGAGAAAATCATTCCTGCCAAACAGTACTCACTAATGTAATCGAACAGTGGCATTCCAATATTAACAATGACCTTATCACCGGTGCTATTTTCGTTGACTTTGCTAAAGCCTTTGATGTTATTGACCATGCCCTTCTATTAAAAAAACTTTTCACCATTTTTTTATAAATGACCTCCCCGTTCATCTTACTTCATCGTGTGAACTTTTTGCAGACGACACCACAATCCATAAAAACGGTTATAATGCTGATTCAATCTGTTCTGAATTGCAGAGTGACATTAATGATCCAGTTGACTGGACAGAGAAAAAATCATATGGCATTACATCCCCAAAAAATCTAAATTCATGTTAATCACAACAAGACACAAGAGGCAAAACTTAAAAAATCAATTAAGTACACCAACTATCTATGAAACGTCTCTAGAAGAAGTTACTTCACACAAGTGACTCGGCCTATACATTGACAACAACTAGTATGGTCAAAACACATGGAAATACTGTCCAAGAAAATTTCAAAAAAAGTATTCCAGCTCAATAGAATAAAGCACTTTTTTGATCATCATACCCGTAAACTTTTTTTCCATGCCTATATTCAGCCTGACATTGATTATTCATCAACATGTTGGGATTCAGCTAGTAAAAACACACTAAAACACGTTGAAAGATTATATAAACGTTCTCTTAAACTCATACTCCGTAATTCGTCCTTCCTTGAAACCAATGACTATAAAGAACTCAACATTCTACCATTTGATTTGAAATGTCTACTAAACAAAGGTACTCTTATGTACAAGATCATAAATAAGTTAGTACCAAAATATCTTATTATTAAATTTAAAGTCCATGCAATTCGGAGCAAAACCAAATTAATAATGCCCCGCCCCAGAACAGATCTATATAAAGCATCCCTTACATACTCAGGTGGTAAACTGTGGAACGACATCCCTGATAATTTAAAAACTAAAACTAGCGTATCTTCCTTTCGCAAATCTTATCACAAGTACATAATGGACAATCTTGTTCATCAGTTATGTCAATGAGTTTTACTACAAGCATCAACTTATGCCAAGATTCTTGTAAATCTTTTAGTCTCTCTGTATATCTGTATGAATGTCTCATTCTCCTTCCCTCTCTCTCTCTCTCTCTCTCTCTCTCTCTCTCTCTCTCTCTCTCTCTCTCTCTCTCTCTCTTCTCTCTCTCTCTCTCTCTCTCTCTCCTCTCTCTCTCTCTCTCTCTCTCTCTCTGTGTCTCTCTCTCTCTCTCTCTCTCTCTCTCTCTCTCTCTCTCTCTCTCTCTCTCTCTCTCTCTCTCTCTCTCTCTCTCTCTCTCTCTCTCTCTCTCTCTCTCTCTCTCTCTCTCTCTCTCTGTCTCTCTCTCTTTCTCTCTCAAGTAATTAAAAAAAAAGTTGTATTCCCATCTTATCCTTTTTTTTTTTACCTCCCCCCCCCCCTTAAAAGTGCTATTATTCTGAAAAATGGTCATTTGTCTCAGAATTGTCTTTTTTTTTTGGTAATCAATTCAAACCACCAATTCATGTTCACCATTGCTCATTATTATCCATGTTTGCTTTTGTTCCCAATTTGATTCTCTGTCAATTATTTCATGTGCCAATTTTTGTTTCATTTTCTTGACTTGATTGTTTTTATGTCAATTTTTCTTTGCCTGATGCATGGTGTGAGATGTGTGAGTGAGAGGGCCAGGTGCAAAAAAGCTATTGTAGCTTATCCATTTTACCCTCAATAACACATTCGTATTTCGTATTTCGTATTTATCTCTCTCTCTCTGTAATCATTTTACATTTACACGTTGTTTTTGTCATCACTGTTATACTGACATCAGGTAAAGACCTGATACATGCTATGTTATATGAAATCTGATGTACTACATGGGTTATATAAAGGAGTCCTGATGACATGCATTTGAGTAAGAGCAAGGTAGTGATGGTGGCGGAGGGCACACGACTATGCAATATATCAAATTGTAGTGATGTTTGTAATATTTCTTGCTGAGTGTATTCCGATTTGTTAAGATGTTTGTTGTTGTTGTTGCCTTGCATCATCATGCATGCCCATGTCTATTTGCCTAATTGTTTTGTGTTAGTCTAGTTTTCGTCCCAAGGACAGATTGGAAGAATAGGCTTGGCATAAAATCTTAATCCTTGTGTAATAAAGTTTTTGAGTCTTGAGTCTTTTTAACGTTCTGACAATGAATCTGTTGGTTCGTTTTCTGATATATCAATCCGAAGCAAATGAGCACACAGGCCCAAAGGCGTTGGTAAAGTGCACATAATTTATTTTTTATCAGACTGACCGGATGTAACGTAGCTGTGCTCTGGTGGTGACGGACTTGTCTCCGATCTGCTTGCTCTTGATGTCCTCGAAGTCTGAGGAGAACTTGCCGCTGATGCTGAACTTGCTCAGGCTGAGGCCTGCCTCCACGTTGATGGACCTGGAGGTCGTGCTGGTCCAACTCTGAAAGAAAAGCAATGCGGATATTTTTGGTTCATGGCATTAATGAAGATTTTAGGCCTATATTATTCTTATTGTGGTCACAGAGACAGATGGGGAGAGAGAGAGAGAGAGAGAGAGAGAGAGAGAGAGAGAGAGAGAGAGAGAGAGAGAGAGAGAGAGAGAGAGAGAGAGAGAGAGAGAGAGAGAGAGAGACAGAGACAGAGACAGAGAGAGAGACTGGGATGTAGAAGAGTATAACGAATATCATTGCTGACAGTTATAAAGGCCATCAAAGCCAACGGTTTTTCTAAGGCACGTTATAGAAAAAACCTCGAGTTAGGTCTCCTAGATTTTTTCCTATTATTTTTCTTTTCCTTTTCTTTCCAAGCGGGAGTAATTAAACACCACGACACCCATCTTCTCCTATTGTCTTTAGGACCAATCTCTGGAACTGGAACTGTTCTTACAGATCCCTCCCCTTCAAAAAAGGTTAACAGATTAGGGGACAAGCTCTTAATATATTGGTAGCTGGAGACAAGATCTGGAGTACAATTTAACCTACTTCCTATCCTGAGCTTCACTTAATATTTGAATAAAGAAGAAAATTCAGCAAATGTATAGTTTCGCTACACGCCACCAAAATGCTCCCGATGCAAATTTTCACTGCAATGATATTTTGCCTTGCTCATGTAAAGGATAGTAAAGTGTTAGTTTCAGGGTAGAGTGATGTCATAAAACGGGGTTCTCATGCGGCTAGATTGGACTCGAACCGAAGTGCGGGTTTCCTGTGCAAAAGAAAACAAGAAGGTAAACGCCTTATTGTCCTTTGCCGATCTACGATCGCAAAGGAATATGTTTTCGTTCGTGTATGTTTCTTTGTTGTCCTTTGCAAAGGAGTATGTTTTCGTTCGTGTCTGTAACTTTTTTTGTTTTGTCCTTTGCCGATCGTAGATAGCAAAGGAGTATGTTTGCATTTCGGTTTGTTTCTTTTTTTTTTCTTTCTTTTTTCCCTGTCTGTCCCAAGGATATCTCCCGAACCGCTTGATCGAATCGCTTCAAATTTTGTGTGGTGGTGTGTCACCATAAAAGGAAGGCATCTGCGCAAACAATGTTGCCGTCGTGACCTTGACCTTGGCGTATGACCTTGAAAACCGAAAATCTTTAAGGGGCCATAACTTCCACACCGTTGGTCTTAGAGTCTTCAAATTTGGCATGTAGGTACGTTGGCTTATGCCCGTTCTGATGATGGCATACCGATCAAGGTCAAGGTCAAGGTCGGGGAGATCGGTAGGCCTTGAAAGTGGTAGGGGTCTACAAAACGGGTTTTAAGCCATATTTTCCACATTTCTACTTAACAGAAGCGCTTCAGATTGTGTGTGGTACTGTAGAACCTAGAGTAAAAAACATCCGAGCATACAGTATCGCCATGCTGACCTTGACCCTGAAGTGTGACCTTGAAAACTGAAAATTCCTTCTTGTCCAAGCTGTATCTCGTGCACTAGAAGACAAAATCCCTTCAAATTTTGTGTGATGATGTGAGACTAGGACTATAAAACATTCGTATATAAATTATCCCTCGGAAATACAATGTCGCCGAGCGGCAGACATGTTTCTGTTTTTATTCACCCTCCTATATCTCGTGAAATACTGTATAGAATCCCTCCAAATTTTGCGTGGGGGTGAAAAAAGTGGAGTAGAAGACATTGCAGTACAAATTATGCCACGTGGGGTTTTAATGTCGCCGAGCGGCAGACATGTCTCCTAATTAAGGGTGTGCATTCAGATAAAGGAGGGGGTCTAATACTAAAAATAAAAGACATCCTATCACAAAATGTGCCACGTGGGGCTTAAATGTCGCCGAGTGGCAGACATGTCTCAGTGTTAAGGGTGTGCACCCCACCAATTAAGGGTGTGCATCCCGAAAAACGATTTGCACCTAGTCAAGGGTGTGTAGGTGCATCACCCAAAGGTCACAAGGAGTACGGGGACCTAAGATGTGAGGTGGAAGGGAGATACAGGGCGGGGCATGTACAGGGCGTAACCGGCAAAGGACATATCTGCCGCTCAGCGATGCCCTTGTTGTTTTTTGGTGTGTGTTTTTCTGTCTGTCCCAAGGATATCTCCCGAACCGCTTGACCGAATCGCTTCATATTTTGTGAGGTGGTGTGTCACCATGAGAGAAAGGCATCCGCGTAAACATTTTCGCCGTCCTGACCTTGACCTTGGCGTATGACCTTGAAACCCGAAAATCTTTAAGGGGCCATAACTTCCACACCGTTGGTCTTAGAGTCTTCAAATGGGGCATGTATGTATTTTGGCTTATGGCCGGTTTGATGATGGCATACCGATCAAGGTCAAAGTCAAGGGCTGGGAGATCGGTAGGCCTTGAAAGTGGTAGGGGTCTACAAATTGGGTTTTAAGCCATATTTTCCACATTTCTACTTAACAGAAGCGCTTCAGATTGTGTGTGGTACTGTAGAACCTAGAGTAGAAAACACCCGAGCATAAATTATTGCCATGCTGACCTTGACATTGAAGTGTGACCTTGAAAACCGAAATTTGAAGATGAGGCCCTGTCAAGGGTTTTATCATCATACAATTCACGCCTTGTCAACGCAGGTTTCTCACCATAGCACAAGAAGCAACAACACAAAACGTGTTTTCTTTATAATTCTCGGTAAAGGTAAAGATGTGCCACCCCCCTGCATTTCTCGGTTAATTGCAATTTTCCGTTTTTAGTCCCCGAGCCGAAGTGTGAGTAAGGCAGAGACAGAAAAAAAAGAAACAAAGACAGACAAACAATCAGACATACAGAGAGAGAGAGAGAGAGAGAGAGAGAGAGAGAGAGAGAGAGAGAGAGAGAGAGAGAGAGGGGGGGGGGGGGGGAGATCACAGCACTCTACTATATGTTTGTTGGTCCTCTGTTAGGCTTTGGTCCTCTGTTAGGCTAATGCATATTCATAAAGCTCTGAAGGGTGTCTCACGCTCAATGAAAAGGGAGGATAACTGCAAAGCAACAAAAAGTAGCCAAGGGAGACTACCACTGTCCGTGTGCCCATGAACTGGCAAAAATCACGTGACCCTCCTCGAGCAAAAGTCATGTTATCCACTGCCTAAAACCAATAGTCTCGCCCCTCCTGGGGTCGACAATAAACGTTCTTTGCGCCATATATTTTTGTCCAAGCTGTATCTCGTGAACTAGCAGACAGAATCCCTTCAAATTTTGTGTGAGGATGTGAGACTAACAGTGTAACATATTCATACATAAATTATCCATCGGAAATACAATGTCGCCGAGCGGCAGACATGTTTTCGTTTTTCTTCACCCTCCTATATCTCGTGAAATACTGTATAGAATCCCTCCAAATTTTGTGTGGGTGTGTAAAAAGAAGAGTAGAAGACATTGCAGTACACATTATGCCACGTGGGATTTTAATGTCGCCGAGCGGCAGACATGTCTCAGCGCTAAGGGTGTACACCCCACCAATTAAGGGTGTGCATCCCGGAAAACGATTTGCACCCAGTCAAGTGTGTGTAGGTGCATCACCCAAAGGTCACAAGGAGGACGGGGACCTAAGATGTGAGGGGGAAGGGAGGTACAGGGCGGGGCAGGTACAGGGCGTAACCGGCAAAGGACATATCTGCCGCTCGGCGATGCCCTTGTGTTGTAGTTTGTTGTTGATGTACCCTGGCTAAAAGACTCCAGGGATCATCCCGAAAGTCGAAGCACTTGCTCACTATGGTACAAATGCATCACCTAGGGATGAGAACATTACGTGTGTGACCGTTTTTTATTACCCCGCCACGTGGGCAGCCACACTCCGTCTTCGGGGGAAAACGCCTTATATTAAGTTATAAGCGTACTCCCAGTTCAGTATGTTCTTGCTCTCACTTTCTTATTGGCCCTTTCAAAAAATAAACATAACTGAGTAGCTGGGAGTACAATCCCCCACCCCCTGATGCGGCCCTATCAATCTGCCCTCCCCTGTTTTTCTTTAGCTGCATATAGGCCTACCACTGACGCAACAGTTCTTCTTTTTGCTTTTTTTGTATTCCTCTCTGCCTTCTTTACTCAAACACAACACATGAAATACATAGTCCTCTCTGCCTTCTTTACTCAAACACAACAAATGAAACGCACAGTCCTCTCTGCCTTCTTTACTCAAACACAACACATGGAACACACAGTCCTCTCTGCCTTCTTTACTCAAACACAACAACTGAAATACACAGTCCTCTCTGCCTTCTTTACTCAAACACAACACATGGAATACACAGTCCTCTCTGCCTTCTTTACTCAAACACAACACATGGAATACACAGTCCTCTCTGCCTTCTTTACTCAAACACAACACATGGAATACACAGTCCTCTCTGCCTTCTTTACTCAAACACAACACATGGAATACATAGTCCTCTCTGCCTTCTTTACTCAAACACAACACATGAAATACACAGTCCTCTCTGCCTTCTTTACTCAAACACAACACATGGAATACATAGTCCTCTCTGCCTTCTTTACTCAAACACAACACATGGAATACATAGTCCTCTCTGCCTTCTTTACTCAAACACAACACATGAAATACACAGTCCTCTCTGCCTTCTTTACTCAAACACAACACATGAAATACATCCTCTCTGCCTTCTTTACTCAAACACAACAAATGAAATACATAGTCCTCTCTGCCTTCTTTACTCAAACACAACAACATGAAATACACAGTCCTCTCTGCCTTCTTTACTCAAACACAACACATGAAATACACAGTCCTCTCTGCCTTCTTTACTCAAACACATACAAATGAAACACACAGTCCTCTCTGCCTTCTTTACTGAAACAATGAAATACATAGTCCTCTCTGCCTTCTTTACTCAAACACAACACATGAAATACACAGTCCTCTCTGCCTTCTTTACTCAAACACAACACAATGAAATACATAGTCCTCTCTGCCTTCTTTACTCAAACACAACACATGAAATACATAGTCCTCTCTGCCTTCTTTACTCAAACACAACACATGAAATACACAGTCCTCTCTGCCTTCTTTACTCAAACACAACACATGAAATACATAGTCCTCTCTGCCTTCTTTACTCAAACACAACAAATGAAATACACAGTCCTCTCTGCCTTCTTTACTCAAACACAACACATGAAATACATAGTCCTCTCTGCCTTCTTTACTCAAACACAACAAATGAAATACACAGTCCTCTCTGCCTTCTTTACTCAAACACAACACATGAAATACATAGTCCTCTCTGCCTTCTTTACTCAAACACAACAAATGAAATACACAGTCCTCTCTGCCTTCTTTACTCACACACAACAACTGAAATACACAGTCCTCTCTGCCTTCTTTACTCAAACACAACAAATGGAATACACAGTCCTCTCTGCCTTCTTTACTCAAACACAACACATGAAATACATAGTCCTCTCTGCCTTCTTTACTCAAACACAACAAATGGAACACACAGTCCTCTCTGCCTTCTTTACTCAAACACAACACATGGAATACATAGTCCTCTGCCTTCTTTACTCACAGTACACATAACACAACAAATGAA
This sequence comes from Phymorhynchus buccinoides, assembly GCA_017654935.2. NCBI lineage: Eukaryota > Metazoa > Mollusca > Gastropoda > Neogastropoda > Raphitomidae > Phymorhynchus > Phymorhynchus buccinoides. The sequence goes on along the minus strand of CM065687.1, from coordinate 39,514,805 downwards.
ACACACAGTCCTCTCTGCCTTCTTTACTCAAACACAACACATGGACCACATAGTCCTCTCGATCTGCCTTCTTTACTCAAACACAACAGATGAAATACATAGTCCTCTCTGCCTTCTTTACTCAAACACAACACATGGAATACATAGTCCTCTGCCTTCTTTACTCACAGTACACATAACACAACAAATGAAACACACAGTCCTCTCTGCCTTCTTTACTCAAACACAACACATGGACCACATAGTCCTCTCGATCTGCCTTCTTTACTCAAACACAACAGATGAAATACATAGTCCTCTCTGCCTTCTTTACTCAAACACAACAAATGGAACACACAGTCCTCTCTGCCTTCTTTACTCAAACACAACACATGGAATACATAGTCCTCTCTGCCTTCTTTACTCAAACACAACAAATGAAACACACAGTCCTCTCTGCCTTCTTTACTCAAACACAACACATGGAATACATAGTCCTCTGCCTTCTTTACTCACAGTACACATAACACAACAAATGAAACACACAGTCCTCTCTGCCTTCTTTACTCAAACACAACACATGGACCACATAGTCCTCTCGATCTGCCTTCTTTACTCAAACACAACAGATGAAACACATAGTCCTCTCTGCCTTCTTTACTCACAGTACACATAACACAACAGATGAAATACATAGTCCTCTCTGCCTTCTTTACTCAAACACAACAGATGAAACACATAGTCCTTCACCTGGCCCTCCACCCGCAGGACCTGGATGGAGAGATGGCTTTACTTCACTCACCACACTCTTTGCTTTTCATTTTTCCAGAACAATTATTCACACATGCCTATAAATTATTGTTTTTTTAATAATTATGTATATAGATACTTGAATATATCTGGCCAGACGTCCCCCCCCCCCCCCCCCCCCCCCCCCCCCCGTATATTCAAACATATACATGTATACACATGCACACATAATAAACAGACACATACATAGACACACCCGCCCGCATATGCGTGCATACACGCGCATGCAAGTACATACTGTTTTCATATTTAGTAGTTTTACGTGATCTTCATAAGTCATAAGTTTCTTTATTGTCCATTGGCATTGTACAACGCACATGGAAACTTGTCTTCCACCATGTACAAATAAAAATATTAAATAAAAGTATGAAACATAAATTTACATTAACAAAATATGTAACTCTCACATCACACCCAATCATTCATCCACTCTCTTGCTCACTCATCATGCAACCCACCACCACTTCCGCTTTCATTTTCACCCTTTCTTTTCTTTTTTCCTTCCTTTCATCCTTTTTTCTTTGTTCCTTTTCACTCCCCCCCCCCTTTAAAAAAAATTTTTAGGTAGGCTTTTCCCGCTCTCTTTCATCCTATTGTCTGTGTGGCTGACTAAGATGGACATTTCCAAGAGCCTTAGTTAAGTGTTGTTATTTGATACAAAAATGTCTGGGTTTCTGTGTGACCTAGTGTTTGGTGTACTGACACATTAATACTGTGTGAAGCTGGTGTATGTGTGGGGGAGAGAGAGTATGTGCGTGTGCGTGTGTGTGTGTGCATGTGCATGTATATATGCGTGTGTGCGCATGCGCATGCATATGTGTGTATGTGTGTGTGTAAGTGGATAAACGTGTGCACTAAAAGTGTTAAGTGGACAATCACTACAACAACAGTGATAATGATGAAGATGATGATAATAATGAATAAGTAAAATGGGAACCACCACCACCACTACCAATACTAATATTAGTAATAATAAGAAAAACAAAAATGATGATGATGATGATGATAATGATGATGATTAAGTCTTTTAAGTTTTCATTTGTTTCTAAAAAAATATATACTATGATTAGGTTTTTTTAAAGACTGTATTGTAAGATTCATTTCACGTTCAAATATTACTTGCAGAGGTGATAAAGACTATGTGTATTTTTGTAGATACGTATGCACATTTTCGCAATAAGCATTGTGTGATTAATAAATTGATAGTTACCTTTAAGGGCTTGGGAATTTTCAGTACCAAATAGTTTATCTGTTGTTGATAATCTTAAAGCAGCGTTTGTTTTCGTACAAATAAAGTGTTCAATATTGTTCCAAAATGTTTGTACAACTTGACATTCACAAAATAAATGCTCCATATAATCTACTATATCCTGTTTTGAGAAAGTTACAAGCACAGAACTTCCAGAAGGTGGGGGAAGTATTTACACAAAGACACCCCCCCCCCCCCCCCCACGGTATCCCCACGGGGGGAACAACAGTTCTAAACCAGCATAAACACCACCTCCCACCCACCACGACCCACCCCTCCCCACCCATATTCACACAGAGAGTACTCTGTCGACCCAGTCTATTTCCTAGAGGCGTGAATGGTTATGTAAAGTGTATTATCTGCCTTGTCAATGGAGTTAATTTTTGATCATCAAGTCATTGTGGGTGGGTTTTTTGTAGGTAATACAGATAAATTGAATATTTTACCCAAAACGTTTGGTAGGTGACACATATTCACTATGCCTAATTTGGTTTAAATCCATCCATTATATTTGAAATAATCAGTGTCTTTTTAATATTCATAATTTGCTCACTGGGAATACGTTGATATGGCTCGTCGTTCTGCAAATATGACCAAATGTGCAGCATCTACAAAGTCTAAGGAATCATCGTACCAAGTTTCATTACGATCGGTTGAGTGGTGTAGGCGTTATGGACTGGAACACATTTCGGTTACACACATACACACACACGCGCGCGCGGACTGGACAACGCAAAGCTCTCGTCCCCATCCCAATGTACTCCCAGTTCTTACTACTCCCGTTCTGTAAGATCTGGGAGTACAAAAAGGGAAAACAAAATCGCATTCTGGATTACTCCACCTGAGATTCGTACAAAGAAGAAAACTCCAGCCCCCCTCACAAAGAGTGATTACTTCGCATCCTACAAACCTTGCAAAGGTGGAAGGTGGGAGTATAGCAACAGAGGCAGTGAGTGAGTTCACAATGATCCCCACCTGTAGTGTAGCTGAAAGGGTGGGAGTAAAAAATAACCCGGCTTCAGTGAGCTGCGGACTGCGAACTACTTGTATATTCAGGCTTTTTGATGTTACCTTCCAGTGCGTGATGAACTCGGCGAAGGTCTGCACGTGGCTGACCTTGACGGGCACCGCGCTGACGGAGTCTGGCAGCAGGAAGCGGCCGTCCTCCGTGGTGCGGCACTGCGAGTAGGTGAACACCACCACCTGACCCTCGTCCACGTTCCGCAGGTTGTCCCATCCGTGGCCAGGCAGCACCTCGAAGGTCTGGGGTTGTACAATAGTAAGGTGGGAAAGGTTGTGGCATGGGGCAGGTTGTGTCAGTGGCAAAACAAATGTATTAAAACTTAAATTTGAATAATGTTCGTATTTTCCCTTGCTTTTAGATGACTTTTTCTAGTATTTTCTCTACTTTATTTCCACCCTTTGATCTGGGAAAGTACTGAAGTTGAAAGGCAGTGAAAAATGTGGGGCAAAAGTAAGATTTTGACCTTTTAGAAGTTTTAGATTGTTTTTTTCGACCTGCCCCACGGTGACACAACCTGTCCCACGGTGAAACAGCCTGCCCCACAAGAATAAAAATCAGTCAGTGTATTAAAACAGGATTTGTTTGTCTTTTTGTTTGTTTGCTTGCTTGTTTCTTTCAATATGTTGGAAGGAATTTTTCCATTGCTCTTTTGAAAATTGTTCACATAAACATTTGAGTTTAAAATCTGCAGTGTGTCAAGAATATGCATAAAGAAAATCAAGCAGGCCTACAGGCGCGCGCGCGCGCGTGTGTGTGTTTGTGTGTGCAATGCGCACTCACACAGATTTACACACATTACTGTCTTATTATTACTCACACGCGTTTTAAAGTACAGAAAGAAACCACTTTGTTTATCTCTTTGTCTGTATGTCTGTCCGTCTGATTGTCTGTCTCTATCTCTCTCTATCTCCATGGTTATTATATATTTCCTTCCATATTATATGCTTTATTTCGACCTGCTGAGTGTCCATTATACAACACAATTTTCTGTTGACAAAGCCTTGTCATTCGATTTTGTCCCTGCTTCTTTCTTTTCTTTCTTTCTTTCCTACCGTTGTTCTTTCAATAATTTTCTTCACTCTGTCTGACTCATTTCTTTTCCTTTTGTTCTTATTTACTTTTTACATCGTTTCCTTTCTTTCATTCTTTCAGTTTGTTTAAGTTGTCAGGTGGAATCGTTTATAACTTGCGAATTTTGACAGGCAGATTGTGTGTGTGTGTGTGTGTGTGTGTGTGTGTGTGTGTGTGTGTGTGTGTGTGTGTGTGTGTGTGTGTGTGTGCGTGCGTGCGTGCGTGCGTGCGTGCGTGCGTGCGTGTGCGTGCGTGTGCGTGCGTGTGCGTGTGTGTGTGCGTGTGCGTGCGCGCGTGCGTGCATGTATGCGTGAGTGCATGCATGCGTGCGTGTGTGTGTGTGTGTGTGTGTATGTGTGTGTGCGCTCACGCGTTTGTGTGTGTGTGTGTAACAATAATAACAATAACAATATTTTAACAATAACAATATTTTATTTTCAGTCTTTTCAGTCTTTTCAAACCCACCACCCAGTTTCTATTGTCTTCAAGCGACGCCTGTCTTGACAACGACACCCTTTCCTACGTCGAAGACCCGGTCTACAGTCCCGTTCAACTCTCTCTCCAGTCTGCAGAGCCTGGTAACTCCACCCACCACCCTCCCCTCACCACACACCTCACGGACCAGCCAAGGCCTATTCCAGTGAAAATATCCACTTCCAGAGCAAAGGTAGTACAAACACAACCTGGCAATGTACGATCAAATCTCATTCAAATCGATACAAATGGACATTCGCAGCAACCATCTAAGTTTTTAAAGGTAATGTCTTTTAATACATAGTCATGTCGTAACAAAACGGACGATGTGTGTGACTTGATTAGCGAAGGTAATTTTGATTTAGTGTTTCTGTCAGAGACTTGATTCCAGCCCACCGGTGATGAAAGTGACATGGCAGCAGTGACACCCCCCCCCCCCCCCCCCCCCTGGTTTCACTCTGAAATCATTCCGCCGCCACTCTGGCAGAGGGGGTGGCCTTGCTGTACTGTTCAAAGACAATTTAAGTCCGAGTATCACAGTTGGAACAGTTGAAATTTTTTTTGCATCGTTCGAAGCATGTGAAGTTCGTCTAACTGTCAATGGTCGTAAACTAGTATTTGTCTCTATTTATCGTCCACTCCCAAACAAGAAGACCGGACTGACAAACCAACAGTTTATCAATGAATTTTCCACCCTACTTGAATGTTATCTTACATGAGACAGAGACACAAAAAGAAAGTCGAAGAGAGATGGAGAGAGAGGAGGGGGGGGGGGGGGGGGTCCAGCTGTCCTCCCGACCCATACATAGAAGCGCGTGTGCGCGCGTGCATATGTGTGGGTGCATGGCATAAATTTGTACCAGTACAACAACAACAAAGAAATAAGAACGGGTTTTATTCCAATCCCCACGGTCAAATACAAACCATTTGAAAGGCAGTCGCTCACCTGCATGTCTTTCGTAGACTTTTCAACACATCGACGCACATCCCCGACGGGATAGTCAGAGACAAAAGCTTTGTGCATTGATGCTCTTGAAGCAGACTGCCCGTCAATGTTGTCGTTGCCTTTTGCTACCATAGCAGCCGTTGTGGATAAAGCCCAGGCGATCCACACGGTAAGGGGACCCAGAACCCTCAGAGAGGTAGCTCGATTCATGGCTGTGACCTTGGTAGCCTCTGCTGTCAGATAAATGATTAATGTATTCATATTAGGACTTTGCAATGGGATATTGCTTTTATCCATATTTAGTTATCTAAGTCAAATCATTTAATGAGAGAGGGAGGGAGAGAGATAAATAATAAGTAAATAAAACGAGTGAAAAAACCCACTGGTCAGCAAATTAAAAAATTACAAAACATTGAACTTGTTAACAGCTTACTAATAATTTCTCTTTTTCTTTATAACAAAATTGCTTTAAGTTCTTATTTCAAATAACATGAAAAACTATTAAACAAAAAGAAATGCGCGCGTGTGTGTATGTGTTGGTGTGCGTGTGCATGCCCACATACATAATCATACACAGAAAGTGCATGTATGGAGAGAGAGAGAGAGAGAGAGAGAGAGAGAGAGAGAGAGAGAGAGAGAGAGAGAGAGAGAGAGAGAGAGAGAGAGAGAGAGAGAGCAGACGTAAGTATACAGATAAAAACTGACAGACAGACTAGAGAGCAGACGTAAGTATACAGATAAAAACTGACAGACGACTAGAGAGCAGACGTAAGTATACAGATAAAAACTGACAGACAGACTAGAGAGCAGACGTAAGTATACAAATAAAAACTGACAGACAGACAGACAGGGACAGACAGAGAGAAATAGAGAGACAGACAGAAAGAAAGAGGGAAAGATAGAATGACTAGTATGCTTAGGGAGGGGAATGGCGGACTACAATGGAAGACGCTGGCTACAAATTTCGGGCCCAGTTGCCGATCCCAATGTCCCTGGTAAACAGTACAGTGTCCTCATTATCAACATGGACTCTTATTATATATCCCTGTGACGACCATGCATTGTTGCTTGTCTCGAGTCGTCTGCTGCCGACGCGCATGGCTGGTCATGGAGTTCAGTCGGCGTTGGCCAAACAGCCTGAATATCCAAAGAGCTCGCACAAACAAGGCGGAGGGATAGAGGTAGGAAAAACAGAGATAGATGAGAGAAAGAGAGACACAGAGAGACAGAAAGAGACAGACAGACAGACACAGAGACAGAGAGAGAGAGAGAGAGAGAGAGAGAGAGAGAGAGAGAGAGAGAGAGAGAGAGAGAGAGAGAGAGAGAGAGAGAGAGAGAGAGAGAGAGAGAGAGAGAGAGAGAGAGAGGCAGGTTTTTATGTATAAACAGAAACGAATGTAACTTGGGGGGTGTTTTGTGTGTGTGTTTCTTTCTATTTTTTCCCCCCCATGAGTTGAACTTAAAAGAGGTACTATGTGATCCGATTGTATCTTTTCATAGTGTCCGTGCACACTGATAGACATGACGTAATCCACAGACGGAGAGTGGGTGTCATTTGTTGTTGTTTTTGTTTTGTTTTTTAAAGGGGGAGAGGTGCGGAGGAGGTTAGGTAGTGACCCCTCTGCGCGACATTTGGCCAAAATTTGGCGTTTGCTTGATTCTGGGTATTTGCTAGGGATTTTACGGTAGCCTATGTGTGGGGAATTGTTTGAGGTATCATTTATTGACTACAACCCTGTGAAGCAGTGCCTTCCAAGCTACCCAGTATCTGAACATCGTTCTATAAATGTTTCCAATTTCCTCGTCTGTTTCTATTGCTTCACACGCAAGCACAGACGCATGCACACAGGCATGCACGCATACAAAGATGCACACACACATATACACACACAGACGCACGCAGACACCCACTCACAGATACACACACACACAGAGATACACACACATACACACACACACACACACACACACACACACACACACACACACACACACACACACACACACACACACACGCGCGCGCGCGCGCGCGCGCGCGCACGCACGCACGCACGCACGCACCACATACACTGTGTTTGCCACACATATTTTGGTCATCACATCACATAAGTTTTTGAAGGCTACAATGCCATTTTTTCGACTTAAACTGTACTGCAGATTTCACTGTAGGCTGCACTGCAATTGTTCGACTGTATGCTGCACTGTACATTCGACTTTAGGCTGTAACGTAATTGCCCGACTGTAGGCTGCAATTTACATTCGACTATAGGCTGCAATGTAATTTTTCAAATGTAGGCTGCACTGTGCATATCTGTAGATTCGACTGTAGGCTGCATTGTAAATTCGACTGTAGGCTGCATGGTATAATCGGCTATGGGCTGCATGGCATATTCGGCTGTAGGCTGCATAGTAATATTATTCGACTGCAAGCTGCACTGTGCAATCGATGGTAGGCTGCATGGTGTAGGTTGTACTGTAATGTTTCGATTGTAGGCTGGAATGTATAATCCACCGTGCATTTTTGACTGTAGGCTGCATTGTAGATACAACTGAATTCCTGTCACCCACACTGACAGCAGGAAACGCCCAGCCCTCGTTCCCATTCCAGTGTACTCCCGTTCTTAAAGGATTGGGAGTTCTGGTAGTAAAAACTGTATCCGATTATCAAAATTGAAAGGATATCTTTGAGTTTTTATCTAACTTTCCCAAAACTTTAATTTAAACTAGTTTCTGTTTGTTTAGTTAAGAAGAAGACAAGCAGACTGACAAAGAGGCGCAATAGAACATCATTGGCGTTGGTAACAAATCACACTGGTTTATACATATCGATGCATGTAATGACTCCTAGACTACCTTTACTTTTTACAGGTTCAATACAATGCCAGATTGAGGAGACCGGTAAGCTCGATTACCATTCGCGTAATATTGTCAGAAAAAGGAATGTCGTAAGTAAAAATCAAAACTAAGGTAAACTAGAAATGTCTGACAAAGTGCGATTTCCATCAAAACTCAGCTTCAATTGGTTTATAATCAGCTGATTATGCTAAACATTCCTGTATTTGAATGATAATCGGAATGTAGATCATTTTAAGCACATAGACAGACAGACAAAGACAAAGGGGAAACATAGCCTGTACATAAGACGTTAAAAAATAAAAGAATGTATTTTAAAAGTCCATGTTTGGGCAAAACATCCCTATATTTCATTGCTCGCTAAAATGAATTGGGATTCCGAAGAGACACAACTTGAGATACATCTGGTCATAATCTGTGCTCACTTTCGTGCCTAAATATGGTACACGTACAGAGATCAACAAAAGTTAAGTATCACTTCTTCACAAGAGCGCAGAACAAATAATGACAAATCAAATCATTTCATATTGTATGCATCATTATTTCAGTTATCTGTACACCTGAATCTAAAATTCCGTAGCATTCGTAGCATTAGTTTTGAAGAAAAAGCTTAACAAATAACTCAACCCCAAGGTGGTCACTCAAAAAAGTGCCAAAATTGGTTGGTTTAAGGGGTACCTTCTTTTCATCGATCTTTAACCCTGAGTAATGAAATGTTATGTGGTGAATTTGTTTTCATGTGAATTATATGAAACTGAATCAAAGTTAACCGAAACAAACCAATTAACCTCAGCAGTTTTGTGGTGCAAGCCAGAATGCAACTAGTATTGGACTTTTGCGGTTTGTGATTTAATAATAATAATAAATAATTAATAATGCTTATATAGCGCATAATCTTGCAAAGCAACTCAATGCGCTTTTCACTCACCATTCGTACAAACATTTCTAACAAACTGGCCCACGCATCCTCACCATACATCTCTATGAAAATGAATACATATTAGAGAATGCATTGCATATAATCATAACACAACACACCAACACCCACCTCCCTTCAACACCACCACCCCAACCATCCCCCCACTCCCCCCCCCACCCATCCCCACCCCTGCCCCCCTACTCCCCACCCCACCCCATACACACACACGCACGCGTTAACCTCATACTCAACGTCTTCAATGAGCTGGAAAACAAGAGTGGGGAAATGATCATAGACTTTGCAGAGAGAAAGCTTTCCTGAAGAAATGGGTCTTTAGTTGGGACTTGAAGGAAGGAAGAGTGGACTGGTTACGGGTATGGTCAGGGAGAGAATTCCAAACGTTTGGTGCAACAAAACTAAACGCCCTCTCACCCGAAGATTTCAAGGACCGCTTAGGAACTTTAAGAAGTTTCTGGGAAGAAGAACGAAGAGTACGAGGGCTTTGGTAGGTGCAGAGAGAAGAAGAGAGGTACTGAGGAAGAGTTTTGTCAAAGTGACGAAAAGCAAGAGTAGCCATCTTGAACTGCCAGCGGAATTTGACAGGAAGCCAGTGGAGCTCAGCCAAAAGAGGTGTGATGTGATCACGCTTTATTTTGCCAAGCACTGTTCTGCACTCTCTGTAAGCGCGAAATCTGTTCTGGTGAAAGCCCAGCATACATCGAATTACAGTAGTCCAATCTGGACAACACGAAGGCAGAAATCAGTCTAACAGCAGTATCTCTGGACAGGAAGGGTCTGATGGAGGCGATACGCCTTAACTCTAAGAAAGATGCACGACAAACACTAGATATTTGCTCCTGCATCGACATGGTTTGATCGAGGGAGACACCGAGGTACTTAACAGTCTTCCGAAATGGCAATTCAGATCCCACAATATTGATGGAATCTGTTTTAACTTTCTTCAGGGAAGAGGAGGTGCCAACAGGCATCACCTCGGTCTTTTCACTGTTCAGTTTCAGCTTGTAATCCATCATAATCCCTACTAATCGCATGTTACGTGCTTAATTTGTTTCCATGTTAATAATGAGATGTTGAATTAAATATTCAATTAATTGATGGATATAATAACTATTCGTATAGAGAAAGAATGGAACGCCTGAATCTTCCAAGTTTGAAAGCAAGAAGATTAAGAGGTGATCTAATACAAGGTTATAAAATATTTAATAATAGTGATGATTTAAATGCAACAGAAGTTTTCAAACTAACAAATTATGACAGAACAAGAAATATCACTGATAAAATATTTATTGAATATTGTAAAACTAACTCAAGAACATATTCTTTTACTAACAGAGTTGCACTTTTATGGAATCAACTACCAACTAACATTAAGAGAGCACCTAATACTAACAGCTTTAAAAATCAGCTCGACCAATTAAAATTTTATAATAACATAATGTATGAATACGATGATTAATTCAACGTAAAAACCTGAGTGTACGATATACCTTGAGTATGTAAAAATAAAAATAAAAACACTAAGATGGGACTTTGAAAGCCTAACGGCTATATTTTTTCGTCCCTGTTCCTAATCCTAATCCTAAAAATGCACCCAAAATAAACCAATTTGCTTCAGCGGTAGGCCAGAGTGTAAGTGGCCCTTAACCTATGTTGATGCCTGTAGCATTCATGTCGAGAAAAAAACGTATTCTACTTACATTTTTGGTCAAGTAGACAGTAAATACGACTAACAAACAAACAAACAAGAACCTGTGATACAGTACAGCGCCTCTGGCTGGAATTGATTTAAATTAACAACAAACTTACTTTATTTTTGCAACGAATGAAATGAAAGTTTCGAGCTTCAACAAAAACAAAATGAAATTTAGCACAAATGAAAAAAACGAGAAATCCATAGCTTTATATAAAGTGTGACGTTCGTGTTATCTGGCGTATTGTTTTAGCTCTTATCACGCCTTGACTAAACTGTTTACGTTTTTAGGACATCACATGCACAAAACGAGTAGGCTATTTATTGTCCGCGGTGTCTGTGTGTGGGTGCGTGCGTGCGTGCGCATGTGTGTGCGTGCGAGCGTGCGCGCACGCGTATGTGTGTGTGTGTGTGTGTGCGCGTGTGCGTGCGTGCATGCGTGTATGTGTTTATGTGTGTGTGTGTGTGTGTGTGTGTGTGTGTGTGTGTGTGTGTGTGTGTGTGTGTGTGTGTGTGTGTGTGTGTATTGTGTGTTTGTTTCTTTGTCTGTCGCAATATCTTGTTCTTCTTCGATCGCTCAGACAGTTTCCTGTCAAATATGAGCGCAGATGCGTCATGCTGCCGTTATGCGCCTAACTAAGAAATAGTTAGGCCCAGCAAGTCCGACAGGAGCTGGAGGAAATATTTTTAAAGGTTTCTTGAAAAAGGGCAGGAGAATGGACCGGTAAGGCGTATATCGCGCGCGTTTATGAATCGATTCGCTTCCGGTTTTTTAGGACATCGATAGTCACTGTCCCCGGTCATCTACCTGCCAAATGCGAAGGCAATCGGTCAAGAAATACCGGAGATACTCAGCGCCGAGAGGCCGGTGGATACGCGTTTCGCGCATTTGCCAAACCGCGCAAATGACACGGCCGCCTCGGTTGCCGTTGCCATCGCCCTTAGGGCTCAGTAGCAAATTTGAAGCGATTCGGTCGAAAAAAAAAATCGGAGTTATGGAGCCCATTGTAGAAACTTCACACAGGCAGACAGACACATGCCTGCCTTTTTATTATATGATTTTTGGTGAAATATCCTATTTAGTTTCGTTACACCATGACATTCTATGTTACGTCACTGCCACTTATCACGCCAAGCGAGTAAGACAAAACATCTCAGATAATCGGGGATATCATAACAATAAGTAGAATTTCATTTTTCTGTTGTCTTTAAATTTCTAGCACCAAGTTTTCAAAAAGTGTTTTTTTGCGAAACAGATCTAAATTAAATAGGCGTATCATAAACACGCATGTTGCTGTAACGGTATTGCTAGACTGACGTTTTTTCCGGGATCCATTCAAGATCAAGTAGCTTTTTTTTGCGCCACTATCGATTCCTTTATTTTATTTTATTTTAACCCTTTCACCACCAATGTCGCATTTTTGCACCGCAATGATTTAACACCCATGTTACTAAAAGGCATCAAACCAGGGTCTGTTAAAGGGCAAGATGTGCCACCCCCCCAGCATTTCTCGGTTAATTGTATTTCTCCGTTTTTGCCTTTCTTACCATACATAAAGCTGTATTTTAGGAACATTTTCAGCTAATAACCTTTTATGGAATACTAACCCTATCCCTAACCCTAGCCCTAAACCTAACCCTACCCCCCACTATGTACTGCAGTACACCGTTATTTGTCACAGTTGTGGTTCGTTGCGTTTTTCCGTCTTATAGGGTGGGGGGTAGGGTTAGGGCTAGGGCATTAGGGTTAGGGATAATGAAATTAGTATTCAAAAAAGGTTTTTAGCTAAAAATGTTCCTAAGATACAGAGAATGTATGGCAATCACGTGCGTGTACAAGCGCGAGAAATGTGCGGGGGTGGCGCATCTTTACCTTTACCGTGAATTTCCAATATTGCAGATGATTTTTTTTTCCTACCCAGGTAAGAAATGGAACATTTTTTCTGAAAAATGGCTGGCGGTTCAAGGGTTAAGGAAATGGGTTGTAATATGCCCACGGCATCTTAATAAAACGGTCGAAACTGACTTTGTCACACCTTGATTGACCCTGAATGACCTCTCACATTGCGGTGAACTCCTTCACACTTGATTGACATATGACGTGACCTCTTTGCACCGGAAGCAATTTCCCTACATGCCATATTTTATTTTTCATGCTGGGACATTTTCTCAAATGACAGACCCAAACCATAATGCCACGTACTGACATTCTTGGCACTGAAAATGTTAGTGTGAGTGTTCTTTTATGTACCTCATTATTTTTGTTTGTTTTGATGCAGGATACAGAAATGTTGTTGGTAGGCCTATGTCATGTGTGTCAGGCTCAAAATAAAAGCACAGTGACTCAGTGAGTAAGTAAGCTGCTTCGACGACGAAATTCAGTCTAGATCTAACACTGTCAGCAACAGGAGGCAGGACTCTATAGAGTAGTCTATAATTTTTCTCATTCACTCTTCTCTGCCTGGTCTAGTCTGTGGTCTATGGTCTAGGGTCTAGTATAGCGTGTGTGATTGAAATTGCTAGAAATAGTCTTGTAGATAAAAATAGTTTAGCCCATTTGGCAGTACAATGTGGTCTTTATGTGTTATTTAATAGGATAAAAATAAGAAATTCCGTTCCAAAGTCAACAATCAAAATGTATTTCATAATTAATTAAAAACTTTTTTTAACTCCTCACTCCATCACAAAACTGAAAGTTGTCTAATGCCTGATAAAAAAAAAAGTCGACATGGTCCATGATTATAAAGAAACTGTCACAGCAGAAAGCAAAAAATAATTAGATCCAGTCTATGGTGTGTGTATGCATTTTTGTGCGCACATTCTTTTGTGTGCGTATGTGTGTTTGTGTGCGCGCGCATGTGTGTGTATGTGTGTGTGCTTGCTTTGCTGAAATGGCTTTCCACCTGTGAGGATACCTGTAGGGTGGGGGGGGGGGGGGGGGGTCTTTCAAATAGTTGCCCCACCTTCTGGAAGTTATGTGCTTGTGACTTCCTCTAATCTGTCACTCTCGATCGTGTCTGTCTGTCTGTCTGCTTGCCTGTCTGTCTGTCTCTACATGCTAATGAGCGAGGTTTGACGGCGTTGCCTCTTGTTTATATATATGTTTTACAGCATATTCAAATCGAAGGTACAGTTACTTCTATATAAAGAAGTTGGTCACCACCACAGAAGAAGAAAATGTTTTTTTTCTGTTTTTGGTATGGCATTTATGTGAAAGTACACAATCAGGCATTTAGATCTAGCTCCGAAAACACAAAGCGAGTGAGCCTTGAAGGCTTGGCCTCTTGTTATTTTCTATTGTCACAAATCAATACAATAACAAGATAGGATAACAAGAACACTTATATAAAGCCTTATCAGTGATACATACACAAACAAAATATGACGGAAGCTTAATCAAAGTACACTTAGTATTACGTCAGTCATATAATGGGTACAGAAGGCTAATCAAAGAAAACGAATACATTGAAACTGGAACGTGAAGATCTGTGTGTTTCCCTATCTGTCTGTCTGTACCTACGTCGCACGTACGTACATATTCATATAAGTATGTGTGTATGTATGTATGTACGTTCGTATGTATGTATGTGCTTGATGTCATCAACAGGAAAGCCCCAGGAGCTGATGGCGTCACCTACAACGTTGTCAAACAGCGGAAGAAGACACTGATGCCCATCTTCAGGTGCATAGCAAACATTTGTTTGCTGAACAGACGCGTACCATCAGACTGGAAGCACGGCGTGATCACGCTGATCCCCAAGAAGAATGGAGACCCTTCCAACGTGGACGATTGGCGGCCCATCTCCCTCCTGCTGACCTCGTACAAAATCTTCATGAAGCTGATCCTGGGGAGACAGATGACCTGGATCGTGGACACGCCAGGTGTCAGCACGCCAGAAAGGGACTTCCCGCACACGTCTTCTAGCCTGCACACCGCGGTTGTCGACATTAAGGACGCCTTTGGGAGCATCGACCACCAGTTCATGCTGAACGAACTGGTGCTCGTTGACATCACAAAAGACATTTACAGTGAATAATGCATTGACAGTGGCGTAGATGCAGGGGGGGCGGGCCCCGCCCCCCCTTCAGGCTCAGAGGAGGGGGGGGGGGGAGCATGCATGTCTTTTTGCGCCCCCCCCAAACAAAAAATTAGAGCAAGCCAGCAAGCGAAAAGGAGAAAGAGAGAGACAGAGAGAGAGAGAGAGAGAGAGAGAGAGAGAGAGAGAAAGAGAGAACTTGAAAAACTTGAAAACTTTATTACGCAAGCGCAAGGGTTGAGATGTTAGACCAAACCTATTAAAAGAGAGAGAGAGAGATGGAGAGAGAGAGAGAGTTAATTAAAAACATAAATAACTTGTATTATAGGGACATAGCTGCATTGTTTTCAAATTGCTTTATTAGTCCTTTTATTTCATTCCAGAATTGTTAGGTATTGCGATTTTTGCACCTTCTTTGCTGTTGCTTTGTTTATGTCCTCACAATACCCTGAAAACTGCTGCAGAAAATCTCCTCAAAGGTTGCAGGTACTCTGTTTGTGACATAGAACCATGGAGAGGGGGCGACTGTCCCCGTTCTCCTGGAACATAGGGGGGCGGGAGGGGGGCAGGCATGTTCATCCCAAAATTAAGGAGAGGAGAGAGAGACAGACAGACAGACAGAGAGAGACAGAGAGAGAGAGGATTCAAAGCTCCATTTTTTTCATACACTAATTGGCATTGATTTCTTTACAATTCTGATACTGAAATTATGGCCGCTTGTGCAAGTTCGAGGCCTATCAAAATACTGACCCCTTATCCATATTGTCTGCTCCCTCACCCCCCACCCCCACTCTCCTTCTCCACATGTGACTTTTGTATAAAAAAAGAAATCAGTTGCACCCGGTACCCCAATTCTGCTTCTGTCACCCCTCCCCTTACGTTCTACACCATCCCATCCTTGAAGTTGAAAAAGTACAAACGACACAGAAAATCCAAACTTTAGTTAAGTTGCTAATGTGAATTCATGTGGTTGTTTTAATCTTAGTGGGTCACAACACTTCTGATTCAAAGGTAAATTTCATTTCTGAAAAATCATCTGTTTCTGAAAAACCGGCTTAGTAATCAGTGTTTGCTGACAGCATGTGCTAATTTTTACCCCATATGACACAATCAGTTTGTGCAATATTCAAAGATAATTTGTATGATTAATCTATGAAATGTGTGTTGGACCAAAGCGGTTTATTCTGGTTGGACCTAAATATGCCTTACCTAATAGTCAAAAGACGACCGCAATTATCATTTTCATGCCCATAGATTCAGTCTTGAACATTCAAGAACTTTGAACCTTGGTTTAGTTGGCCGACTCTCATCAGCTTCTTTTCTTTTCTTTCTCGACATTGGGTTTGCCAACAACCCTCTGTCAACTCCATCCAAATATTTTCTCCCATCTCTTTCGGATAAGTCGAAGCAAATGGGAAAAATTACCATCAGAATATAAGTACAGGGTGACTAAAAAATGCAACCCACACTAAAATCGGTAATACAAAATTCAACAATTAATAAATCAATCAATGATTTATTGTCCCCGTTTTAAAACAAGGAAATTGGTCTTGCAGTCGATCAATACAATACAATACAATACAATAAATACAACACAATATATGGCAGTACAAGTGAACACCCGCCACCCGCCACCCCCCACCTCAGCAACACAGCGACAGGCCAGTCACAACTTGCCTATCACTGTGCCGCCATGGTGAAAGAGCGACAAATGCCTAGGCGCACAGAGACATCAACATATTAGACATCTTCACACACACACACACACACACACACACACACACACACACACACACACACACACACACACACACACACACACACACACACATACACACACATCTCAACATATTTATTCAGGAAAACAAGATGAACATGATAAACACCACACGATTCGTGTATGCAAAAACATCAGACAACTGCGCACAAAATCAGCATGAATAGGCTTAGCTTAAAAGTGACATGTGCAAAAATTATTGACAATGTACCCGCTTATAAGAAAACTCGCTTATAATCAAGCAATTTTTTTCTCCATGCCGAACTGCTTCTTTATTATGTATTATCAAAACTCTGATATAAGAAACTCGCTTGTAAGAAAACTCGTTTATAATGAAGCAAATTCCTTCTCCCATCCGTGATGGAAACTCGGATATAAGAAAATTATGTCATACAAGAGAGTTGGTTTGCAGTTCATTTTCTTATAAGCGAGTTCTATTTTCTTATAAGCCATTGACAACATTTTCTTAAAAGTAAGTTGGACCTGAACTGAAAGGATGTTTCGAGAAAATTGAAGTTGTTCCAAAAAGGGAAAGTTCATGTCAGACCAGTTGCGTCACAGACAGTCTAACCAGTACAGGCACTTGATTGCAAGACTACTTGAGTTCTTTTTGTTCCTTTATTTCATACTTGCCTTCAGTATTCTGTGCAAAATAAATGTTGAGCAGAAGAACAAATATGAGTGCCTGTACTTTTGCGTTGGTGGTAGAGAGACTGTCCATCCTTTTATTTTCAGAAGCAATGGCAGAGACAAAAAGGCAATCCATTTCTTTAAGAAGAACAATGCAAATAACTGACTATGTGGACAAAACTCCACATAAGCAAAAGCAAACGATTGGTGAACAACTGCATGAAATTGTAATATTTCAGTACTAGAAAGGTGAAGACAGACCAGTTCACCTCCCGATTTCTGCGGGAGATTCTCCCGTTTTCACAAGTCATTTCCCGGTCTCCCACTCACAACATCGATATCCCGCTTTCCGTTTCGGTTTTCTCCCGATCTTTAGGCCCTATCGCGCTTCGTTGTAGATTTGCACTCAGCGTGTTTGTGGCGATCCCGCCCGTCACTATGCTTCGCCCTTGGCCACGCGCGTAGTAGTGTACAGTCTTGCGCGGGCGTCACATGAGGGTGAACAAAGCTAATGTGCTCAGAACGAGGCTGCTTGAGTTGCAAACGAAAATGGCGGCAAAAGCGAGCGTCAGGCTACAGGAGACTGACAGTGAAGCAGAGAGTGATCTGGAGTTGAAACCAGCTCCGAAAAAGAAAAAGTACATGCAGAAGTACAAAACCACGTACTCCAAAGATTTTTCAAGCATCATTTCTTCGACGAGAGGAAAGGATAATGGCCTTCTGCACAAGGTGCAACCTCCACCTTAAAAATGGTGGGCAAAATGACATCAAACGTCACATTGAATAATGTTATACTTTTTGAGTTGTACGGTAAATCTTCTGGTCTGGCATACAAATCTCCTGGTTTGGGAGACCAAGTCTACTGGAGACCTAGGTCTGTGAAGAGGTACGCATTTGAAAACAGTAAAAAAGAAAAGAAAAATGCTTGTTAGTTGAGTGGTTGCAGGCACTTTTAAATCTCCTTAGTAGACTATTTTGATTTGCACCAAATTAGGAAAAAGGATGTTCTCATGCATGTTTTGTTTTTCTGTCTTTCTTTTTTCTCCCTTTTTTTCCCCATTCAACTTGGTCATAAGTAAATAAAAAATCAAAATGTGTTCTTATATCCGATTTTCCAATATAAGAAAACTCGGAAATAAGAAGCAAAAAAAAATCATCTCCCTTCGATTTTCTTATAACTGAGTTTTGCTGTATTTTGATTTTATGATGTAAGACATGAGTCATAAGTCACAAGTTTCTTTATTGTCCATTGGCATTGTACAAACGCAAATGGAAAATATGTCTTCCACCGTGTAAAATAAGTTAAATACATCCAAATTAAAACATTAATTAGATACATGAAACAGAAATTTACATTAAAACAAATATGTTACTCTCACACCACACCCAATCATTCGTCTGCTCTCCGCTATCTTGCTCGCTCATCATGCAACTCACCACCACTTCTGCCTTCATATTTAGCTCACTTTTGGAAGGGAGTCTATAGTATGATAGTTGTTCTGTTGTGTGTGTGTGTGTGTTGCGTCCATGGTCCAATCTCCAAACTTTAAAGTTGGCATTTTCTCGGGAAATAGAAGGCGTACATTGTTCAAATTTTGCATACACATATATGTTTATGTAAGCTTTCCAACAATAATGATTTGAATAATTAAATACTTAAAACAACACTGCAAACAGATAACAAACAGAAAACATTTTTAGACTAGTGGGTTAGAGAGTATTCAACAGGCAACATGAGTTAAGAGAGTCATCAACACTGAAAGCCTCAATAGCTCATAGCGTAGAGCGTCTGTCTGTCATGCCAATGGTTCGTGGTTCGATTCTCAGCAAAGGCACTTTTATTTTGAAAGAAAAGTTGTATCCATTCATTTGTTTACGACCCTCCATCTCAAAGTCATTTTTTGGCCATCTTGTACTTAAACACCCCTCTCATGTTTACGACCCTCTATCTCAAAGTCATTATTTGTTGGCAATCTTGAACATTAAACACCCCCTCATGCTTACGACCCTCAATCTCAAAGTCGTTATTTGTTGGCAATCTTGTACTTTAAACACCCCCTCATGTTTACGACCCTCAGTCTCAGTCCTTTTTTTGCAATCTTGTACTTTGTCTATCTCTGTCTCTGTGTGTGTGTGTGTGTCTCTCTCTCTCTCTCTCTCTCTCTCTCTCTCTCTCTCTCTCTCTCTCTCTCTCTCTCTCTCTCTCTCTCTCTCTCTCTCTCTCTCAACATTCAATAGAAATATTTCAAAAACTCTTTGATGCAAAAATACTGCCTATGCTGAAATTTGGGGGTTAGAAAAAGCAGCAAAGGAATGTGAAAACATTCATTTATATGCTTTGAAGCGTTTCTTAGATGTAAACAGACGTACCCCAAATGGTCTTGTCTATAGTGAAACAAACAGACACCCAATTATAATTAGTTGCATTCTACGTTCCATCAAATACTGGTTGAAGATTTTAAGAATGGAAGAAACTAGGTTACCTCGTTATGCATATATCTCCCTTTTCCGTCTTGATGTAAGAGGCAAAAAGAACTGGGCCTCCAATACCAAGCTATGTTTGTATGAATATGGCTTTGGCCATGCTTGGTTAAATCATGGTGTGGGTAATACGAAAGCATTTTTACAAGAATTTCGGCAAAGGCTCATAGACTGTAACTGGCAGAACTGGCATCATCATGTACAGAATAGTGACAGATTCCATACGTACTCAAATAATGTGTCTCATTCTGTTAAACCATATCAAACTGTCAACTTAAGTCGCGCATATAAAGAGATTACTTGTAAGTTTAGACTCTGTATTTCTGATATTAAAGTTCATTATGTAAGATACAGGACCCACACAGAAAATGACCTGTTATGTCCAATGTGTAGAACAGAAAAGGAAGATGAAGTACGTTTTGTTTTGGTATGCCCAGTTATTCACGGTTTAAGACAGAGGTTAATTCCAGAGAAATTCTATAGAGAGCCATGTCAATTTCGTTTGTGCATCTTAATGTCCTCGAGCAACGAAAACTTAGTAAAAAGGTTTAGCGTGTTTCTATATCAAGCTTTTAAGATTAGAGACACATTATGTTCGTAACGCACTTTCAGTGCTAATATTATGCCTATTATGTTTGATTATATATTTTGTGCCACTTGTTTGTTACTTTATATAACACTCCCATTCACTAGGGGCCATGGCCTAGATGAAATAAAATATTTTCATTTCATTTCTCTCAACATTCTTCCTTTTACAGATAAACTTCAATATAATAAAGCAATTTTGATGTACAGAATTATGAATGGTTTGGCACCTTCAACTTTAACAAAAAGATTTCCATTGAACCAGTCAAGATATACCAACAATATTCTTATCCCCAAACCCAGAACTGATCTTTTTAAAACAAGTTTAACTTTCTCAGGTGGAAACCTGTGGAACTCCTTACCATCTTATTTAAAACAAAACCCCAGTATTAATTCATTTAAAATCGCGTATCACAAATTTCTGTTTCAAAGATTAAAAGATAAAATGTGAACATAATAATAATAATAATAATAATAATAATAGCTTCATTATCTATTTTTTTGTCACAGGTTTCGATTATTCACCTTATGATTATGTGTGTGCCTTAGTATAACCCCCCTCCCCCACCTCCCACCTCCCGTCTACCATTACCTTCATTTCCCCCCGATTTTTTTGCGCATGCGTTACTTAGTTTTTGTTGTTTTACGGTTTTTTTAATTTCTTGTTATTTATTACTATTTCCCCAGAGCTGGGTGGGAAAAGGCTGTCATTGCTTATCTCATGTTCCCTGGTTAAATATTTTTTTGTTTTCGTTTTCTCTCTTTTCCTTTATCTCTCTTTCTCGCATGCACATGATACAGAATTCCTGAAATAATCACACACACACGCGCACGCAGGCACGAGCACGCACACGCGCACACGCACACACACACACATGCACACATACATTTTCTCTTGCAGCTATTCCCACTTTTTTCAGCTTGTAAGAAGCAAGAAAGCAGACGAATTTCTAAAACATGAAAATAAATTCAATTAAATTTTATGACGATTTAGACACACACACACACACACACACACACACACACACACACACACACACACACGCGCGCGCGCGCGCAGAGATACACACACAGACATCACAAACACAAGCACAGACACACACATACGTGCGCGTGCGCACGCACTAACACACACACACACACACACACACACACACACACACACACGCGCGCGCGCGCGCGCGCGCGCGCGCGCGCGCGCAGAGATACACACACAGACATCACAAACACAAGCACAGACACACACATACGTGCGCGTGCGCACGCACTAACACACACACACACATACACACACACACACACACACACACACACACGCACGCACACACAGCCCCCCCCCCCCCCCCACACACACACACACAGAGACAGACACACACACACACACAACACTAAAGCACCACGTCTGCGCACCCACCCACCCACACTATGCAATACATAATTATATATATGGGCAAACACCCTCCCACCTCCCATATCCCCCTTCACATACATCCCGGCACTCGCATATAGTACAAGATTCTTATCTAGAGAGTTTAGTTTTGTATAAAATTGTTATGTAAGGTTAAAATAACTATAAAATAAAGTGAAGATACATGGTTTCAACATTAAAACATGCGCAATATCGAGTCATATCACCAGGCACACCCTCACTTTCTCGTGATTTTCTTCCATCCATCTCTCTCTGTGTGTGTCTCTGTCTCTGTCTCTCTCTCTCTCTCTCTCTCTCTCTCTCTCTCTCTCTCTCTCTCTCTCTCTCTCTCTCTCTCTCTGTGTGTGTGTCTGGCTGTCCGTCTGTCTATCCGTCTGGCTGTGTATTAACACATACTTACACACGCACACATGTACACACACGCGCGCGCGTGTGCGCACACACACACACACGCGCGCGCACACACACACACACACACACAGAGAGACTGCCCATCCGTTTATTTTCAGCAGCAATGGCAGAGAGGAAAAGACAATCCATTTCTTTAAGAAGATAAATACAAATAACTGAATATGTGGACAGAAATCCACACAAAGGCAAACGACTGATGAAAAGCTGCATGGGTGGACAGTAAATGGTAATATTTCAATACAAGAAAGGTGAAGAGGTACGCATTTGATAACAGTAAAAAGAAATAAAAAGCTTGTTAGTTGAGTGGCTACAGGCACCTTTAAATCTTCTTCTTAGTAGACTATTTTCATTTTATGATGTAAGACATGCACCAAATTAGGAAAAAGGATTTTCTCTTTGTTATGTTTTTCTGTCTGTCTTTCTTCTTTTTTTCCTTTTCCCCCCCCCCCCCCCCCCCCCCCCCCCCCCCCCCCCCCCCCCCCCCCCCCCCCCCCCCCCCCACCCCCCCCCCCCCCCCCCCCCCCCCCCCCCCCCCCCCCCCCCCCCCCCCCATTTGAACTTGAATATAAGTTTAAAAACATTCAAAATGTTTTCTTATGTCCGATTTTCGAATATAACAAAACTCGGATATAAGAAGCAAAGAAATCGTCTCCCTTCGATTTTCTTATAACCGAGTTTTGCTGTATTTTGATTTTATGATGTAAGACATGAGTCATAAGTCACAAGTTTCTTTGTTGTCCATTGGCATTGTACAAACGCAAATGGAAAATTGTCTTCCACCGTGTAAAATAAGTTAAATACATCTACATTAAAACATTAATTAAAAACATGAAACAGAAATTTATATTTAAGCAAATATGTTACTCTCACACCACACCCAATCTGCTCTCCGCTATCTTCTCGCTCATCATGCAACTCACCACCACTTCTGCCTTCATTTTTGTTTTTAATTTTCTGTTCTGTTCTTTCTTTCTTCCTTCTTTTCTGTTCTTTCGCTGTTTTTCCTTTTTTTCATGCACAAAATTAGGTAAAAGGATTTTCTCTTCGTTTTATGTTTCTGTTTGTCTTTATTTATTTATTTTTCTCTGTTTCTCTTTTATTTTCCCCTGTTTTCCCATTAAACTTGGCTATAAAAAAACACTTCAAAACTCGGATGTAAGATTTTTTTTTTTATCTCCCTTCGATTTTCTTATAACCGAGTTTTGCTGTAACTAGAAGGTATCACCAAGTGACAGACATGTCCTAGGTCCATGTTTCTACTCCAGTGATCGCGCTAGGAATTTTTAAAACCAGTCCCATCAGCGACAGTTTCTCCCTATCACCAGTGTAAAAACCAGTCCCAGGGAAACAAAAACCAGTGAAACCCACAGAAACTCACAATACCAAAGCCTCTGTTACACCATTTATCAGTCAGAGCAAAAATGTATCAGCCCCGGAGACTGACAGGTCAATTGTTTTTCAGTATTTTGGTTTTTGCAATCAGTATTTTACTGATAATTACCAGTTAACGCGATCATTTTACTCCTGCTGGTTTTTGTTGAATTTTAGCACTCAACGCGTATGGTAATAAACGGAATAAATTTACACACACACACACACACACACACACACACACAGATATATAGAGAGAGAGGGGGTGGGAGAGACAGAGACAGACAGGCAGACAGACAAACAGACACTCTGACAGACAGACAGGCAGATAGAAACGGATATATACAGAGAGAGGGAGAGAGAGAAGGTAGAACACACACCCAGTTCCACTTTCATGGGCCCAGGACAATGATAAATAACAAAACTGGATGTTTTAAAAATGAAAATATTTAATTTGACATTCTCAGCTTGTTGGCAACATTGTCATTATAAAAGCTTAAATCAGAAAACATAATGATATTAATAATGTAATCACCATAATTATTGTCATAAAGTTTGCAACAAACAGGTGTATAGTTTTTAAAATACACAAACGTTGAAAGTTCAACTTTAACACTTTAATGGGCCATTCATTAGGCCTTTGACAGCCACACTACTTTCTTCTAACCTTTATTGCGCGCCAGTAAGCGAAGGTAAGCTTTGATATATGATTGGTTTACGATAGCAATTCCTGTTGATAAGTGACATAATAATCTATGAATATATGAATATTAAATAACATTAACACAAAACAAAACATATACAAACGAAAATAAAGGATTTTGGATTTGAACAAGCAAAAAAAACCCACCCCCAAAACCAACCAAACAAATGTAAGCTCCCAAAGACACGGAGATTATTGAAAACATGATCAGAAAAAAGTATCAGAAGCATCAAATCAGTCCTTCCCGTGATTTGTAATTTCGTGTGCTTGTACATGAATGACTAAGTGTAAACATAAACATAAAAAGGTGTTAGAGTAAAATAATTGATTAGAATCACTGTACGACATGACCACTTATTCTTAAACCATAGACGATATTCATGTTTATTACTCTAAGATGAGATTCATCATCATGGCTGTCCCACGCGTCCGAGGATGACTTTCTTGCTGTGCCTTCATCGGTGTGACGCTGCAGCAGCTTTAAGCTGACGAGGCTGCAACCCGGCCCACTTGAGGTTGGCCTTGAGGTTGTCCTTGAATCTCTTCTTACGGTGACCCTGATTGCGGCTGCCTTGTGTCAGCTCACTGTAGAGAAGCTGACGAGGGATCCTGGACTCCTCCATGCGGATGACGTGGCCAGTCCAACGAAGCTGAGCTTATTGTTCCACAAACCTTTTGGCAGTGGCCTAGTAATTGAGATTTTTTCCTGTCAGTATATTATCTCCCTTGCATAGATAAAATGCGCAGTTTTTCATTACAGCAAACGCCAAAACATTTTAAAAAAGACAAGAAAAGACATAACAACCTAAAAGGAAACGGCTAGGATATCTAGAATAATAGCATATCTCTTAAAATGAACGAAAACAAACAAGTGGATTAGGCCTGTGTTTAAAAAAAACATACAGAAATTTTACAGTTTTCTATGAACCAAAGCATAATTAAAAATGTGTATGTGGCAAGCTTTTTTATAATACACATGACTAGAGAGGGCCGGATACTGAGATTATATCCAAATTAAAGCATAAAAATAGTTTTTTTTAAAGTAAAAATAGTAAGTCAGCACATTTTACTATTTTTTTCTTTTCAGAACACAGAACAATTAAAAAAGTTAATGATAACTGAGCTTGTTTCTGAGGTTCACAAATAAAGACATATATATAGAGATAAATTTGAAATAAAATCTCAGTATTCTGCTGTGCCTCTGATCAAAAGGACTTAAAAGTTAGAGCATTTAAAATGCAAAACTAGTAAAATTTGATAAAAAAAAACATTTTTTTTTCCAAATGTCTTTATAATCATAGAGTGCTAGCTTAAGTTTTTCCTCCTTTTTATGGGAGGCAACACAGAGCCCAGTCCACGACAGCTGTTTCGATCCATGAGGATCTGAGATCTTACCCAAGTCATGTGGGATTTTCTCACCTCAACACCAAGGTCCTTCTACGGTGGGAAGGTTTCCCTGTTGTATATTGGCAAAAATATATATCTTGCCTTTCTTCCTCCTCTTTCTCTTACCCAAAAAAAAGAGAAAGAAAATATGCTTAGCTAATGCAGAGTATATAAAAATCTGATTGCCAAAGCTGTTGTTAGCCTAAAATAAGATCATGATGCATAAACAAATTCTTGTTCATAGGGGCGTGCTAAGGTGTATCATTGTTTTCAAACAAAATTCAACTTGATCATGGTGCGCTTTGTAAACCAACAGTTTACCCGGTTAAGTTGGTTATGACAGAGACATGGCCAATGACACTGAACTATTCATCTCAAGCCGTGTTCTGGGCAGCAGCCAGGTTGACACTGGTGGAAGCCGGCGCGGGCTCAGCAGTGTTGACACTACCGTAATCATTCTGGGGGTCCAGCAGAGGGTTCTCCAGCCTCCTGTACCCGGACCTGGCCCGTCGTCGTTTGGCGCGGACTGCCAGCACAGCCAGCGTGGCGACGATCACGCAGCCCAGGGTGGCCCCGATGGAGATCCCAGCCGCCGCCCCTGGAGACATGGAACTTCCAGAAGATGACGACTGACCCGAGACATCGTTCTGGGACAGGAACAGCGAAGCCTCCTGGTTCTGCTTCCAGGTGTTGGTGGCAGGGTCGAAGATGACCAGGTTGTTTGAGGTCGGGGCGGAGACAGGTGGGGCGGCCATGAAGGGAGGCCGCTTGATGGTGGGCAGGACAGGCCCGGCCATGGACCCCGTCTGCACGCAGTAGTTGATCTGACAGCCCTGGTCCACCGTGGCCAGGTGACGGCTGAAGCCGTCCGGGCAGCGCATGGGCCACTCGTCAGCCTGGTCATGGAAGAACAGCTTCAGATTTCCCTCATGATCCGACTCAGCCGCTCTGACCTTTCTATGACCTTGACCCGAGAGGTCCGCCACAGCCAGGGGGTTTCCGGCTTTGCAGCTGATGAACCCGGCAAAGGGCAGGGAGTATTCTTCGCCAAACTCGTAATCGTCGCTGATGCAGACGTGGAGGTCGGCCCCAGACCCGATGCTGAGGGGAAAGAAGGTGGGCGGGCAGGTGGCGGCCTGGGTGACGGGGTTGAGGACGTGGGAGGTGAAGAGTCCCCCGAACAGGTAGCCCGAGTGAGGGGGCACCCCGCCCGTGGCCACGCACCAGTACATAGTGTAGGTGGCTTCACTGCGGTAGTAGTCATCGTGGCAGCGCTTCCAGAACCAGGCGCCGTGGCACACGTGCTGTGATCGGCTGGAGGCCGTGGTGCCGGAGTGCAACTGGATGGAGCGGTAGTTGGCTGGGCAGGACGTGCCTCCTGTCAGAGGGTTCACCTGCAACGCCACGCGCATCTATAGTCTACATGTCAATAGAAAAAAAGGTGGACACAACGAAGGCAGAGTATAGAAACCTTTAGAACGAGCATGTTTCTTCTTTCACAGGTCTTTGTATGCTTATCAAAGTTTTGGGTTTTAATGAGAGCTAGATGAAAATGACTCGTTTGGCCACTTCATAGCTCCAACATTTTATTTATCTCCCCTCCCCCCCTCCCCCCCCCCCCCCCCCCCCTGCGTCCCAGAATCCCAGTTGATCCCCCCAAAAAAAAACCCACCCAACCCAAGTAACAATCAAAAACAAACAAACAATTCAACAAAACAAAATCCCACCTGGACGAGCCCCCTGCACAGATCCCCGTTGTTGGATCCCGGGTTCATGACGCAGGTCTGGAAGACACCTCCGAAGGTCAGGTTGGTTGGGGGAGGCTTGCATGAGCCGTCCTCGCTGTTGGCGGAGGGGCAGAAGTTGGGGGAGGTGGGCTGCAGGCACCCCGGGATGGTGTTGTAGGAGTAGTAGGTCTCCACGGCCTCCTTCACCCGCTGGTACACCTCGTTCAGCGTGGAGCTGGGCAGCTCGGGCAAGGTGGCGCCCGTCAGCACGTAGAACAGGGGGTCTCCAGAACGGTCCAGGGCCACCAGGTCTCTGCAGGAAGAGCGTATAGGGAATTTAAGCAACGTCCTTCATCTTGCTCCTCACCAACCCTTTCCAACCTCCAATTGCCAGAGATTTTTAACCACAATCCTCGTATATTTTGTTTTACCATCCACGACCCATCTCAGCCCTCTAAGTTTGGTTATGCGTCCAGTACCTTCCATGCTGTGACAAGCATGCACATAGAAGCCTTCTCTCGCCGCATACAAGTTCTCAAAGAGGACAATTAGCCCACAGCCCCCCTTCCCTCTGCCACCCCCTTCCTTGTTTTCGTTGAGGACAAGACTTTTGTTAGCTTTGCGGCCAAAGCGCCCTACCAAAACTTGGCCTTGGGATTAGTTAGTGCAAGAGGAAAACAACATCGCAAAGACTTCGTAAAAAAAAGAAACCTAAAATGTATGTGCTTTTGTTGTAGCATTTTTTATTTCCCTCTCTCATCCCTCCATTCCACAAAACACGATATGTAACTTAACTCATGGATTAACAAATGAATAAATGGATTATTGAATAACTGGCTTTGAACTGAATATATTCATACATGTAAACATAATTAACAAAGCCATTATAATGAAGTGTAGGGATCGGAAATTTGGTTTGTCATTAAGAAACAGTTGATATAATAAGAGGGATTTTTCCATTTTTTGACAGTCCTGCACACAAACATCAAAATATCATTATGAACTTTGATTTTGTCCCCTACAATGTATGTTCTTTTAATGTAAAAGGTATTTTTCTATTTAGACTTCAAAAGTCATCAATACTAATCAAAGCATAATAGAGAAACAACTGAAAGACATATTTTTGCAGAGCAGTTCTCGGATTTGATATGGTTGCTAAAATTTGAAACGGGAGAGTGCGTGTTGGCACAACCACGGAGTGGAGGGGGGGGGGGGGGGGTAAACATCCTAATTTTTCTCGTTCTTGTATGTTCTTTTGCATCCTATTCTGCTAAATTCCATTATATTTGTATTCTATTTCGATATGCTCTATTCGATGTGCTATCTTATCCTGTTCATCGTCGTGCAGCAATAATTTGATTTATTCACCTGTCCACCTCGGCCGCCCAGGCGTCGGGTGTGAAGTTGGCAGGTCTGAAGAGCGGCCCTCCTCGGGTGTGGATGCTGGAGGAGGTCCTCTGGCTCCGGTACTTGGCCAGGAACTTCTGGTCGGTCTTCACGTCGTAGGAGGCGCCCATGTGGAACACCCCGAACAGCGAGGCGGAGGCCGAGGACAGGATTTCGCTCTTGTGCTCCTGCTCTTCGTTCATCCAGTCCTCCCTCAGCTGATCCACCTGTTGATTAGTTGACTGATTGATTGACTGAATGTGAATGACAGACTTGATTGATATATTGATTGAATGTGCTCCTGCTAGTCGTTGCCACAGTCATGCCGAAGCATGTGTAACCGTGGCTTATGGGTTGTGTTTGGACATTTTTAGGCGGTGGTTGTGGTAGGAGTGTGGTTAATAGACGATTTTCGGGGGGAACAAAAACCTAGGGGAGAGCACTTCGTGAAAATTAGAGCTGCTTACCTCGATTACTCGGTCAAATACCATAGCAACAATGGCGTCGATGGTTGAAACCGCAGGACGCGAGTCAGCGACTTGCAAACATTTGTTTTTAGAAAAATGAGGGGTGGCCAGTGGCCACAAACTGATAGAACTTGCAAAATGCGACATTAAAATATAAATGACATCAATTTTAAAATGACGCATGGTGTTCTAAGTGCTGTTTGTCTACTCAAACACACGAGGCGAGAGCAGGGGATCTACCTGATGGTAGAGTAACTTCCCCTGTTAGACCGATTGAATTAGGCAAGCTCACTCCCACACACCATGAAATTATTCCCCTTCAATTATTTCCGATCAATTCCTATTCGCTAGTCATGGCTAAGATTGCTTGTTGAGATTTTGTGGTTAAGTTTGTGAAATCCCTCTCTCTCTCTCTCTCTCTCTCTCTCTCTCTCTCTCTCTCTCTCTCTCTCTCTCTCTCTCCCCACCCCACCTGTTCCAGAGCAGCCCCGGCATCAGCCTTAGTGACGACGTGGGTGCCGAAGTCTCTGACCAGGAGCTGGGCCAGGTAGCGGGCCCTCTCCTCCTCCCCCAGTTCCTGGGCAGCCGCGATGGACAGCACCCGGTTCCTGAACACCGGGTGCAGCGGGGTGTCCGGCTGAAGCTGCACGCCGTACCTGATGAAACGAAGCCAGAGGAGTAAAGCAAAAAGGACAGAAAAGGGAGCGAACATACAGTACTCCCCGTTTATAGTAAACTCGGTTATAATAAATTTTGGTTACAGTAAAGGAAAGCACTGGTTCCCAGTCAAAGGTCTACTGTTTTATTACTAAATAGACCTCGGATAGTAGCAACTCGGTTATAATAAAAAACCTGCTATAGTAAAGTTACTTTTGGTTCCCCACAGGACTGGCTCCTCGGTTACAATAAACAAAAAATGTCCTCTTCGTGACCTTTGTAAATACGTCACCAATGTATGCATCACAGTCTCACCACTCCCCCCACCCACCCATAATAACAACTGGGTTATAATTAAAATTAAAAAAACTCCTATAGTAAAGTCATTTGTGGTTCCTCTTTTACAATAAAAAAAAAATTGTCCTCTTCCTGACCTTTGTAAATACGTCATCAATGTATACGTCACAGTCTCACTACTCCCTCTACTTCATCAACGAAATTGAAAGGCACTAAAAAAACATGTTTCTTTCCCTTCATTATTTGGTGGAAAAAAATGAATCCGAAAAAAAATATATATACAGCCAAATCCGCTTATAAGAAAACTCGCTTACAATGAAGCAAAAAAACTTTCCCTGCCGAACTTCTTCTTTCTTATCTATGATCAAAACTGGGATGTAAGAAACTCGCTTATAAGAAAACTCGGTTATAAGCAAGCAATTTGTTTCTCCAATCCGCAATGGAAACTTGGATATAAGAAAATTATGTCATACAAGAGAGTTGGTTTGCAATTCATTTTCTTATAAGCAAGTTCTATTTACTTATAAGCGAATTACCATTGACAACATTTTCTTAAAGACCCCCCAGATAACGAGTCAAAATCACGGGTTCCACCTGTTTTCCTTCTTATAGCTGGTACAAAATCTTGTTTTGACCAGGTTTGACTCCCATACAAATGCCCCCAAATTGAAAACGAAACATTTTTTTAAAGAGCAGCCTCAATTTGAAGTTGGGGAATTTGTATGTGGGTCACAGCTACCCAGAAAAAAACAAGGGATTTAATCGTGTTGGGTCAGTGTGTCTTTAAAAGTGAGTTGGACCTGAACTGAAAGGATGTTCCGAGAAAATTGAAGTTGTTCCAAAAAGGGAAAGTTTACATCAAACCAGTTGTGTCACAGACATTCTAAACAGTACAGGCACTAGATTACAAGACTAATTGAGTTGTTTTTGTTCCTTTATTCCATACTTTCCTTCAGTATTCTGTGCAAAATAAATGTTGATCCGAAGAAAAAAAAATGAGTACTTTTGTGTTGGTGGTAGAGAGACAAGGGAAAAAGCTTCAAAATGTTTTCTTATATCTGAGTTTCGGATATAAGAAAACTTGGATAAACAAAACATCATCTCCCTTCGATTTTCTTATAACCGGGTTTTGCTGTATTTTGATTTGATGATGGGTTTATATTTAGTATTTTGCGTTAGCTTTGACTTTGAAAAACGTCATCGGATAAGATAAAAAATACCATCAAAACTTTACTATATCCGAACATCGTTTATAAGAAAAACCTGTTATAGTAAAGGAAAAGCCTTGCTCCCCTGCACTTTACTATAAGCGGGGTGTACTGTAATATTAAAGTGGTAAGCGAACGAAAACGAGGGGACTGGATTCAAACAAAGACTTGTGGAGGTTGTTTAAAGGCTAAATAATTTATTATACAAAACCCAAAACTACATGTTCTTCCCTTCACTATCCACTCCCCAATAAAGGCTCAGGCTGTTGCTTCTGAAAGTGGTTTTATTTATTTGCTAGCTAAAATATTATTTTCAAAAAAGAATTAAGAACCCCCCACCCCACTCCCTTCCTCTTTCTTATCCTTCTGTCTGTGGCATGGGTGCAACTTTTCGTGGTATACAAGGATTTCCTGTTTTTGAATTTTACCAGGAAAGGAATTTCTTTTTTTTATTTGTCAAACAAGATCTTTGTGTGTCTATTGTATTTTTCAAACACTTTAAAATAAGCATTTGTATAAATTGTAGAAAAATCAAACTAAAATACCTTCATAAATCAATTTTTCTTCAGCTGCATCACCCCTAGACCCCGGCCTTTCAGGTTTTTCATTTTGTGTTGCTGCACCCATGCTGCGGGTCGGTTGATTTTCCTAAGATTTAATTTCGAAGCTAAAGAGCCCAAAGGTTTACAGATGATAACTTTTGATCAGACTGACCGGATGTAACGTAGCTGCGCTCTGGTGGTGACGGACTTGTCTCCGATCTGCTTGCTCTTGATGTCCTCGAAGTCTGAGGAGAACTTGCCACTGATGCTGAACTTGCTCAGGCCAAGGCCTGCCTCCACGTTGATGGACCGGGACGTCGTGCTGGTCCAACTCTGAAAGAAAAAAAGCAGTGCAGAAAGTATTGGTTCAAGCAAGGCCACAATGGTTTGGTATTGTTTTTATCATGGTCAGAGAGAGAGAGAGAGAGAGAGAGAGAGAGAGAGAGAGAGAGAGAGAGATTACTTGGAAGTTCAGTAAGCTTATAAAGACGTTTATAAATGGCATCGAAGCCAGCGCTTTTGCACAGGCAGTCCATGAAAACCAAGATAGGTCTCTACCAGGCGTTCCTTTTCCTTTTCTATTTTCCCTTTTCACGTGAAGTAAAGAGACGCCACGTTTCCTATTCTTCTCCTTTTGTCTTTAGGACCAACTCTGGGAGCATGTCCTTACAGATCCTTCCCCGCTGAAGAGGCTAACAGATTATGCATAACGGGATAATGTATCCTATGGCTAAAAGCAAAATATGGTGTTAATCCCTTTGCAGGCGAAGAGAGGCGAAGGCCCCTAGTGTCACAACCCGCCACCAAATGTTCTCAAACTTTGCCGAAAGTCCTAGCCCTGTAGGCAGAGCTTCAGATTGTCAGCGGGCGCGCGGGTCATCAACTCGTAATGATGGTTATTTGACCCCTCATTTTGTGCAGCCAGGGGTCATCTGACCCAAAAGGTCTGCAATAAAAGTTAAGTTTAATACTAGAATAACATTATTTGCCCATTCTTTTGGAAATTGACCTATTAGTTTCTGCAAATAGGGGTCATATGACCCACGAAGCTTCACGGCAATCTGAAGCTCTGTGTAGGCCTACCTTCCAGTGCATGATGAGCTCGGCGAAGGTCTGCACGAGACTGGCCTTGACGGGCACGGCGCTGACGGAGTCTGGCAGCAGGAAGCGGCCGTCCTCCGTGGTGCGGCACTGCGAGTAGTTGAACACCACCACCTGGCCCTCGTCCACGTTCCTCAGGTTGTCCCACCCAAAGCCAGGCAGCACCTCGAATCTCTGAAAGGGCCATAAACGTAGGTGTGTTATGCACTTAACGACACACTGACCCACCACGATTAAATTAAGTCCCTTGGTTTTTTTCTGGGTAGATGAGACCCACATACAAATGTCTCAACTTCAAATTGAGGCTGCTCTTTAAAATGATGTTTCGGTTTGAATTTGGGGGCATTTGCGTGGGAGTCAAACCTGGTCAAAACAAGTTTTCTTACCAGCTATAAGAGGGAAACACGTGAAACCCGTGATTTTGACACGTGATCTGGTGGGTCTTTAAGGTCTCTGTGAGTGTGAACATTTTTCACTCTTTCCCCATGGCAATATGCAAGTGATTTTTAATGACTGGCTATCACTGTGTCTTGCCATGGGGGAAGAGGGGAAAATATTCACGTGTACGGAGACCTTTACTCATGTAAACGAACATTTGTGCAAAGATAAACTATACCGGTGCATCACGACTCTAAGGAGAACGATTGTCAGAAGAACGACTGTTAGAAGACAGGACGAAACGAACGGAATTTTATTTATACAGGGTAATGAGATCAGTATAAATATCTTATTTACACCCAGCCCTGGCTGTCAAGAGAACGATTGTCCAGATACTGTACTGCACAGTATTCCTCTGCCCAGCTGCATGTAAGAATAGTATGTTTTGACCTCGTTTGTATAGGTCTTTTGGTGAACTAACATTGTTTTGCCTTCACATTTACTGGTCAATGGCGAAGTACTCTTTGCTCGCATTTCAATCTCCGCTGAGGAGTTCACGTGTTTGTAAATTTGCTTTGTGAAATATCAGCAAACTTACTCAAGAAGTTAATATAAGTTATAAACGAATTTCAATTAAAATTGCAATGGATGACGCCTTGTTAAAAAAAAAATCCATTCAGTTTTGGAATGAATATAGATTGTCATTCAGATAAAGGGATTCTCATTTGGGTTTTTTAATACGTATTTACGGATACATTTTTAATGTTTTTTTGGATATGCTTTCATAAAAATTAGGCCTTGTATGCAGAGTTTGATGAACTAAAAGCTGTGCACATCCAGCCGGGCTGTCAAAACAAAAAAAGCTCACAAAGTCTTGCGTTAGATCAAACAATCGGGTCGTTGTTATGTAACCCTACGTATTTCACTCACGCACAAAACATATAATTTTAAAACAATAAGAGTTCAAGCGAAGTCATTCGTTCTCACCTGCATCTTAGCGTGGTTCTTCATAGCCAATTCCAGGCATCGGCGTGGGTCTCCAACAGGGTAGTCTGAGGCAGAGCCTTGATCGTGGAAGTGAACAACGTCTGGTCCTGAAGCGGGCTGCCCGGCACCATTGTCGTTGTTGCCTGCAGCTGAGGCCACAGTCGTGATGGAGCAAGCCAGGGACACGATGACCCACGCTAGTGCGAGGGAACCCAGAACCCGCAACGAGATGGCTCCGTTCATGGTTGTGATGATTCACTGATCGCCGCCCCCTATGGTTAGGTAAATGGCGTTTGTAGTTGTTATTCAATCACATAAATTATTTGCATATAGATATATAGATAGATTTGAAATAAACTCTTAGTATACTGCTGTGCACCGTGTCTCTGATCTAAAGGACATGAAAGTTAGAGCATTTGAAATGCAAAACTAGTAAACATTTGATAAAAACTTTTTGTCCAAATGTCTTTATAATCGAACATTAAAATAAAGACCAGTTACAATAACTAGGTATCTTGATCCATGTTCTAAAAAACATAGAGTGCTAGCTTAGTTTGTCCTCCTTTTTAGGGGAGGCAAGACAGAGCCTGTAGTCCACGCTTTATTAGTTTATTTACTATTTTGCTTAGACTGTGTAGGTTTTCCGTGGGTTTGGTTATGATTTAATTTGGGATTAGGCCCAACTGTCTTGTTTTATTTTTTGGGCCGTTTTCAGAAATGCTGTACACTCTCTCTCTCTCTCTCTCTCTCTCTCTCTCTCTCTCTCTCTCTCTCTCTCTCTCTCTCTCTCTCTCTCTCTCTCTCACTCTCTCTCTCTCTCCCCCTCTCTCTGTGCATTCAGACTATGAATATTAGCATTGTCAATTATCTTCCTCTCTCCCACCCATGATAATGAGTAAAAAGCCTATAACATTAAATTATTCATACTAGCGCAACGTCGAGTACCGGTAACGCCTAGTAACGGTAACGCCAAGTACTGGTAACGCTGAGTATAGCAAATTTGAAGCGATTCGGTTAAGAAACGCAGTGTTATAAGGCCCCGTTTCCTGTTGGCGCTGCTCTGAGAGTGATGCGCTCTCCCTAGTAACGGTAACGCCAAGTACTGGTAACGCTGAGTACAGCAAATTTGAAGCGATTTGGTTAAGAAAAGGCGGAGTTATAAGGCCCCATTTCCCGTTGGCGCTGCTCTGAGAGTGATGCTCTCTCCCTAGTAACGGTAACGCCTAGTAGCGGTAACGCCAAGTACTGGTAACGCTGACTACAGCAAATTTGAAGCAATTCGGTTAAGAAACGGCGGAGTTATAAGGCCCCGTTTCCCGTTGGCGCTGCTCTGAGAGTGACGCGCTCTCCCGATTCTCTTCAAATTTGCTGCCAGGCTTTGCCCCGACCACAGCAAGCCTGACAGAATCGATTCGCTTCCGGTTTGGCAAATCGATAGGCACCGTCCCCGGTCATCTACCTGCCAAATGTGAAGGCAATCGGTCCAGAAATACCGGAGATACGGGCGCCGAGAGGCCGGCGGATACGCGTTTCGCGCATTTGCCAAACCGCGCAAATGACACGGCCGCCTCGGTTGCCGTTGCCATCGCCCCGTTAGGGCTCATAGCAAATTTGAAGCGATTCGGTCGAAAAACGGCGGAGTTATAAGGCCCGTTTTGTGTTTCACACACAGACAGACACACACACACACACGCTTGCCTTTTTATTATATGATTCACCCTCTAGGACAAACGAAAGTAGGAAACAAGGCAGTGGGATAGGGTGGAGAAGAAGAAAGTAGGCCTACTTGACTATAAAATAAACTCTGTGAAAAACAAAACAACTGTAGTCTTAACTAACTCATTATACTAGGGGTATCATGTATTAACATGTTATGTGGCGGTACCATAGCCGATGAGGTTTAACCGAGACGTGGTTACCGCTACACCTATCTACATTGTTAAAAACTCGGGACTTTACTGGTGTTGCACTGCCTCCGGGCATTGCCTCCAGTATTGTTCCCACCATCTTTGTATTTACAAATGCCCCACATGGCCGAAAGGCCGAAGAGGGTGTAAAACCCTATTTTCACTCACAAAACAACTGTGCTATTCAAACGTAGGTGTCCTGAAAGATTAGTCACGACATGCATTTCGACATGACCATGGCTTTGCGAGTTTGATACAGAGTAGCTTGACTTACTTCCTTCTTTCATAGTTAGGAAGTAGGCCTACTTCACTATGACACAGACCGTCGCCATCGTGAATAGAGTATAGTAACAGTTGTGTATTCGCGATTAGCGACGCACAGACGCAAGATGAGACAATGCACTATTTGATTAATTGTCGATGCTTTTCTCAAGAAAGTGTTCGTGCTTGCGCGCGTGTACTATCGCACGTAAGTACACTCGGGTTAAGATCACTCACGCTCATACATACACACACAGTCCACGGACGTAGCAAGCGGCCTGACTGGCCCGGCCATGGCCGGCCCACGTTTTTGCCACACACACAAAAAGAAAGAAAGAAAAGAGAAAAATTGGTGAAGGAATAAAATAAGGAAGGAAAAGAACAGAGCACAAAAGAAACAAAACAAGGAAGGAAAATATGTAGATTTATTATCCCCCCTCCCCCCAATTTTTATTTATTTAAAAATTTCACTGTGTTGTTGTTGTTGTCGTACCTTGGCTAAAAGACTCCAGGGATCATCCCAACAGCCGAATCACTTGAAAACTTTGGTACAATGCACAGCTAGGGATGAGAACATTACGTGTGTGATCGTTTTTGATTACACCGCCACGAGCAGCCACACGCCGACTTCTGAGGATTTGTTAGACTGATGATGTTATGCTAGGAGCTTGTCATGGCTAAAGACAACCCCCGCATAACTATGCAGAGCATAACAACATTTTGATGTAGCCTTGGTGTTCTAGCCTATGTCAATTGGTCTGACACAGCCAGTACAAGGCGGAAACTTTCACCGTGGCTGACAGGAAACATTTTGTCATTTCGGGTATTGGGTATTAGGTACTTTAAAGTCACAGAGGCGTCTCTGTGAAATTCGGTTGCTCCCACCTGGAGAGCGCGTCGCAACCAGAGGCGTGCCACCCAATTAAAATTTTTTTTGCTGCATGAGATTTTTGTGTGACTGATGAGGAAGGATAGGGGGGGGGGGGGGGGGGGTAAATTTTGACCAAATGACAACTTTTTTGTTGCCACTGGGTTTGACATATGCTAAGTGCTTGGGCACACGGGACCTCGGTTTATCGTCTCATTCGAAAGACTCCACATTCAGACCGTAAGGTCTATGCAAAGTGAGAGGAAAAATCCCCTGTACCCAGGTTCGAACTCGGGTTTACTTGACACTTACCTCTGTGCCACTCTGCACCTTTTCAGGGGATAGGGTTAGTATCAGCCTGGGATTGCTTCCATAAAACTGAAAGAAGCAGACTCTGAGACTGAGGGTCGTAAACATGTTTGCCGGTTTATGTTTGAGTGAAATATATGCTAAATAAGTAAATTTAACTAGGAAAATCAATCACCCCCACCCCCTTCGAGTACATGCAAGGAGGAACAGGTCTACCTGAACCTTTTCGGTTCGTAATCCGATAAGGGCCACCACAAACGGGCGATTTCTATCCAACTGCGATCCAACTGTGACGACGTCTGTGAGGCATGATTCACGTGAAATACTCCCGTCTAAAAATAATTCAACTATTTTCGTTCACTATACTCATCTAGTCCCCAATACACGAACCTCGTTAATTCCTCTGATACAAACATACAGATATCACCCCGCTACTTCACACTCTTCACTGGCTTCCAATTTCTGCTCGAATTCAGTACAAGGTCGCATGCCGCCTCACCTTCAACTCTATTAATGGAACTGCCCCTCAGTATCTCACTGACATTGTACAAACCTACACTCCCACCCGACATCTCAGATCTTCCTCCGACTCATGC
>CM065687.1:39411268-39471268 GCA_017654935.2 Phymorhynchus buccinoides | reverse complement strand
GTGTGTGTGTGTGTGTGTGTGTGTGTGTGTGCGTGTGTGTGCGCGCGTGTGCGTGCGTGTGCGTGTGCGTGCGCGCGCGCGCGCGGGTAGCCTAAAGGAGGAGGCATTTGTGATTACAGTATAATCTATCGGTAGACGTATATCTTATAGCTGGAATCACACATCTGATGCTCACATTTAACGTTTCATATAAAAAAATCCTATAAGCAATCGTGCATAGGCCTATATTCACTTTAACAAAACGAAAGTATTTTGTTCCTCACCTGTGAATTTCTGTCTCTTGTTCAAAAGACCTGCAAACTATGCACCAATTTCTCCAAAAAGGTCCCTCTCGGAATGGCAGACAATCAGACACTGAAAACTAGGGCCCAGCAAAAGTCGACGGGGCGGGACTGTGTAGGGACTTTATGTATTACTCACTGGGCAGGTCGACCAGGAAGCTGTTCCTATTTTTGCTCATATCGTATCGTCACATGAATGTCGGGAAAGGGAAATTCCCCTTTGGGGAAAAAAAAGTAGCACAAATATAGTCTGTGCAACAAACCAAAGGTCGAAAAACAAGGAAAAACAAGGCGTTGATTGTCATACCGACAAAAATAATTGTAAGCCCTATTGTTGTCTGCCTGCTGGACTCCTGACTGAATAAAGGACACATTATTTAGTAAGCCGAACAATGGTATGTTCAGGCTCTCTCTCTCTCTCTCTCTCTCTCTGTGTAATGAAATTA
Source organism: Phymorhynchus buccinoides (assembly GCA_017654935.2). Taxonomy (NCBI): domain Eukaryota; kingdom Metazoa; phylum Mollusca; class Gastropoda; order Neogastropoda; family Raphitomidae; genus Phymorhynchus; species Phymorhynchus buccinoides. The sequence continues at coordinate 39,470,541 of CM065687.1, read as the reverse complement.
TGCTTAACGTCCTCCGATCTGGAACAGACACATATATGGAACATAAGTAGACTGATATAAAGATGGTGGGAACGATCCTGGAGGCAATGCCCGGAGGCAGTGCAACACCAGTAAAGTCCCGAATTTTGAACAATACAGATATGCATAAATCTCTCTCTCTCTCTCTCTCTCTCTCTCTCCGCCGAGTTTCTCGCTCATAACACCACGATGAATCACGCCCACTCGTGTCGGCCCTACACCAACTTACAATCACCCCCACCCCCTCTCCTCCCGACGTGACACTAGATCTCGTGGCTATATAAATAATATTAGGTATAGGCTACACGAAAAAAGAAGACGAAAAGACTACACACTTGAGAATCCCAAGCCGCTGTGGTGCCTCAGTCAATCACAACATTACATGCATGCCACTACACACATACTTTCACTATGCAGGGTCTGATCTTCGATCAGAGAGAGAGAGAGAGAGAGCGAGAGCAAGAGAGAGAGAGAGAGAGAGAGAGAGAGAGAGAGAGAGAGAGAGAGAGAGACGACGACGAAAATGGTGTTTTACGTCCTCTTGGTCTGAATCAGACACATATGGGACATTTGTGAATACAAATATGGTGGGAACAATACTGGAGGCAATATCCGGAGGCAGTACGAACCCAGTAAAGTCCCGATTTTTAAAAATATTAATACAGATAGGTCACGTGTAGCGGTAACCACGCCTCGGTTAAACGGGAATCAGTAATAAGGTCGAAAATACATTTAGTCCTAAGGTCGAATATACATTTCGTCCTAATGTCGAATATGCATTTCGTCCTAAGATCGAAAGTGCTCAGTTCGTCCTAAGGTCGAATATACATTTCGGCCTAAGGTCGAACGTACATTTCGTCATAAGGTCTAAAACATGTACATTTCGGCCTAAAGTCGAAATTCTGCCATCAGTCAGTCTTTTTCATTTAATAAAAAAACGCAAAATGCAGGACCCTGGCAACAAGTGCCATGAATGTCGGTCACCCATCTTGTCTGTCATCAGGGTGTTCGGAATGGGTTAGTGAAGGCTCCTGCGGATCAGGCAATCATGTGGCAATCATCGGATCATCACCAATCATCTGACGGTTTTGGCAGAAAATGCACTTTTTTTAGTTTTTTTTTAAGTAAGCCGAAAAAGACTAATCTTTTAATTTTATATTTCAATATTAGTATGTTCATATCGGATTTAATAATAAACTTAATTGTCCACTTAATTTTGTGTCTGAATTGTCAGCTTCGGTCTCTCTCTCTCTCCCTCCCTCTCTCTCTCTCTCACTCTCTCTTTCTTTCTTTGTGTTTGTGTGTGTGTTTATACCCAAAAAAGTTTACGCCCAGAGCTGAGCACTTTCGACCTTAGGACGAAATGTTGCAGTCGACCTTAGTCCGAAATGTATATTCGACCTTAGGACGATCTGAGCACTTTCGACTTTAGGACGAAATGTTGCAGTCGACCTTAGGACGAAATGTACATTCCAACATTTGTTTTTCGACCTTGGTCCGATCTGTGTATCATTCGACCTTAGGACGAAATGTATATTCGACCTTATTCCTGTGACCCGGTTAAACCTCATCGGCTATGGCACCGCCACAAGTATACACATAATAAGCTAAATGTATAGCTGTGTTGATTCAACTTTGCATCCACCCAGTATTTCATTTTCATTATTTTTTGTTCTTTTTCGTACATTTGTTTTCCACGTTTAATTCCGCCAATATTGCTGTGTACATTTTCTAACTGAGCACGCTATAAGCTTCGCTTGTTGTTGCTTCAGTCTGTTGTGTTTTATGTCTATTTGAATGTAATTGAATAATAAATCGTTTAAACCAGAGGTTCACGCTCTGATTACAAAGTACTGCCAATATAATGCCAAACAACTGTCTCTATTATTTGTTTTGTTTTGAGTCGGTTATGTGGAGAATTAAGCTGAAACAGAAGAACCGAAACTAAAATAAAGAAGAAACTTGCGTTGCATCCTTTTCGTGAAAAACCTCAGGACTATATTTGATTCCGGGAAACCCTGTTTTATCTGGATCTTAGCGCATACAGCGTCACGTTTCCTGCTGTGATTTGTCAGTTTTGACTGTATGCCAACCGCTGGCTTCTGGTGCGCCGTGCGCACGCGCGTGCGTGTGTGTGTGTTGTTGTTCTTCTTCTTCTTTAATTTAACACAGTGGCTAGAGGTACGGCATTCTCGCAACACTCAGACCATGTTCAGGGATAGTAACTCTTCCTAGTCGCCGGTATTTTTCGTCAACAAATGCATTTTCTTATTTCGTATACAGTATTTAAGGCATCTTGGTAAGGAATAGGGGTTGTATCGTTAAAAAATCGGGACTTTCCAGGAGTTGCACTGCCTCCGGGCATTGCCTCCAGGATCGTTCCCACCATCTTTATATCTACTATGTCCCATAATTATTTTATGTGTCTGTTTCAGACCGGAGGACGTTAAACGGATTTTCATTCCGGAATAGGGTTAGGAACTTGTCAGAGTTAGCCTAATGTTAGCAGTCAGTTTTTGAAGACATTTGCGCACAATTCATGCGTCCCGTGATTGAGCGCCGTAGACTACCCGTACCCCGATCTGCCTTAATTAAATGTCTTTTCACTAGGCCTACAGTAAAAGTGGTATTAGACAAGAAAGGTGTGTGTGTGTGTGTGTGTGTGTGACAGTGTGTGTGTGTGTGTGTGTGTGTGTGTGTGTGTGTGTGTGTGTGTGTGTGTGTGTGACAGTGTGTGTGTGTGTGTGTGTGTGTGTGTGACTGTGTGTGTGTGTGTGTGTGTGTGTGTGTGTGTGTGTGTGTGTGTGTGTGACTGCATGTGCACGTGTATGTATGGAACATCGTTAAGGGGTATGCTGAGTTTTAAAAAAATTCTAAGAAACAACAATTAAAGAAACGAGCCAACTGGACTTAACAACAAAGTGTACAAAGTTCAAAAGAGATACTGAATCTTGGAATAGAGCCTACATTTGGATTCATCTTTTCTGATCTGATAGGGCAGATTCAAAATAAGGGCAATAATACAAAATGTGTGTTGTACAGTTATTAACAGCACCACTGTTGATGAATTTTCGTCTAAAAGCATTTAGCTTAAATAAGTCTGTAAAATAATGAAATATTTTTTTTGGCGGTGCCTTGGGTGTAGCCGGTTTACATTTCGCTAAAAAAACAAAAAACCCATGATTTGGCAAAACATTCTTCGATCGCGAATTTAAACAAGTTTATGGAAGATTTTGGGTAGTATAGATTCTATATTATTGTGGCGGTTCCATAGCCGATGAGGTTCATAACCGAGGCGTGGTTACTGCTACACCTATCTGTATTGTTTAAAAATCGGGACTTTACTGGTATTGCACTGCCTCCGGGCACTGCCTCCAGTATTGTTCCCACCATCTTTGTATCTACAAATGTCCCATATGTGTCTGTTTCAGACCGAGAGGACGTAAAGCACCACTTTTCGTTTTGTAGTATAGATTCTTTGTAGATTTTAACAAAATGTTCAAAAGAAGCTCTTTGTAAGAGAGAATATCCTTTTTGCAAACTCCAGGGAATGTGAATATCCGTCGTAGGGGAAGAATGCTAGACATTAACGCTCGTCAGTCATGGGCAAAATGAGACTGAAATTTGCTTAATTTCATGAGATAACTGGGGTGGGCTTCTTACCCGCCCATGCGCTTTTTACCCCGTCTTCCCCTATTAACAGATTTTTGTGCTCTTGCCCGGGCAGTTCGATCAGCCCATAGATAATACAATGGGATGGAGTCCAACAAAAATCAACCGTGATACCCCTTGATATAAGAACACGAATAGGCCTAAGTATTTTTGTTTCTGTACTGATGATTTCTGTCCGTTTTTTCGGGCTTGATGATCATGATTCTAAAGCTTGAATAACTGACAGATTTAGAATACACACATAAAAAAAGAACATAGATCATATAGAAGTTAAATGGAACATCAATGACATACTGGACTGCCACTCATTGATACACTTCAAGTTATAATAGGCCTGTAAGATAGCCTTGAATATTTTCCCTGTTTGGAATAATTCTGACATTTCTTTTCGAATGAACAGTATACAAATTTACTGGAGAGGGGACTTTTAGAACTAACATTTGTTCTTCATTACACGCAGTTTACTCAATGGCCCTCTTGGAGTCTTTCCGAATTTTCAGATTGGCTATATATTATGGCGAAAAATGCGATTTCAGATATTTTGGTGGCCATCTTGGATTCTGTTGACCAGATTGACAAACAAACTTCAGAAACTGACTTGCCAACATCAAAACCCCCTAAAATGAGGTATTACACGACTCTTTAGCCCATATGGATCAAACGTTATATATTGACCATCTCCAAGATGACCGTTGGGCGGCCATCTTGGATTCTGAAAATTGCTCATGATGCAACTTTGGGCAACTAGGCTAATTTGACTCTCCGTACCCTATAGATTACATTTCCGTCATAAAACTTTGGTGTACTTGGCATTTTCAGGTCATGTTTTTGGCAACTAGACTAATAGTATATAGACTACGACACAATCTAAATTAAAATATGAACATTTCTTCTTCACTCCAGATTTGCGATTCAGAAGCACACCCACGTGTACCCCTAGGCCTACTTGGTATCAATCTGTCTGACTGAAGCCCACGTGTGCGTACTGATTAGTCGTTTGAAAACTTTTGTTTGCCACGGAGTAGCCGCCTACATTGAAAAAACTAACCGGCTGCCGTGAGCTTACAGAAACTTTCATGTTTAAAACCACAATGCAATATATTTCTTTATGTTAACTTAGAATTTAAAAAAATCGAAAAGAAACATTCGAATGATGACAATATTATGTTGTCATCATTTATACCCCCGATTTAGTAAGAAAACGCAAAGTGCATGCCTACAAAGTCCCCCCATAACAATATTGAAATTTAGGAAACAATTTGGTTAATAGTATGCAAAAAAAAGAGAATAAAATAATTTGTTGACATAATATTATCATCCAGTCTAGGTTTTTTCTTTGAAGGCCAAATTTGGTGACATAACATGTGACAGGACCTGCATAACGTAGGCTTTCACTTGTGGCGCCCCCACAGTGGGCCCCAAGAAGGGTTAATAAAAAAAATTCAGCTCACGTAAACGTCATGGAAACAATATCCTGTTAATATCACTTTTTTAATTGTTCACCAACTTTGCAGATAAAAGTAAGTAAAATTAATTCATATTTGCATTAATTGAGTAAAATATTCAGCACTCGTTGCTGTAAAATAACTCCGACGACCGATTTACAGTCATGATTCTTGACCTACATTCGGCGGATGAATTTAACTTGAGTAAAATTTCCCCCAGATTTGGCGGACAAAGAACCCACAACTTCAACTTTCCGAAGAAAGCAAACTGACGATTTCACTATTAAGTTCTCCTTTCAGACATATTAATACCTAAGTTTATTTAAAAAGGTAATGTTGTATAGTTCAAGATCTTACTGCGCAGTCGCAATAACATGTCGGAATGTCGGTCATTGGCGCGCTACTTGTCTACCCAGCGATCAATGAGTTTAGAGGAAGATCACGCCATCTTTGATGAAGTGTCTTGAGTATGTGAAAGCTTATTTAACCTTTTTAAGCAAACTGAAAACAATTTAAGTCATGAAAATATTATATTCTTCATAGATCATTAGTTTTAGAGGAGGCTCGGGTGTGGTACTCGGCCTCCTTTCCTGCGAAATGTTGGTGTTGCATCGCGCAATCGCGTAGCGCAGTCGCACTCCATCATGTTGGTCTTGTCTTGCGCAGTGGGCACAAAAGGAGATGTTGATGCAGACGACAAATGTTTTGTAAAAAATGGACGGAACGAACAACAGGAAAATACTTATTTTTGTTTGGAAATGGTTTCTGCAGTCGATGCAGGGGTATTTGATAAATGAGCGAAGGTCAATCATGCACGAAACCGACATTTTAAAACAAATATGGCGTCTTACAGGCTGAGGTTGTGGTTGTCACTGGTTGGTAAATCAAGTGGGTAAGCTGAGAAAAATCGGTGACTTGAATCTCATGATGAGTCTGGGCCTAGCCTTACCATAGTAGAATGATGCTATTAGTATTAGTAGAAGACCGGTGATCTGTGAGATGGCTAAGCCATAAGTAGTTGCTCTCTTCTCCTTCTTCCGATTGGGGATGTTTATCCTGCCCCACGCCCAAAGTCTTCGTTTAGACTGCTATTGGCGCACAGGATGCATGCTATGTGAGTTCATGTCATCCATTCCACCGGCACACAGCAAGATCTTGTGCGTGCGTTCGCACACGGGACCTCGGTTTTAGGTCTCATCCAAAGGACCAGGAAATACGAGTAAAGTATCTTTCCCAAGGATACAACACCGTGACCAGCCGGGTTCGAACCCACCGCACCCGCAAACCTGTTTGTGGCGACTCTAACCAACCGGCCACGACGCCTCCTTTCTTTTTTCTTCTATCTTTTTCTTTAATCCCCAACCAAAGAAACTGTTTTGGGGCAAAGGTTGAGGTTAGCAACATGTACACGATTAGCAACATGTACCCTCCTTCTCCCACCAATTTTTTTTCTCCATCCTTAAGTTAGGCCTAATTGTCGAGGTCTGAGGGCTTCAGAGAGTTAACTAAACAAAGACTAAGAGTTACTTAACCCTTTTCTATGATTGTATGAATCTGAAAGTGAAACCTCGAGTCAAATATATGAGTGTGTACACAGAATGGTGCTGAACGGTGAATACTGATTTTGGTCAAAACACTGAATATTTGGGCTGGATGGTGAAGACATTGTACCAAATTCCACAATAAATTAAATTTTTAATAAAGACTAGACACTATGAGGCATTAATGGTGTTGAATGGTGATAATACCTAATGATCTAATTTCTAAACATCGAATGGTTGGGCTGAATCAGTGAATGGTGAACAAGATTGCAAGTTAATTCGGTAGTTGGCAAATAGACGATTTGACCGATAACCGTCAAGACATTAATTTATGATGGAAACAACTGGAAGTGTGTTACGATGTAGTTAGTGTTGTTTTAAATTAAATTATATTGGTAATCTGTGTATGCCGCTAATGCTTTCACCATTCAGCCCTACCATTTGCCCTACCTGGCATTTGTCTAGAGCTATTTTCTACACAGACACACGTATGCACCCACAAAAATCATCATGTCACATAAATGGCCCATCATTTTTAAAATTGATCCCGCATTTTGTGCAGCCATGGGTCATATTTATGAGTGTTATGACCCATGAAGTCTGAAAACAATCTGAAGCTCTGAAATTTATTTGTGGCTTGCCATCTTTTTATTTTAGACTTGGCATGCCATGTTTTATTTTAATTTAAATACATTGTTTTACTAGCACATGTATTTAGCTATAAGTGCAAACTGTGCACATGGTGACGTGCCTCTCTGGCCACTCGCTGGCACTGTAAACAGACACATAGAGTGAATCTCATTCTTTCCCCATTTTTTAGAGTGAATCTCATTCTTTCCCCAACAGGCAGACCAAAACTCACTGCAGTAAATTGTTTTAATTGCACTTGCACTGTGTTGCAGTATTATGTAAATATGTTACATGATGATAGTCTGTACATTTTTGTTTGAATATATGTAAAGAACTGAACAGATGAAATATTCATGTAGCTTTTTAAACTTTCATTGCATGGATTATAATCTATAAATTGAACTCTTTTGTTGAGAACAGGTCAGATCTGACTCTTCTGAGGCAGCAGAATGAATCCCACAATAAACGGCACAGTGCATGGGACCACGATTGGCAACATGACCATCAACGCTGCACACATTGCGCCTGGGATGATGGACGATGACCTGAGCGACCCCAGTTCCCCAGAGAGTGGTTTTGATACAGCAGACTTGCTGAACTCAGCGTGCCATGACGAGGTCACAGCACAGCTTGCTGCTTCAGGTAATTTGGAGAGAAGAGAGAGAGAGGGAGGGAGGAAGGGAGAGAGAGAGAGCTTTTCTCTAGACAACTTGCTTTTGAAGGCTTGGTCTTTAAAAAAATTTTTTTATAGGCCTTTCTGTTACTCAACCTATCCTTGCATTTAGCAGGGATTTACTTAAGTTACGACGTGTTGTTTATTGCAGGTTGTTGGTGTATAATTTTTGTGTGTGTGTGTGTGTGTACCATTATTGAGGCCAAGTTTACTTTTCTGTTTTCTTTCATCTAAACATGGAAGAAAACAAGTTCTACTTCAAGGCCATATTGGGTAAGCAAGAACAAACTCTTGGAAGACCAGGAAAATTGAATATTTTTGAAATTTTGCTTTGGTGAACCATGAACTATCCTGTAGTACATATTTTAGTGTGATTTGAACGCAGTCTGTACATGAATGAAAAGAATCCCTGTAAGGGAGATACTTCATAGTTTATTGACAGAAACTTAGAAAGTTGCTCAACAATGAGCTTATGAGATGAGAAAGGGCATATGATTTAAAGAATGAAGAGAAAAGAATGGAAAGGTATGATACTTTGATAGAAAAGAAAAGTTATTAAATAGAATTGTTTTATGTATTTTAAAATAAAGCTTGATTTGAATAGATTTTTTTTATACTAATTATTATAACTGGTATTTTGATAACTGCATTTACAAACCTTATTTTTCAGGTCCAGTAGGGATCGCAGCAGCAGCAGCGATTGCAACTGGAAAAAGAAAAGGCCACCCTCACCAGTTTGAAACAAATCCATCTAGGAGAAAACGTCAACAAACTAGACTTCTCAGGTAACTGTATACTATTGGGGTCTGCAACGAACGCCTTTTGCAAGAGTGAATGCCCTTGGTGGGTGGGGGAAGATGGTTCAGTACTGACCAGACTCGCCAATAACCCTATTTAATGCCAGTAAATGGCTGCCTTTCCCAAGAGTGAATGCCCTTGTGAGTACTGACCAGCAAGGGAATCACTCTCACTGTCAAGGGCGTTAATAACCCTAGTTGCAGAGGCCTATAAGGAATGAAACAATAAATTGTTGACTGCTGATCCAAAGGCAGAAAGAACACTGACCTTGGTAGTGGTGGTAGGCTGGATCATGGGGTGGAAGAGCTAAGCTCGAAAGCTTAACTGTTTTCTTCAACCCTGTGATTGATCCAGCCTACCCAGGGCTCCCAGGGACCCCCATTTGGGGGTCTATGAAGTACTAGAATTATAAGGGACCCTCTAAAAGAATGTGCAGGGGGTCCCAGGGATGCACTATAAAAAGTCTTTTTAGCATTCTCAATGTCCCCCAACTAAATAAAAAGTAATGTCCCATATGGCTACGGCCGGGAGGACGTAAAGCTAAGTTTTCGTTCGTTCTCAATGTCATTGGGACCTTCTATCCCTCCTCTAGGACCCTCTATACTGTACAGTAAATGAAGGAGTCCCTGGGACCCCTTGTTTTGCGGGACGATTGGGAGCCCTGCTACCACCACTATCAAGGTTGGTGGACATACAGTGGATTCCTGATAACTCAAAAATGGGTAGCTCAAAAACACTGGATAACTCACAATAATTTTTGGGTCCCAGTTTAATAACCTTTATGTGGAAAAGTCTTTTTAACTCAAAATATTGGCTATCTCAAAATAAAATTTCAGTCCCTTCAATTTTGACTTAAGCGATTTTCACTGTGTAAGAAATTAGAAATGGTTAAAAATGTTGTTGCTGTGAATTGCATTCAAATTTCTTGTTTTATGCTGTGAAATTTGAAGGTTTTATTTTTCACAACATGGTCTATTGCTAGAGTATTTTTATTTTAGGAAAGGGAAGTTATGTACGTTGGTGACATTAGTGTAGGAAATATAGGTAATGATTTTCATTGCATGTTTTTGTTCATTGTCGGAGAAACTCGCACAGTTTTATGGTATACCAATTTTTAAATGATTGTTTTGTATGATTGTTTTGTACTGCTATGATAGCAGTAAGCATGAAAATAGCGAACCGTCGCTTGTTGGTGTAAATGTTTTTTTTTATATCAGTCAGAATGCCTCCTTTCATAATGACATCCCGGTGTTAATCAGGCCCGAGAACTACAGACACTTGCAGTGTTGGTCATGAAATTAAAGCAACACTCTCAAAATCACATCCGTCAAGTGGATGAAGCTCGACTGTGGTTATCTCAAGACTGAAGTCTCAACCTGTACATTTATTTTTTCCTCACTCTTAGTTACTGTGACAATGAATGATCTTTTCCAATAAAGCGATACTGTATTGTGTGAGGACAGTAAACCCTTTGTTAAGGAGAGAACGCTGAAGTATTTGTATTTCATCTAACTCAGTGGACAAATTATCAATTTGTGGAGTGGTATTGTATGACTCATGCCTGAATGAACTTATTTCCCTTTACCTTCAGGAAATTGAAAAGTACTATAGATGAATACACAACGCGGGTGGGTCAGCAAGCAGTGGTGCTATGTTGCACGCCCGGACGGCCCAACAATCAATCCAGTTCTACCTTCAAGGTTTTTGGCTCCCAACCTCTTGAGAATGTGGTCAGTATTCAACATAGACAGTAGTCAGGCATGGAAATTGTCTGGCAAAGTTTTAGTTACTAAATACTTCAATTTTTATGATAATATTATATTTTAACGCTGTAAAAATGAGGGGGGGGGGGGGGGGGGGGGGGGGCTTTTCAGAGTTTTTTGTCTCTGACAAATCCCATGCCTGGTAGTACAGTGGAACCTCCCTTATAAGACCTCCCATTATAAGACTCCCTCCCACATAAGACCTACTTCTCTGATATATTGCCTTTTGTAAGTGTTAACATTACCTCCCTTATTAGACCCTCCCTTATAAGACCTCATTTTGGATGATTTTTGAAGGTCTTATAAGGGAGGTTCCACTGTATTGCAAATATTTACTATCTCTAAGCACTGTTTTATTTCCTCTGTTTCCCCGCAAGGGTTTTGGCTCACAACCTTTTGAGACTACTGAGTAATTGACTTAGTTATAAAACTTGTAATGGCTAATAGTAATATCAATGATGGTGTTGCCAGTGTCTCTTGATATATTTTGTTAAACTTCCAATCATGAAATCAAGTTGACATTAGGAATGTTACTAAATTAATAAAAATAATGCAGAACTTCATTCTGTTTTTTGTATTTAAAAAAAAAGAAAACAGGTGAAAGAGTGGAGGGGTTAGGAGGAGGTTGTATCACCCTACTTCTGTCAGATAAATTATGCATTACCACTATGCCAGCCTTTGGTCACAGACACTAGTCAAAGGGAGAGAACTGGTTTGTACTTAACAACTTGCTGAAATATAATAATGATGGGAATTTATGTAGCACTCTCTCTCATGAGCTCAGTGCGCTTTACATTGATAACAAGAACATTGAAGGCAAACAAATAATGAATCATTAGAAAGTAATATAAACATGTTGCTTGCACGCAACGTTCTCTTTCTTCTTCGCACACACGTACGCACTCAAGCACGCGCGCACACGCACGCACGCTGTCTCGTTATCTCTCTCTCCAGGCATGGTAGACCTCCGCGAATCGTGGAAAATCCATGTAACAGTTTGAAACAAAATTATAAAAAAATTCATTGAAATGGCTTGAAAAAGTGAAAATTTCACTCATTTATTGAATTTTCTTCGACCCCCTGGACCCCCGGCCTTTTTCCTTGAAAACCACTTTGCACCCACTACCATGCCGGCTCTCTTAACTTGCCTCTCTGAATTGTCCGACAGGGCTCTGCCCCTGTACCCTGCCCTACCCTACCCTGGGGCCCTGGATCCCTGTCTTTCAGTTTTTTTTCTTTTTGGGGAGTTGCACCCATGTGTCATGTAAAGGGCTTCGTACACTAGCGTCAAGATCTCGAGATCGCGGCGATTTTTTGCTGCAAGGCGCAGTTTGATGCGCCGCTTGTGTGTGAGAGATTCGCGGCGCGGCAGGATTTTTGATGCGTAGCTGCGCGATTTTGTGTTGCTCGAGAATAGATGCGGCTCTAATTTTGATGCTCAAGATCGCAGAGATCGTGAAACTAGCCAATCACAACGGACGGAAGGACCATAACTCGGATTGAAGAAAAAAAATACTGTTGTTTCTAAGAGGAGGTTTGACGCTAGAGTAATCTTTCCTTGCTTTCCAAATAAGGAAGTTCGAGCGACAAGAGGCGAAGCGACAAGAGTCGTGTGTGAGAACACCACTGCCTCGCTACAATGTGTGCTGTGATGCAGGCGTCAACGCGTCAAGGCGTTGTTCTGAGAAACAATTGACGCCTGATGCTAGTGTGCGAAGCCCTTAACGAACTCGTTTGTTTCCCTGCTCAGATAAGAAGTTGTCGGCAAGGGATCATGCAGGAGTTGGAGTCTTCCCTTCAGGACCAGGCACCTCAGAACCAAGCAGACGCTGCCCATCTGCACGAGCTCCCTGCCCTGGTGATCGACGGCATTCCAACACCCATCGATAAAATGACGCAGGTTTGTGTTTCAATAGTACACGTTCATGCTTATGCATGGGTGCTACTCTTTCATTTTTACACTGATTTCAGTATTTTTTATTTGACCAGAAACTGAACTTAATTTTTTTTTAAAGACCCACAGAGCCGGCTGGATTAACCATCTCATAATTGCAGACGCTTAATCCGACCAAATTTTTTTCCTTCCCTGGCACGCGTTAACGCCGATTGCGACCGCTGAACGCCAGGTCTAGTACGTTCACTTTCACTTTCTCCCTACCCACAATGCAATATACTAAGTTAGGTCTTCCTGTTTCTGACACTCCCTGGTCCGTTTTTGGTCTTTACAGCAAGGGAAACCACCCAATAGTCTTTTTGAACGGATTTTTCAAAGTTTCGCCAATTTTTAAAAAAAAAATCACGTGACGCGGGCAGCATTGACCCGGTCGGATGTTTGGAGTGCCATTATGGATTTTTTCTTCTAATTCATGGTTTGTTGTGTGACATTGTGTTAGCTTTCGAATGAAAATATCATTGCTATTCAATATGCATCTTTCAGAAATGAAATGTGAGTTATTTTATTCTGGGTGATTTTTTTAAATAAAAGATTTGGTGTGACGTTCGGAGTTAGTCCCCTTGACTCGGGATATTATGATCGATTCTTGGTCAGAGTGAGAGGGTTAAGTCCCTTGTTTTTTTCTGGGTTGGTGTGGCCCGCATTCAGACCTACCTCGTATGCGATCGAGGCTGCTCTTTAAAATGATGCCTCGTTTTCGTGACTTTCCTTCCCCGTATACGATCGAGGCTGCTCTTTAAAGTGATGCCTCGTTTTCAATTTGTACGGGAGCAACACTTGGTCAAAATAAGATTTTTTACCAGCTATAAGAGGGAAAACACGTGAAAACCGTGATTTTGACACGTGACGTACTAGGTCTATAATTCATCCCCCAAACAAAACAAAAGGACCACAAGCGATTTGGGGCGTTTTGAACTTAGTTGTTTTTATCTTGGAAGTTACAAAGGCAATGTAATAATATTACAAGGCTTATCAAACTCAAACTGTCTCTGTCTATCATTTTAACTGTCTGTCTCGTCATATCTCTCTCTTAAGTTGCCTCCTTGAATCGCCCGACAGGGCTCTGCCCCTGTACCCTGCCGGGGCCATGGGTCCCAGGACCCCAGCCTTTCATTTTTTTTCATTTTGGGGAGTTACAGCCATGCTTATGTATTGCATGCTAATATTTTAGAGAGGGGGGTTAAGTCCTGACTTGTACTGACTTGTTTGAATAAAACAAACAAACAAGCTCGGATTCGCAATCGTTTGTGGCGTGCGACAATTTTGGACCGACCGACAGACCGACAAAATGAGTTATAGGTTTGTGGCTTGTGCCACAAGCAAAAAACAAAAGCAAAAGAGGGTGACTGCTTACTTTTTGTTTTTCCTTACTTGATATTCCCTAGTGTTCCTTTCGAATTTTACATCATCTTCAAAGCTGTTCTTGGTTAAAAAGAAAACAAGGCTAAGGGGAGGAGGAAAAGCATGTCTTTTTTTTATGTGCAGTGGTGTTAATATTTATTTATAGATAAATAAGCTTATGCTATTGCATAGCTGCCAACCTTTCCGTATTTCCAGGAATTTTTCCGGATTCTGGCCATTCCGTTTAGTGGTGTCAAATTCCGTATTCAAAATTTTCAACAACAAAAAAGCGCTTAAAATCGAGTAGTTGACGTGCGTGCGGGTTTCCAATGCCGATCCATCTTTTCCGACCCGAAAACCATATTCTGCGCATGCATACAAACTTTCTTTTCTTGCCAAGATGGCATGAAAGAAAAGCGCACAGTCGAAAAGTCGGGCCTACCAGAAGTTTGTTCCCCGATGTAAGAAGAATTTTCCGTATGTTTACGAGTCTTGACAAGGCGAAAAAAAAAAGTTATGCCTTCTGCACAGTATGTTGGAATGATTTCAAAATTTCGCATGGGGATCAAAGTGACATCACCCAGTGCGAGTAGACGGACAGGTGTAAGATGAAAGTAGAAGTCTCCCGCTGTGAAGAAGACGCCTTCGATAGCGTAATGTTTCTCTTCCAAAACGGACAACAGTTCAATCAATCATTCAATGTAAAGGTAGGCATTTATTTTGAAAGAGTTTTTGTTTATTGAAAAGAAAAGAAACGTCACATATTTTTCCATTTCTCTTCTAATGATTACAATGCCAGTCTCTCTCTCTCTCTCTCTCTCTCTCTCTCTCTCTCTCTCTCTCTCTCTCTCTCTCTCTCAGTCTCAGTCTCTGTGCTTTGTTTCTTGATTGACTTCTTTATGTTTTGTTTTGAGTTGTACTTAATTAAGTTAATAGTTCATCTTATACTCCTAAAAAGCGTGACATGATCAGCCATGCTTATCCTCATTTAAAAAAAATCTCTCTCTCTCTCTCTGTCTCTGTCTCTCTCAACCTGTCATTAGGTATTAGCTTTTTGAACCAGTCTCCCTCTCTGGACTTGGGGTCAATTCCCCCCCCCCCCCAGTGAGTAAGTAATATAAACATTGTTTTTTAAAAATCCAGTATGTAATGATGGGGTGGACAAAAATATACCGGGTACTATAGTTGTTACATGGTCATGTGTGTGTGTTTTGAGTATTCATAAATGCAATTTAGCTTCTTTTTTTAAAACTATGTTATCTTGTCAGGAGATGACGAGTTTGCTTATAAAAGTATAAAAAAAATGTTTCAGCTTCAGGGGGATGCGCCCCCTGACCCCCGCTTTCTCAGAAGGGGGGCAAGCCCCCCTCCCGAACCCACCCCCCACCAGATTCCCTATTTTGCTTCTCAAAGGTTGGCAGCTATGCTATTGTTTTAAACCTTTCACTGCAAGAGGATAACTAATAAATTATTACATTTCTTATTATAAAATTGAAGATATATTTGTTTGACTTAATGATGAAGCTAATCTGAGAAAATGGTCTAGAGATATATCTTTCTTGACTTGTCTAAACAAAAAACCATAATTCCAGGGCCATGATATCAAAAGTTATGACATTATCAACGACATCACACATCCTGTAGTAGACATGGTGCAGGCAGTGAATGGGTTATGTTGTGGAAAAATAGCTGATCTTCCCAGCTCAGGAAGCTATTTGCCAAGGTTAAGAGTGAGTGTGTGGACCATCCAGAACATGAGTATGCACCCACTAACCACACACACAAGAATTAATCTAATACAACTATAATTAGTACAAAGCTGTAATGTAATCTTGAATTTATAGAAGAATGGTATTTCTGACATTCTGGTGCAGGCTCAGTTAAGGAACTTCATTCCGGAGATGCTGAAATACTCAACGGGACGCAGTAAACCTGGCTGGGGCAAGGCTGAATTCCGCCCGCCCTGGTGGCCTGCCGATCTGCCATGGGCAAATGTGCGCAGCGATGCGCGCACGGAAGAAGATAAAAAACGGGTGAGTTATCACCAGCTTCTGAAGGTTTGATGTCCGTGGGCAAGTTTTTGCTGTCATCGATATTGTTGCCTACATGACTGATATTATTTTTCTTTCTACCGTTGAGTGCCCACAATCAATGGTCTGAAAGGCATTATACGGTTGAGGTCTGCTGGTCGGGGAAAAAAAATCCTACAATGAAACTATATGTGACCAAGCCAGTCAGGTTTTGTGTGCAAAGCCAGCATACCTTTTTAAAAATTTTTTATGCCAGCATATCATATGGAAATTTGATAGGAATGGCTAGAAACAATATAGAAAGAAAACAAAACATAACATGGGGTCTGGTTTACATGAGTATGATGTGAAGACACTTTTTTTTATGTTGTTTGTAAATTCTCTTATTCATAATATTTTATTAAAATTTATGTAATGCTTGTCACAGTTGGCAGACTGTTCTCTATTGAAGGTTAAAAACAGTGATTGTCTGTTGTGTTTTTCAGTGTTTCACATTTGAAAGTGGGTTTAGTCCAATACCTTGTGTTTTTGTGTTGTCTTGTGCATTAACATTTTTTGAGGGGTTAATTTTCTCTGTTTTTTTCCCCCTACAAGATACATATTTTTCTAAGGTAGACACTATCTTTTCCCCCCTAGGTATCATGGACGGAAGCTCTACGAACTATTGTGAAGAACTGTTACAAGCACCACGGCCGCGAAGACTTGCTACACGTGTTCAGCGACGAAGCGGTGGTGGCTACCCAGCAGCAGGCCCCCCAGTTCAGCGGCACGGTGGTTCAGACCATCACCAATCCTGACGGCACCGTGTCCATCATCCACATCGACACGGGCTCGCACGCTGGCAACAACAACATCATCACGCTGGCCGACGGCAGCCACGCCACAGTGGTGCAGACGGTCAGCCCCCATCAGCAGGTGGGCTTCAGGCTGGCCGACGGCAGTCAGGCTACTGTGGTGCACACTGTCGGTTCTCCCCAGCAGGTCAGGGTTCCAGATTTGTTCATCTTGCAAGCCTGTGTATGTCTGCGCGCGTGTGTATCATGTGTGCTGACAGATTGCTTGGATTATGCAGGCATCAGAATTGTCAGGATTTCTGACAGAGGATTGGCTTCTCTTGTTGGAGGTTTTGCCTTTTTGGCTCACTCGTGTCAATGACACAAAGCGAGTCTATGTTCTCATGTTTCTTCAGTTTTCTGGATGTCTCTTTGTCTGTGTGTGTGTGTGTCTGTTGGTGGTAGCTTTAATGTTGGCTTTTTCTCAGGAACTACAAGGCGTACATTGTAGTCCAGCAAACTTTTGGTATGGAGTTTTTAAAAAAAGTAAACGATTTGGCATTTAGATCTGTCTCCAAAAAACCCACAGCGAGTGAGCCTTGAAGGCTTTGCCTCTTGTTAATGAGTGTTGTCCTTTATGTTAAATAGCATTTGAAAGTGATTTCTTACTATATTAAGCCTTTTTGGTGGTGTTCGGAACTCATTTCAGTGTTGTCTCCTCTTTAGTCTGGGGCCTTGATCAAGTTGATGGCCCTTTTACCACAGTTTTCAGAGGATTGGACTTCAGACTATTCTGATGCCTGAAATTTATGATAGGAGTGGAAGTGAATGTAGAAATTGTACAGGAAACAAATAGTCAATGTCCTTACATGTTAAACGCTGTTTGAATCTTATGTGGTGACAGTCCTGAGATGACCATAGCTGTTGACAGGACTATAAATGACTTACTATCTAATGCCCTTACGCTGTTACAGGCAGCGCTCAGTGGTTTTTGGCTCTACAAAGATAGTGATAGGCTGTTGTGTGACTCACTTTAGCCAACGATAGGAGCTATATGTATACATAAGTGTCCATTACATTATAACACTTTTGTGTGTGTGTGTTTATGAAAATATAATTGTGCATAGATGGCTGTTATATTTTCAGATATTTTAGACATCCAAATGGCTATGTTGTTTCTTTGAGGACTGTAATTTTCTAATTTTAGAGGGGCTGCTGAATGAAACATTTTCGTAAAAGCTTTTTATTTACCAATTTTTTTTTACTTTGTCTATAAGGCGATGCTTTTTTCCCAGAGGGAGAAGATCCTTGCACCTTATAATGTGAGTAATATTTATTTTATAGTAAATTTATAGTAAGAAAATATACCAAAATCTGTATATTGTGTACAATTTGGGGGTGCGCCTTATCATAAGGTGCGCCTTATATTAAAAAAAAAGACGGTAGTTTTTTACATGTGCCAATATGTTTGCTCTTGCAATGGTCAACTTAGGACGATGATTTGACCGCCAGGGTGCAGTCAAACCAGTAGGGGCTTAGCGCGCTATATTCTTAGTTGGGCGTAGTGAGAGAGAGGGACTCAGCGATATTCTTAGTTGGGCGTAGTGAGTCTCTCTCACTACACCCAACTAAGAATATCGCTCGCTAAGCCCCTACTGGTTTGACTGCCCCCTGGCGGTAAAATGCGTGTCCTAAGTTGCTCATTGATCCTCTGTTCAACTTTGGCCAAGAGTTTTAGCGCAGCATGTAGCGCTGCAGGTGGTTAACTAGCTGAGGTTTGTGGTGACAGCATGAGGCCACTCAGGCAGTGCAGACCTTGGCGGACGTGGCGGCCAGCCAGCAAGAAGGGACCATGGCGGTCACCCCAGTGTCAGTGGAGATGGCAGATGGCACGTCCGCCACAGTGACGGCACTGGGTGGGGCCACCATAGGCCAGAACGCACAGATCATCCTCACAGGAGACGGGTCCTTAGGGGGCTTATCCGGTAAGACTCCTTTTTTATTTTTATTTTTAAAGGGGCAACAGCAGAGGGGCACCCGGAGATATAGCCTAGGTGTGGCCCTTGGCTTTATTGGCCACTGCAAAAGAACACATTTTGCAAGAGTGAATGCCCTTGGTGGGTGGGGGAAGATTGTTGAGTACTGACTAAACAATGGTATAACTCTTGCCAATAACCCTATTTGAGGCCACTGAATGGCTGCCTTTTGCAAGAGTGAATGCCCTTTTGGATACTGATCAACAAGGGCTTAACTTCCGTCAAGGGCGTTAATAACCCTAGTTGCAGTGGCCAATCGTGTAAGGAGTTCAGGGTTCGAAACACTTGATTGAGGCTTCTTCTCTCAAGACCGCTCTTGTCCAGTTCCCCATAAACGTACTGTTTCTTTGCACTGCTCTAGCGTCAATTTTGTTAATCTCTATGTGCATGATAACCTGATCGTTGCTAGTCTCTGTCTCGAATTACCAGATGCTTCAGCTCGTTTCTTTAGCTGTTTATTGATCAAACATAGATTTTTTAAATTTATGAGTATTTGCTCCTTCGCTGGATGTTTTGACAAGTGCAAATTTTTTTTTTTTTTACTTAATCAATTTAATTTGTAAGAAAACAACAAAAATAGTTGGCTGTAAGTTATATTTGTGTGTGTAGATAAACATCAATAACAACTCGAGCTGTGAAGCATGAACATTAAATTTTTTGAGCTTACGAAGTTACAAAATGTATTTTCCCTTACGTTGGATTTGTTCCTTTGTATTGTTTTCTTTACGCTTATTAGGACTCCACCCTATTTTTTTCTTTATTACTTGCACTATTGTTGCTTACTCATTGATTTTTGTTTAAACATGATAAACAATAAAAATCAAGCGTAGAATTGATGCAAGTGAATTAGAAGACCAGAATGTGCAACAGTGGCGATTTAGATGCAACTTGTAAGACATAACTCTGTTCGTATCTCAGAATCTTCGTTGAACTTCACCTTTTCATGGTAGTCTAAATAAGCTGATATTCATACATTTGTATTGTTTCTATCTTAACCCTTTCAAAAGTTTCATTGCTGGAGAAAAATTGAAAGATGAAAATGATCAAACTTAAGATTGAAATAGTGAGGCTAGGAGAGGAAATAATGGAAACGAAAAAAATGTAGGACACTCTCCGTTAATTAACTCCCCTCCACCAAAGTTGCTTTGTTGGGTTTGCCCCCCCTTTGGCTCTTATTCATGCAGTGATAGGCGGGGTTGTCCAACTTTGGTGGATGGGAGTTAATTAATGGAGAGTTTCTTACCTTTGTTCGTTTCCACTATAGAATTGAAAATAAACCTGTTAAACTCAAATCTGACAAAATGGTTTGGAGATGTATTCCTATTGAATGTTCTAAAACAAAAACCAGCATTCCAGAGAAATGACATCATATTGACCAAAATAGACACATGGCTGGCAGGGAAGTGGTTAATTAATCTGAATTACTGTGTGTGTGTGCTAGAGCTTAAAACTACTGGACCAATCATACTCTTGTGTGTGTGCGTGTGCGTGCCTGTGTATATATGTGCGTGCGTGTGTGTGCATTTCTCTTTCAGGCATTGTGACGATCCCGGCGTCCATGTACCAGACGGTGTCCTCCATAGGGCATGTGTCCACGGACCACAGCGTGGCAGGGGCCAACACCATCCAGGTGGCCATGACCCAGGGGTTCCTCAAGTCGGAGGTGCCGGACGCCACCCAGGCCATCGAGGTCACTTCCATTGACCAGCAGGTGGTCGGTGGGCAAACGTAGAACTGGTCACCGCCCGACCCCACCCGTTTCTATTGTGATATTTCAGCTGGGGGGTAATCTCATCTTGTTTTTCTTTTCCTTGCGAAAGTGTTGTCGAGGTTTTCGTTTGAGATGGGGTGAGGATGGTTGGTCAGGGAAATGGGAAGGTGTGTGTGTGTGTGTGAGAGAGAGAGAGAGAGGAGGGAGAGAGAGAGAGAGAGAGAGAGAGGGTTGGGGAGTTGAAAGTTGTGTGATAGGGCAGATGGAAGTTGAATCCCTTCAACTGTTGCACCCGGGTATGTGTGCCTTGAAGCATTGTGGGAGGAAATTATCATCATACAGATGTAGTTACTTGTGCTGCAAACTTGATATATTATTCAGTCGTGATAAAGCGAAGTTACATACTTACTTGATAACCTTTATAGGATTAGGAGTTTTAATAGATTTTTACCGGTTGTCTTAAAGGCTCAACATCCATATCGATTTGTACAACAGTTGTCTTAATAGATGTTAAAAGGCTCTACATCCATATTGATTTCTACAACATAATAAGAGGCTGTTTTGAATGAGATAAAATCCTAAATGATTCAATAAAATAGCAGGCAGCTGCTTAGAAGGTGCAACAATGTTCAGTCTGATCTTAAAAAAAAAACCCCAGCAAGATTTGGGTTGCTTGGATAGGTATGTTAACTCAGTAACTGCCTATATTGTCAACCCCGATTTTATTCCTCTATATGACTATGTTTTGTTATTTCTTCTCCTGGGTAAGTGAACAATGGTCTTGAACCATATTGTCACCCACTTCTCCACTCTGCTCAGGGATTTCTGGATGATCAATTTTAGGATGTGGGGATAATGTCAGTGTGTAAGCGAATTTCTAGGTTTATGGTAGATTGTATTGTAGTATGAACTTTGATCATTTGGAAAGACCGCTTTTCCCCCCCATAAAAACAAAAACAAAAATATTTGAGCAATACCTGAAGTTATACACAGCGGAGTACATTTAACGTGAAACTCGCGGGACAAAGATTTTGTGTGTTATTGTTAACCGTATTTCATGTAACTTGCGGTCAAAAACAATCTGAAACCAACCGGGCAGGTGCAGCTAGTTATTCATGCATGTTGCGGTAACGATCGGTAGACTTGGCATCAGCTTAACTTGGAAACGTGCGTACATACCTTCTATTGCCGAGAGCTTAGCCGTTTAAAATTATCAAGAAGTCGAAGATAGCAACACCAAATATCACCGCGATCAATTATTAATCCTCTTTGTGTTCTTCGCGAATTTCGATGAAACATCGTAAGATTTTCCTAGTCACATCAACTCGATAATGGCGCTTCCGGAAGAGATAAAATGCAAACCGTTTTTTGATTGGCTCAGACACATCAAATGATTGTAGGTTGAAAGCCCTCATTGGTTCGAGTATCAAACCTTGCTGGGGTGCACTACTAGGCCTCTGCAAGCCTGGTCTACTCACTGCCCAGCCTTCATTTGCAATCGGAAAAAAATCTCATGCCTCTCAAGTCTGAGAAAATGTTTAAGGCACAAACTAATTGCTTCAAAACTATGAGTGGCAGTGTTTCAATGTGAACTGTATTTTGAGTGCAAATTAGAAACTGAAGTTCGGCAACAGAACGAGTAGTGTTGCAGACGACAAACTGTGCAGGATTCGAGAATACACATGCGCAGTCCATACTTTCTGACTTCTGACTAGCACATCAAACAAGGTGCAGGATTCGAGAATACACATGCGCAGTCCATACTTTCTGACTTCTGACTAGCGCATCAAACAAGGTGCAGGATTCGAGAATACACATGCGCAATACTTTCTGACTTCTGACTAGCGCAGGATTCGAGAATACACATGCGCAGTCCATACTTTCTGACTTCTGACTAGCGCATCAAACAAGGTGCAGGATTCGAGAATACACATGCGCAGTCCATACTTTCTGACTTCTGACTAGCGCATCAAACAAGGTGCAGGATTCGAGAATACACATGCGCAGTCCATACTTTCTGACTTCTGACTAGCGCATCAAACAAGGTGCAGGATTCGAGAATACACATGCGCAGTCCATACTTTCTGACAAGGTGCAGTAGATGAGGTTCGTGATGGCTTTTGCAAAGTTTGTAATGAAATATTTGGTGGCTCCAGCTTCATTTTGTGCGATCAATACGAACTTTAGTATGATAAATAACAGTTTTTGTTAAGTAATAATAATGCTTTCGTCCATTCCAACAGGTTTTTGTGCGTCAACCAATATTTCGTGTAATTGGGCTTCGTGTGTACTCCACTGTACTAGTACGATTGTCACATGTGACAATCATTGACAAAACAGCAGTTTCAGACATATTGTAACAATGTATGTCACCTGGGATGGGAGTGACAGGTGTTGGAGGGTGGGGGGTGAGTGATGTTAAAATGGCAAAAATGAATACCTTTCTTGCATTGCTCTAAACAGGGATGTTAAAAAAGACAGAAAAAAAGACCAATAAATCCTCTTGATGTTCACTTTTATTGGATTATTGTATATTCACTTGGATGTGCATGTTTTGTAAATTACTGAAGAAATTAAAATGGAAAACGAGAACCCAATTTTGTTCTATTTGATGGAACTGATGGAATTTATGTGTTGACCCAAACCTGATACAACTTTCATAAGGGAACACAAATCTTGATGCAATTTTGTTTCTGATGATGCAACTCAATGTGAATGGATTAACACTAGAGAGGAAAGGGAAATGGTTGAGGTCATATGTAATGTGTAGAAAATGCATTTGAGTGTGTAAGATTGCATGTATACTGTTGGAGAGTGATGTGTTTTCGTTGACTGATGTGTGCATATTGTGAAAATGGTGTATGTGTGTGTATCCTTGTGAATGAGTTCAACAAAAACTTTAACCCCTTCACTGCCATGGCCATTTTGAATTCATAGAGGGGGTACTTATAAAAGTAAAAAAATCACGGGTTTCACGTGTTTTTCCTTGGAAAGAAATCTTGTTTTGACCAAGTCTGACTCCCATATAAATGGCCCCAAATTGAAACCGACATCAGTTTAAAAAGCAGCCTCAATTTGAATATGGGGAAATTTGTTTGTGGGTCACAGCAACCCAGAAAAAACCCAAGGGACTTAATCGTGGTGCGTTACTGGGTAAGCGGACATTCGAACCATTCAAAAGGATTAAAGATGCGAGTTCAATGGTACAACCCTGTATGGAGGCTTTCAGTAGGAAATCGGTCATGGGGCAGTGAAAGGGTTAAAGATTTACCACCTCTTTCAAAAAACAAACAAACCCACTTGCATTTTGTGATAATTAAATGGGTAAAGGTAAAGATGTGCCACCCCCCATGCATTTCTCGGTTAATTGTATTTTTCCATTTTTGCCTTTCTTACCATACATAAAGCTGTATTTTAGGAACATTTTTAGCTAATTACCTTTTTGGAATACTAACCCTATCCCTAAACCTAACCCTACCCCCCACTATGTACTGCAGTACACAGCGATTTGTCACAGTTGTGGTTCGTTGCGTTTTTCCGTCTTATACGGTGTGGGGTAGGGTTAGGGTTAGGGTTAGTATTCCAAAAAGGTTATTAGCTAAAAATGTTCCTAAAATACAGCTTTATGTATGGTAAGAAAGGCAATAACGGAAAAATACAATTAACCGAGATAGGTAGGGGGGGTGGCACATCTTTACCTTTACCATTAAATGAATATCAGGCATCAGAATTGTCAGAGGATTAAGAATTTCTGACAGAGGATTGGCTTCTCTATGTTAAATAACATTTTAAAGTGATTTCTCACTATATTAAGCCTTTTTGGTGGTGTTGGGAACTGATTTCAGTGTTGTGCCTTGTGGTTTTCAGAGGATTGGACTTGCTTGCCAGTGTGGTACCGTAAAATACGGACTAAGGAGCACGCCCAAAATTCAGATTTTGTTACTCTATTTTCGTATATTAGTCAGATTATAAGGTGCAGGGGAAAAAAGTATCACCATAAAATATGGTAGCTTTTGTGCTTACAAAACTTAAATGTTGCAGGTTCAATTCCCAGTTTGGGCAGATTTTTTGTGATGAACACATCACAAATTTTTTTAAAATTTGTAATCCCTTGCTAATATTACATTTATATAGCGCTTTACCTCAAATTAGCCCAAAGCGCTTTGAAACCAAATCAATGATCAATAATGACACCTGTTGGTGCAACTTTCATCATTGTTATCACACACATACTTTCAGCACACCCGTAACGCGCACCACGATCATGATTAACAGTTTATTGTGGCACCCCACCTCTCCAAGTTCGACTACAGCTGTATGAACAAGTCGCACCAACCTCACCCCTATACAGCCAACACTAATAATGAACACAACTTTCTCAGCTCCACCGACGTTTGTCAAATGGCTTTAGCTGGAACATGACATTCCTTTGAGCTCACCAACTCGACAAAGGACTCTCCCAATAAAGATCACTAGTCACAATCTTGAGACAAAAAGCACAAATGCATATGAACTGCTAGTAATGGATTTGGCAACGCATAAAAATGCTAAACTGTGTTGCATGCTAATGCGGGTGAAAAAGATGGTTGCATCAGAAAAAAAACCACCCTACATTTTGCGTGTGTTTTCTGGTGAATATTGTAAATCACAGGAGGTAAACAACTTTGCAAACCCTAATGCCACTACTCGCACACTGCCAAGATTTGAAAAAATAATAAAGAGAAAAAGATGGTGATATGCATTTAGTATTACATTCACAACAAACATTTAACGTGTGTAAGATTGTCTTACAGGACTTTTTTGATGTGGGGTAGTGGCAGTTTTTGTTTTCTTCCATATAACTATAAGATGTCATTTTTGTAGCATAAATCCAATTGTTCACATCACAATAATAAATCTGATTATAATGCCGAGTAAATATTTTTCAAAGAAAATTAGGGAGAAAGTGTTACTGTTAGTAAATTTATTTACAGGAAAAAAAAGCCAATTGGAAATTTATCCACAAGAACACAATTTTATGCACTTAGGTGGAGAGCTATGATCGTCATGGCTGGAAATCAACTAAGAGCTTTTCTGCAGATTAACCTATTTGTGTAGAGATGTAAGACATAGGGGTGCAAGGTATTTGAATCTGAACCCAAAGAATAACTCGCTCATTTCACACATCAATTAATCACGAAATTGGAGTGCATAGTTAGAAGTGTCACATAGTCTTAGTCAACAAAGCGCATGCATGAAATGACATTCAAATGCTGATTTGGAAAAATGGGTTGGAAACTTTAATGAATCCCAGAATATGTTGACATACTTTTATCTGGACAGTTCTGTAATTGCTTTAGTTCTCTAGCCTATAGAAAATTATTATCAGCATGATTTTATCAAAAGACAAATTGCACAAACACCCCTCAAGCATGTCGGGAACAAGTGGATATTAAAATGTGATTTGCCAATAGTAAGGAAGTGTACATTATTTCAAAGAAATGACAGGTGGATAATCAAGTTGCATGGTTTCGTTCTTGTTAACACCTGAATCAATGTTGATTTCAACAGTTAGCATGCATTAACCCTTTCAACGCTAGCCATTTTTTTTAGCCCAAACTTTCCATTAAACTTAACCTGGCCAGAAGAAAGATTCTGTTTGCAATATTGGGGATTCCTGTGCGACATGCATAAAATAGGGCCTATCCTTACCTCCCAAAATTAAGAACATAATGTCACTGGATACCAGACCCTCATGTGATGCCTTAACACATGGGTGTTATATCATTGTGGTGCCAAGAGGCGACAATGGCGATGAAAGGGTTAAAGTTATTCGATAATTAGTCAATTGAAACCTCAGTGGCAATTATTAATTGAATTAGGATTGCATACATGTACTTCTTGCACAAAATCTTGGAATTATTATTTTTTTTTTTACTTCATCTACGAGAATTAGTGAAAATGTGAGATTTAAAAGCAGTCGACTGAAATAGCCTTTACTTTTGATGTTCATGGAGAGTGAAATTCATGATGGGACTATAACAATTAGACAATCAAAATGTGAAGAAAAATTGAAAAGGAAAAAGACAATATACCCACAACCACGTGTCCTGTCTATTTTATATACAGGTTTAATAGAAAATAAATAAAAAAAAGAAAGAAAAGAACTGTACAGCATCTCGTCTAAGTCTTCTACACAAGAAAAAATGATATATATGAAGGTGAGGAAAAAAAAGGGCGTACAAATGAGGTTAATTTTCGTTACAAAAGGAATGAAAACCTAACAAAATACCCGACCAGATCATCGTACAAATTACATATTTTTTTCTCAGAATAACTTTTTCTGATTTTGCTTTGATCACCTGAATGAAATGAACATTTACTTGCAGAAAAAGATGCTTCAAACGTGTGAGTCTTTCTAACAGTCTATTGCCCAAACTATTCTGGAAATGGCAATGATACCCCGGTAGCTGCCTAGACTAGTCTGAATTGAGGGGTAATTGGACTGAAAAAAGAAAAGAAAAGAAGCTTCCTGTACTGACAGAACATACACACCAAGAAAACAGAATCTGTTGTATCTCATACTTAATCACTACCTTAAAAAAATAAGTTCATGCGAGGTATTCCTACCCAATACATGCCATGGTCACACAACACGTATATTGATTGATGGGACATAAAAACCAATCACTACATCCAGTTCAGAAACTCAACAGCCCTTGTTGAGCCGTACGTTTATTGCTGTACATGGAAGGGAAATTACCAATTACCGTCTTGCTCAATTTCTTGTTACGAGATTTGAAATGGGAAGAAAATTTGCATGACATGTTCTGAAGTCGTAAGGGAAGGGAAAGTTCAGAAATCTGCATCTCAAAACAATTTCTTAGCAAGGAACTATGTAGCCCTGTAATATTTATCCTGAACAATGTTATCTTCCAAAACTCTCTCCAGACTAAACAGTGCACACCAAGTACTCGTTAGCTTCAATACTGTCTACCAAGTACTCATTAGCTTCAATACTGTTGGAGGAGAAAAAATGTGCATATACAATTTCTATTTTTTGGCATTGCCAAGTTTAGTTTGTCAGTGTCGTGATTTTTGTTGTTGACAAATGTTATAACATGTTCAGTCAACCCTGGTTGTTGAAATGAAAATGTGGATACCTATGAACAGGCAGTGATTTTAAGACATCAAAGGCAGTTCAATGGGTGCAGAACTATGAGATCATGGAATCGCATGTAACTGACAGGTGATAATCCCATTTTTGTTATTGTAAAGATGTCTTTCCCCGATGACTTGCAAAGTACGATTCATCCGAAAGTAGCAGCAACAGGCGACATAATGGTTGGTTATTATGTAACTTCAGTTATTGCAAACACCATCTCTGCATGCTGAAAAAAAATGTACCAACACTGACAATTTATTTTTGAATTAACACCTTTAAAAGGGTAATAATAAAAACAAACAACCCCACAAACATTTCAGCAAATACCTCATTCTACACATTATCTAATCACATTACACAATAGAAAATCTGAAATGACATTACCCCCCAAAAAAGAACAAGTGTCGATGTTTACATGTAACAGACCTGCACAAGATGACTGGACGCTCTCCATTCAAGAATTACTTCCCCATCCACCCACAGCACTTACACAGCGGGGTGCTTGTGGCTACCCCTACACAAGCTAACAGAAAAACCCAATAAATAGATTTGATTCAGCAAATTACTCCTGAACAGAACGAGAGCAAAGCAATTATACCAATCACAAACAAAAATCGTCGGCAAAATGGTTTATTTGATTCCTGTGGTGAATAAACGCTTCTTGTCTAAATGGAAAGATAATTCCTGATTACTGATACAAGAGACTGCTAAATAATGAAATGATATAAAGGATAACAAAACACAAGGGAAGCATTCCGCTCTTAACCACATGAATTAACAGCCACCATAACTAAACCGACCAAAACAGTACCCCTATGATTAACAATTTAGAACAAGATTTTTTTTGTTAACAGCAGACCTAACAGGAGGTACGGTGGCTACATAGGACAAAATTATGGCAAAAACCGGGTGGGAACAGGCAGGTAAACTAGAATCCCTGGCTACTGTCCTATGCTTCAGCACTAGTTGTGTAGGTGGGTGTTGAAACTTGGAAGAAACAAAAGAGCGCCTTTGGAAAGAAAGGCCCCGCATTAGCTACACACACTACACTTGTCAACAAGCGCTTCATCTTGAACTTGGAATGCTGGGTGGAGAAGGATCGGGCATCAGCAGCCTTGCGCTTCCTCTCCTGGACAGACGATACGGGGAAGCTTGCGACAACAGCTAGGTGGCCTAGCTTAGTATCTGCAACACCACACAGAGTATTTTTGATCGTGGTAAGAGAAATTTCAAATGTGGAAGGTTGAGGGATTTTTTTTTTTTTTTTAACAATGCATTGCACATCACATGGACATTATAATGAACAATGCGTTGAATGGACACTATCCTCACTAGGAATTATACAAGGACATCATTCTTACATTGAGTTATTCATGACATCATAATTATAGCATTGTCAGATGATGAACTATACATAGGTGGATCCTATTGGCCTCTGCAACTACAGTTATTAACGCCCTTGACAGTGAGTGAAGCCCTTGTTGGTCAGTACTGAAAGGGGCATTCACTCTTGCAAAAGGCAGCCATTTAGTGGCCTCAAATAGGGTTATTGGCGAGAGTTATGCCCTTGTTGGGTCAGTACTCAAGCATCTACCAAGGGCATTCACTTTAGCAAAACATGGTTGTTGCAGTGGGCCAATACACCTAAAACCCGACTACTTGGTCAGTCTCATGAAGACTGACCAATGTTCATTGTGACCCAGATCCCAATTCCAATCTTTTAGAGCAACTAGCTCAAACTCTTCTGGAGAGAATTTGAGGAATTCATGCAGGGGTCCACCAAAAGATAAGGCTTTGCAGCATGAAAGCATGCTCCTTAGGTTAGTTATAGTCCCGTCAACAGCTGTGGTTATCTCAGGACTGTCACTGTGTAAAGTTCGACCACATATAACAAAACACACATCAATGATTCTTAACAAATCCAAAAACCTGAAAAAAGTAAATAAATAAACAGTACAATCCACAACATGGCATCTTCATCATCGTACCCTATAGCTCATAATTTCACACAGTGCTGGAAACGTTGAGCCACTCTACTCTACTTATCGCATCGAGGTTAAAAAAACTAACAAAGGATAAACACATCCTAGCAAAAAACAACATAAAAAAGGCCATATAGGCAAATGTGTAAGCTCTCGCGCGTGAAAGCCAGTGAACAATAACACCTGGCATGTCATAAATTGTAAATGAGGATGGAGAGAATGAGAAATGGGGATGAGGGGCCGGCTACTCTTAGTTTAAAGCTCCCCCACCATGACAAGGTGGAAGCCCGCGGGGGAGCTCCTGAGGTTAACAAGTGGGTTCAACTGAATCTGTGGAAAATGTTTAGGTGGCAACTTGCACTCGTGGAGTACCCCGGTGCTACAGCCTTCTCCACAAAAACCATATCGTGGACATTTCTGCAATCTTTTCTCTTCTGACAGTATTCATGTATATTCGCCTGCATACAAAGTGAGAGATTGTTAAGCTCAACTATACAACTCGTTCAAAGTATCGGTGACAGTACTTTCTCATGCATGTATCAGAGGCAAAAGTTACTTCAAACATTCAGTTACCTAACACCCCACTGGGCCCACACTCTACCCACCTGTAGTAGTTGGGTTTGAAAGGACCAGCCTTGTTCAGCCCCAGGTATTTGGCCTGGTCATCACTTAACTCCGTCAGGTGAGCGTCAAAGGTGGGCAGGTGTAGACTGGCCACGTACTCATCTGTCAACAACGTGGCAAAGTTATTGCTTAAAATTTGTCTTCAAGTGCATATTTTAGAGTAGGGCGTAAATTCTACCCACCCATGTTAATATAACTAGAGCAAGAGTTTAGGCATGTGCCCGATAATCTTTCGCAATGAATGTAAGAAACCTGAATAATGAAAATAATAATCCTATTAGTGTACGTGATTTTTATATATTTTCAACAAATGGAAATAGAAAAAACAAATCTTTACTTTTGAGTAACTTTCAATCGAGGATACTTATTTCCCTTATATTAGAAAGCGAACTCAAAGGAGTATGGATTTATCATTGGCATTATCTTTTTCCTGCTGCGCCCTAAATATTTGATCAGTTGTCTATCGTTGTGTGCACGTGAGGGAAGATTGAATAAGAGGTTTGTGCTGTGTTTTGTGGTGAGTGTGTGTGTATGTGTGCGTGTGTGAGCATGAATGTGTGCATACATGTGTGCGTTTTGGTTTTGTGGGTTGTGTGTGCACGCATGTGTGTGTCTGTGTTTGTGTGCGTGTTTGTGTGTCTGTCTGCGTGCATACGTTTTTGTGTGAGGGTGTTTGTGCATGTGTGTTGGTGTATGTGGTCAGTCCATGCGGCTCGGTTGCTGTGGCTTACCGAATGGGGTATGAACGAGTTGGCTTCGATAAATGTGTGTGTGTGTGTTAGAGAGAGAGAGAGAGAGTTGCTTTGTATATGCGCTGTTGCTGGTTGGTGTCACTCTTGAATGCTGTTTTTGTTGTCTGTTGATGAATCATTGATTGTAAAGCACTTTGGGCTCATCTGAGGTAAAGCGCTATATAAATGTACTATTATTATTATTATTACACTTGCCCGACATTTCTAGTAAAAATGTTTCTTGCACAGCTTGTGATACCATAGCAAATTTTGAAATGCTCCTATTTCATTCACATCATAACGCATTTACATCTGAAAAAGTTACCTAGACAAAAAGAGTACTTCAAAAAAGTAAATCCATTTCTTTTCTTACATCAAAGAGGAAACTTTAAGGTGCACAGCAAGTATTATAATTAAACAATGGAAACAGAAGTCACAAACACAAAAAAATTACATAAATTTAGCTTCAGCAGAAATTTAACAAAACCGCTAAAATTCAAGAATAGCGTTGAGAACAGATTTGCCACTTTAAAACATTTCCAGCTCTATGACATGACAACACACAGCTTGTGCCTTAGACGCACCCATCTTCTTTGGCAGCAGATAGACATCTTGTTTGTACCGTCCCTGTGGTGCGTTGAACAGCTCTATCAAGGCCAGGGCCTGCCCACAGCAAACAAACAGATCAAAATCATGAGCTTCTTCCAAAATCATATCGGTGAATTAGTTGGGCATCATTTTACTTAAAGGGGCACCCTGACGGATTAGTCTTTGCAAGAAAGACGTCGAGATCACCAGGAATATACATTGTACAGAGATCGCAACTCACTTTGGTCTGGTTTCCCGGAAATCAAACCGTCAATTCTTCCTTGGCAGAGGTGCTGGAAGTCAAATTCTTTCAGTGAAATGGCAGCCTGAGTTTAGACCAAATCGTTTGCACAAAATTTCCACAATACAAGCCTTTTATATTTAATTTTTTTAAATTTTATAGTTTACCTAAAGGAGTTTCGCTCACAACAAAGGAAATAGCTCAATTTTTTTTTACTGCACTACACAGAAGAAAAAGCTTCAACCTCTGACTCCACCCACGCCATCCAAAATGACCTCTCTCCGGCATCTCCGTCAAGGAGGAATCGCCGTTTTGACTTCTAGGAAACCAGAGCAAAGTGAGTGTTCTGATCCATGAAAAAATTGTCTTTCTGGTGATCTTAACGTGTTTCTTGCAAAAACTTATCCGTTAGGGTGCCCCTTTAAGATCCATATATAAAACACACATTCAACCTTTCTCAATTTAGAATAACCAGTTAACCAACAGTGGGAAAGAATTGAACACTTGGTCATTTAACGGCAATGCATAAAAGGTAGACTTCACTAGGCTATGTTCCTCTCCATAACAGGAATGTGTGCACAAAACTTGCCCCGGATCAATGTTTCTGAACAGCAGTACCCCACTGGTGGAGAGGTACATATTGTGCTCCTCCCCCCAAAAAACAGTCAGAGGGGGTTATAAGCTTGTGCAGATACCCTTTTCTCCAATTTTCAAAGTTTGATATATTCATCTCCTAGAGGAATGACCCCCTGATCACCATAAAGGTCTCTATCCCCTTGACCACGTTAAGAAACATCATCTCAAACCAAAAAAACATTTTATCTCAAAGATCAATTCTGAAACTAAACAATCAACCAAACGCATGCAAAAAGACCAAAAACACACACACTCGGACATTCGTTCTCTCTCACTGTATCAGTCTCTCAGGATAGTTAGTATATTCACATAGCCGCAGTCTCATGCCACAGACCTGTTTACCCCCTACACAAGTCTTGAGTAGTCTGGACAGCTAAAATGAGTAGTTTGGGTGTAAAATGTGTAGTTTTATTAATTAAATCATCAAACAATTTTCACTGAAAATTAGTAATCAAGAATTAAAGAGCATTATTTTCAGTTTTGAAGAGTAGTAGAGGTCCACATTGAGTAGAATACTACTAAGAAAAGAGTAGAGTAAACGGGTCTGAATACTATTGCCAGCTCCTACCTGTGTGGTGGCCGTGATGGACACAACGAAGGAGGGGACAGAGGAACAGCTCAGGTTCACCAGACGACCCTGAAAGTCAGCAAACAAAAATGCAGTGAAAAAGATGTCACTAATAAGGCTGGTTTTGTTAATTCAGTTTTACATTCACTAAAGACAAGGCGGATAAGAGGTGACCTCATCCAAATGTACAAATTTATTCACAACTTAGATGACATCAGTTTCGAGTCTCTTTTCTCACCATCTAACTCAACAAGAAACCAAGAGAGGAAAGTACGAATTTAACGGTATAACGTAAGCATTGTTTCAGTAACAAGAGTTGCTAACTCCTGGAACTCACTGCCACCTGAACTAAAAAATGCACCATCTACTAACGCCTTCAAAAATCTACTTGACAAAAATGAAAATTTTAGTAAAACGTTTTATGATTATGATGATTGAAATTGCAATCATAGTTGTTTTTGTGTGTGTGTTTTTTCACATGCAAATGCAACCTAATTAACCCTTTCACAGCCAGCCATATTTCAGCTAAAAATGTCCATTAAGTTTACCTGGGTAGAGAACAAAATCCATCTGCAGTATTGGGGATTCTTCTGTGACAGATATAAAATGTCTACCCTTACTTCCCAAAACTAAGACAATAGGGTCTTTGGATAACATACCCCAATTTGACGCCTTTTAGTGACATAGGCGTTAAATCACTGTGGTGCTAAAATGCGACGTTGGCGGTGAAAGGGTTAAAGCACTTTTTTTTTTTTATGGGACGTTTTATAAGCCACAAGGCTTAGGCAGAAGCCAGTCCCTTTACTACTACAACTACTTAGTTTGTTTTGTTGCTATGCATATTGATCGCGTCCCTTGTTGCGTGGTGTCCTGTGAGCACTACCAAAAATGTGCAAGGCAGAGAACAATTCCAAAGGGCTGATAAACAAGAAAGCGCTTACCTTACTGTGCACACACTGGTTGCATCCAAAGGGCTGATAAACAAGAAAGCGCTTACCTTACTGTGCACACACTGGTTGCATCCAAAGGGCTGATAAACAAGAAAGCGCTTACCTTACTGTGCACACACTGGTTGCATCCCTTATGTCATGAGCAAATACACA
Organism: Phymorhynchus buccinoides; assembly: GCA_017654935.2. Taxonomy (NCBI): domain Eukaryota; kingdom Metazoa; phylum Mollusca; class Gastropoda; order Neogastropoda; family Raphitomidae; genus Phymorhynchus; species Phymorhynchus buccinoides. The sequence goes on along the minus strand of CM065687.1, from coordinate 39,436,539 downwards.
AACACGTGCAAGGCGACAGAAAAAGACCTCACAGAGCTTCACAACAATGTGCTTACCTCGGCGAGGAGAATGATGCGTTTTCCGTCAGGCCAGATGATGTGGTCCACCTGAGACCTCACCTTCTCCCACGTGAGTTCTGGCGTCCTTAGACTGGCCTGCACACACACACACACACAGCTTTTCCTTCAATTTCCTGGCACACTTTGATCATAATTATCAATATCATCATCATCGCTATATCGCCATCATCATCACTATATTGTCGTCATCCCCATCACAGGAATTGTTTCCCCCTAAAATTCTGTTTAATGTAACATAGTTACCGTGGCTCACACGTGCAATAAGCGACAGCCACGGTAAAGCATGTGTAATTAAACATTATCATCATAATCACCACCTTTCATCTGTATTTCATCCAAAGGAATAACCAAGCATTAATCCCTGTTGATTTGGTTATGATCAGACTCGGTCAAGAATAGAGCAAGAACAAAATTCATGAACTTGATTTCTTGAAAACTTCTGTACACACCCACACTCACAATGGTGATCTCTATGTTGGAGTGTGTCCTACGAGTAACCAATACAGACAAAAAATAACACCACCACACACAATTAATTGATGTCAGTCTCTGTGTTGGAGTGTCTTACGAATAGACAATAAGAAACACATACAGACAGAAATACACACATGCACACAAACACACAGTGGCACCCTCACAATGTTCATCTCTGTGTTGGAGTGTCTTATGAGCAGACAATAGGAACCACACATACAGACAGAAACACACACAGTGACACACTCACAATGTCCATCTCTGTGTTGGAGTGTCTTATGACCAGACAATAGGCAACACACATAGACAGAAACACACATAGTGACACACTCACAATGTCCATCTCTGTGTTGGAGTGTCTTATGACCAGACAATAGGCAACACACATAGACAGAAACACACATAGTGACACACTCACAATGTCCATCTCTGTGTTGGAGTGTCTTATGACCAGACAATAGGAACCACACATAGACAGAAACACACATAGTGACACACTCACAATGTCCATCTCTGTGTTGGAGTGTCTTATGAGCAGACAATAGGAACCACACATAGACAGAAACACACACAGTGACACACTCACAATGTCCATCTCTGTGTTGGAGTGTCTTATGAGCAGACAATAGGAACCACACATAGACAGAAACACACACAGTGACACACTCACAATGTCCATCTCTGTGTTGGAGTGTCTTATGACCAGACAATAGGCAACACACATAGACAGAAACACACATAGTGACACACTCACAATGTCCATCTCTGTGTTGGAGTGTCTTATGAGCAGACAATAGGAACCACACATAGACAGAAACACACACAGTGACACACTCACAATGTCCATCTCTGTGTTGGAGTGTCTTATGAGCAGACAATAGGAACCACACATAGACAGAAACACACACAGTGACACACTCACAATGTCCATCTCTGTGTTGGAGTGTCTTATGAGCAGACAATAGGCAACACACATAGACAGAAACACACATAGTGACACACTCACAATGTCCATCTCTGTGTTGGAGTGTCTTATGAGCAGACAATAGGCATCACACATAGACAGAAACACACACAGTGACACACTCACAATGTCCATCTCTGTGTTGGAGTGTCTTATGACCAGACAATAGGAACCACACATAGACAGAAACACACATTGACACACTCACAATGTCCATCTCTGTGTTGGAGTGTCTTATGAGCAGACAATAGGAACCACACATAGACAGAAACACACATGTGACACACTCACAATGTCCATCTCTGTGTTGGAGTGTCTTATGAGCAGACAATAGGAACCACACATACAGACAGAAACACACACAGTGACACACTCACAATGTCCATCTCTGTGTTGGAGTGTCTTATGAGCAGACAATAGGAACCACACATAGACAGAAACACACAAGTGACACACTCACAATGTTCATCTCTGTGTTGGAGTGTCTTATGAGCAGACAATAGGAACCACACATACAGACAGAAACACACACAGTGACACACTCACAATGTCCATCTCTGTGTTGGAGTGTCTTATGAGCAGACAATAGGAACCACACATACAGACAGAAACACACACAGTGACACACTCACAATGTTCATCTCTGTGTTGGAGTGTCTTATGAGCAGACAATAGGAACCACACATACAGACAGAAACACACACAGTGACACACTCACAATGTCCATCTCTGTGTTGGAGTGTCTTATGAGCAGACAATAGGAACCACACATAGACAGAAACACACACAGTGACACACTCACAATGTCCATCTCTGTGTTGGAGTGTCTTATGACCAGACAATAGGCAACACACATAGACAGAAACACACATAGTGACACACTCACAATGTCCATCTCTGTGTTGGAGTGTCTTATGACCAGACAATAGGCAACACACATAGACAGAAACACACATAGTGACACACTCACAATGTCCATCTCTGTGTTGGAGTGTCTTATGAGCAGACAATAGGAACCACACATAGACAGAAACACACACAGTGACACACTCACAATGTCCATCTCTGTGTTGGAGTGTCTTATGAGCAGACAATAGGAACCACACATACAGACAGAAACACACACAGTGACACACTCACAATGTCCATCTCTGTGTTGGAGTGTCTTATGAGCAGACAATAGGCAACACACATAGACAGAAACACACATGTGACACACTCACAATGTCCATCTCTGTGTTGGAGTGTCTTATGACCAGACAATAGGCAACACACATAGACAGAAACACACATAGTGACACACTCACAATGTCCATCTCTGTGTTGGAGTGTCTTATGAGCAGACAATAGGAACCACACATACAGACAGAAACACACACAGTGACACACTCACAATGTCCATCTCTGTGTTGGAGTGTCTTATGACCAGACAATAGGCAACACACATAGACAGAAACACACATAGTGACACACTCACAATGTCCATCTCTGTGTTGGAGTGTCTTATGAGCAGACAATAGGCAACACACATAGACAGAAACACACATAGTGACACACTCACAATGTCCATCTCTGTGTTGGAGTGTCTTATGAGCAGACAATAGGAACCACACATAGACAGAAACACACATAGTGACACACTCACAATGTCCATCTCTGTGTTGGAGTGTCTTATGAGCAGACAATAGGAACCACACATAGACAGAAACACACATAGTGACACACTCACAATGTCCATCTCTGTGTTGGAGTGTCTTATGACCAGACAATAGGAACCACACATACAGACAGAAACACACACAGTGACACACTCACAATGTTCATCTCTGTGTTGGAGTGTCTTATGAGCAGACAATAGGAACCACACATAGACAGAAACACACACAGTGACACACTCACAATGTCCATCTCTGTGTTGGAGTGTCTTATGAGCAGACAATAGGAACATACAGACAGAAACACACACAGTGACACACTCACAATGTCCATCTCTGTGTTGGAGTGTCTTATGAGCAGACAATAGGCAACACACATACAGACAGAAACACACAGACACTCACAATGTCGATCTCTGTGTTGGAGTGTCCCATGTTGCAGACGATGCAGCCAGTCTTCAGGCGGTCCAGGGCTTGGCGATTCACCACGTTCTTGTTGCCTGTCAACCATACAGTTGACACATTCCATCAGCCAATCAAAGAAATAATCATAGGCAAAGTATCGTATTTTTGGTGTTTAATACAAGTTAAAAAAGTGCAGCCGATTTTGTTCTTTTTCGTCTGTTTGCTGACAGAAGTAAATGTGGGATGTGAAAACTCAGGGATGTGACCACAGAAAAAGAAAAAGAAAATGTAGAGAAAACAGAATTCCAAATTAACAAAAACATACAAATTCTGATAACTGATACTTGGACTAGGCAGGATGTTACTTCCCCTATAACATACTTTGTCATACAAGAAATTACTGATACAACTGAAATTATCTTTTAATACTATCCCGACGGCAGCAGCGTCTGTGCTACACTTCCCGTGTGACGGATAGCAGAGCTAGCATCACTTCCCTGTCGACAGCCTATTTTGGCACTTTTCTGAATTTTTTTACAGTCACTAAACAAACGCTAACAATGAAGTGTTTGGTATCAAAAGAAAGAACAAAGCCAGCACTTATGGGATATAGTAAAATGTATTCAATTCCTGATATCATGCAGTCATGCTTTTGTCTTAAAGTAACCAAGGTTACGATGTTAAAAAAAACCTTGTTTACATTTCATTCCGCTCTGTTTTCATCCTCTACCTCATAACTCTCCACTTCTCTGTCACTGCCTTCGTCTTCTGATCCACCTTGTAGGATGATTTCTAGCACTACTTTTGCTGAGAAATGAGTGCCACGATTCTGTCTGGCAGACATTTGTTTCAGCGGCAAAAGGTCAGGAAATCCCGTTTCCAGGTTACGCATTCCAGAGCCAAATTCCAGCACGTAGACAGCTTACAAGCAGTCAAAGTAGTAACAGTAACCTTGCTAAACCACCCCTATAACTTACTACACAGGTTGCTTCCCTTAGACCGAACTCGTGGAAGACTGAGAATTTTTCGAAGTTGAAGGCACAGTTAACTGTGCCTCCGTCCACGGAGGCAGAATTCACGGGCACAGTTAACTGTGCCTCAGTCGTGGGGGAATAGAAACGTGAGGCACGATATAGTGTGCCTCAGTCGGGAAAAGGTTAAAAAAATGGGTTGGTTATTTTAAAACTTTCTGGAGTAGCATAAGAGTACTATCAAAATGCCAACCCCCCAAAAAAGTCAGACTTTAACATGCAACAAAGTAAAAGCAACTTTTGTAGAACTTGTAACTTTTAAAAGATTGACATAAGTATAATGAAGAAAAGTAAACACGTGTAAGGCACTAAACAATACCAATTTTAAGCACCCAATTCTATTGTATTAGGATTAACCCTTTCACCGCCAGTCATTTTTCAGCCAAAAAATACCATTAAGGTTAATGGGGTAGAGAAAAAAAATTTTTCTGCAATGTTGCGAATTCCTCAGTGACATGGGCATATCCTTACCTGTTAGGGTCTTATAACAGGCCCTTTTGATTTTTATTGGGTGCTCATCAAAAATGCGACATTGGCGGTGAAAGGGTTAAAAGGGATGTTTTTATGCTTTGTTATTTTCATCAATTGGCTATAATGTTTTAGCACTATGATAGTTTTATCATAATTTTCAGTACAACCACCACCTCACAATGAGGCTTTATACTACTTCTTGCCGACACGAAAGGGCAATAATTTTAGGCCCAAACTGCTCATGCCACCTATCGACGAGTCAGGTGCAGATAATTTTCTGTGGCTATATACTACTACTTCATGACAGGCAAGGACGATAATCTTAAGTAGGTGGCGTTCGCATCTCAGGGCACGAGACAAGGGCAGATAATTTTCGGTATAAAGCGTCATTGGGGACCGTTGCGGCCTGTCAGTTGGGTGGTGGGAATACTGAAGTTCGACAGTCAAAGGCCTCACTGAGTGAGTCACAGTACCTGTGCAGGTGATGAGGACATCGATGTTGCGCACCACCTCATCCAGTCGCACCACGCGGAATCCGTCCATACTGCAACAAGAAACGCACATGTCAGGTCTGACGCACCAAATCGACACAGGCATTTCCCCATCGTTCACCATATACATGGGTGCTCCTGGGAAATTTCAAAAATCCTGCAAGGGGGTGGCCCCTGCGGAGTGCAGGGGCAGTGCACACACACACATTTACTGCTCTTTTTTCACCCCTCAAGTGCTACATTCTTTTGAATATAGCAAATGCTTATATTGGCCACTGCAAGTAGGGTTATTAACGCCCTTGACGGCAAGAGTTAAGCCCTTGTTGATTAGTATCCAAAAGGGCATTCATTCTTGCAAAAGGCAGCCATTAAGTGACCTCAAATAGGGTTATAGGCGAGAGTTATTCCCTTGTTTGGTCAGTACTCAACCATCTTCCCCCACCCACCAAGGGCAATCACTCTTGCAAAAGGTGTTCTTTGCACAAGTGTGTGTGTGTGTGTGTGTGTTAGAAAATCGTTGCTTCTCAAATTCTCATAATCCGGCGATGCCGGCTCTAGGCAATTAAAAATCCTGCAATTCAGGATATCCTACAAGGAGCATCCATGCATATAAATCAGGCATGGGGATTTTCAGCTTTGAAGCAAATTTCAGCTTTTTTGGTGGCCCAAGAGGACATTTTTTTTTTTTTTTAAGATAAAAAGGAAACCAACTGAGTAAGAATGACTTCTTCTGAGTGAATGCAAAATGAGCTAAATATATCAGTTCTATTTCTAATGCTGTTGTTAAGGCTTAGATTACCCCCCCTCCCCCCCAAAAAAATGCTTCAGCTCCCTCGACACACGCTTGTCAGCATTTTTCACGATTTCTCATTCCCATACCTGATAAAACTTCCAGCTTTGCCAGGGTTCGCACTGTCATTGCATATCAAAATTTAATATTTAATACGAGACTTGTCATTCATCATCTCATTGCGTCCGTGTTAAGGGTATTTGTCCCTCTGCACATGCGCGCGCGCGCGCGTGTATGCATGCATGCATGCATGCGTGCATGCTGTTTTGCGTGGAAAACGCTATTTGTAATGGTTTGGATTCTAGGGGAGAGTGAAGGGAGGGGACCTAAATGTAGTTATTGTGATTTCGTTTCGGGTTGTTCCTTATGATAAGTGCGTTGTTTTGTTGTTGTTTTTGCTCAGATTTTTAACTTCTTTGTGAAGCGTAAGGAGAATAAGCGCTATATAAATTGCCATTATTATTATTATATGGCTTCTGATGGTTTGTATGCGACTTTCTGTAGCTTTTTATATTTGCTTAGGATTTTTTCCATGTTGTTGGACATAAGAGTCTTGATTTATAGACGGAGGGAAATGGAACAAGTTGAGTGGGTCATGAGAATGAAGAGGAAAAAAATAATAGCAATGATACATGAAATAAGATGTGTGCGTGCGCGCATGTCTGAGTGTGAGTGTGCACATGTGCACGTGCGTTTGCTGAAAACAATCACAAAAACGGTAAACCACTTTGTTGTGAAAACAATAAGCCCAAAGACAGGACACATACCTTATTTTGTAAAAATCGTAAAAAAATTTATATATACAAAAAACAATGAATGCTTTGGATTAACTTGGGGAGCATATTGAAACTACCCAGAACATTTTCAGCAAAAATCATTCATTCAACAGTTGACAAAAAAAAAAAAAAAAAAATTAAAAACCGTTAAAATAAACATTTGTTTTTGAGTGATAATACTCTACAAATTTTATTGCAATTCTGTGAATGAAAATCTGTTTAACGTCCTCCGGTCTGGAACAGACACATATGGGACATTAGTAGATATAAAGATGGTGGGAACGATCCTGGAGCAGGGTTCCCAGGGCTTTCAGCTATCCCCAAGTAAGGACCTGTAGGCCTAAGGATAATCTCCATCTTTTACTTTCGCCAACTATCTTGAAAGGTACACTTTCCCAGCATTGTGAACAATGTCTAAGCCGATAGAAAAACTGCAGTGACACAGATATACGAGTTTTTCTAAAACGACACCAGGATAAAGAACGAGATTTCAGTCCAATTTCTCTTGACAACTCGCGGTGCATCGTTCGTCTGCTAAGCGGTCAGTTGAAACGGGAAGGTGGGGGAGGGGGGGTGGTGGTTAGGTGCTGAGCGATGTTTTTCAAGTGTAAAAGTGCTGCTTCTGCGATCTATTTTGAGTATGGTCTTGCTGCTCAGGGCAGTTGTCAGGACCTTGAAGTGAATGTAAGCACTTGTAAGGCCTTACTTGGATATTGCAATTGGTCAAGACTTATAAGGACTGGTAAGGCCCCTATGAACCCTGTGGAGGCAATGCAACACCAGTAAAGTCCCGAATTGTTAACAATTCCGGTATATTGCAATTCTGTAGATGGTAGCCCGCCTTTAATATGTCGTCAAGATCAGGTCATTACACTGTTATTAGTGTAACAACAGTGAAAGACAGAGCCACAAATCTCCTTAGCAGATATATAAAGCAAACTGATCCGTAGTAGTCGAATGCTAACAGAGCGCGTGTGTTGCTCACCAGGCCTGCAAGGCACAGATGGGGTCGATCTCCGTCACCATCACGATGGCCCCCAGCCCCTTCAGAGCCTGGGCACAGCCCTTCCCCACCTGCACACACACAGGGCAAGGCAACGTACACGACATGCTTAACAAAAAGAAGGAAATGGTACTTGGGAGGTATGAAACCTCAACATTTCCAGCCTTAGCCTTGTGCACATTGCGCGCAGAAACCTCATGCGCTCATCCGCAAAAAGAAAGTAAGAAACAGGCGGATTTTATCAACTTTTCTTTTATACTTATTTGCCGATAAGCGCATGCGGTTTCCGCGTGTAATGTGCTCAAAGCCTTAGGTTCTTCTTGAAAAGAAATGTTGAAGATTCTTACCCCCTGGGCACCCTTTCCTTCACCTTTTGTGTTCAAAATTATGGTATAGGTCAAGATGTGCCACCCCCCTTACATTTCTCGGTTAATTCAATTTTTCCGTTTTTGCCTTTCTTACCAAACATGAAGCTGTATTTTATGAACATTGTCAGCCAATTATCTTTCTTCAATAATTAATTGCAGTCATCATAAAGGCCATTTTGTAATAGGATCCCATAGTATTCCAAAAAGATAATTAGCTGAAAAGGTTAATAAAATATAGCTTTATGTTTGGTAAGAAAGGCAAAAACAAAAAATTTTAACCGAGAAATGCAGGGGGGGTGGCACATATTTACGTTTGCCAAAATTTGTTCCAAAAGATGCAGCAGTCATCCTTTCATCATTCATTCCTGCAGTAAGGTTGGGGCCCTACTGTGCTTTTTAATGATCATACATGCATGCATACACATGCATGCATACATGCTTTCACAAGCTCCCAAACACACACTCTCTTGAAGAAATCAATTATTCAAACTTTAAATGTACCATTATCTATAAAAAGTTAAAAATGCTAATCATACATCCTGAATTTCTTAACAGAGCATAATAATGAAATATTCTTTTCCTGAAAATAAGTAAATAAAAAGCGCTTTCAATCATTTTTTTAAAAACAATGACCTAAACAGAGCTGTGACACAAAAATCATCACACAACCATGGGTTAAGGCTTCTGAAATGTGTGCATTAAAAATAATCTGTGCATTTTTTTTCCTCGTCCTTTTCGAGGCTGCAGCCTAACATTGGAAAATCTGGTACTTCTCTTGCACACATGTACTGCTTTCTATCAAAATATTCCGAACCACGCACACAGACAAAAAGACTGCATACCTCTCCATAGCCACAGATGAGGACCTGCTTTCCGCCAAACATCACATCTGTAGTTCTCTTCAGCCTGTCAACACACAGCAACCAGTTATTCCATCAAATAAGGTGACAGATCACACAGTATACAACATCAAACCCGTGTGGGACCCTGGGCAAACAGAAACAACAGCAGTAGAAAACATAGGATGGCTTGGGAGAATAATTTACAACTAGTAATTCAAAACATTGCAAGCAAACATGCATAATTGATCAGTTCCTCTGGCTATATAGTTCCTCAACATTCACTTCTTTCTTTGCTTCATTATGATGTACTGTTATGCTAACGCACACACACACTCCCAAGGAATGCATGGGTTCCGTTCCTCTGGCTATAGTTCCTCAACATTCACTTCTTTCTTTGCTCCATTATGATGTACTGTTATGCTAACGTACACACACACTCCCAAGGAATGCATGGGCTCCGAGTTGGCGTCCTTCTCTATTCTCTTTTTCATACTGAAGGCCCGTTCTTGATACCCATCCCCTACTGTTAACAAACAAACCACATTTTAAGCACATGATTTACACTTAAATTTCTCGCATCAGTTCTCTACTGCATTCATCAGACATCCTGTATTACAGAGCAAATTTTCTACTTAATTTCTTCCTAAATAGCTTATCTTATTAAAATAATTCAATACACATTTGCGAATGAAGGTTAGGTATCCTGCATAGTCATGCCTTAGAGTTAAGACAGACTATCTGGATAGTCCATTAGATTTACAATTAGTTCAAGCAAATGGAAATCATGGTACAGGAAGTGTATGCTACAGGAAGTGTACTTACGCATCCAGAATAGATTCTCTGCAGCTGTACAGGTTGTCAAATTTTGTCTGAAAACAGAAAGCAGTTTTCTTTAGACATTCAAACACTAATATTCTCTATCACTTCCTCTCTCCCTGACACACACACACCACCGCCAAAATTGGATAAATGTCAGATGACAGATTGAGGACTGAGAGAGTTAGTGAGAGAGAGAGAGAGAGAGAGAGAGAGAGAGAGAGAGAGAGAGAGAGAGAGAGAGAGAGAGAGAGAGAGAGAGAGAGAGAGAGAGAGAGATGCACATACACTTTTGTGAGAGCAGCTTGAGATTTGATTTGCTATAAACTTCTTGTTGCAAAGACAGAATTGACACGTTGAATCATCATTCATGATACTCCAAAATACTTGAGGTTTTGAAAATGTACACAACAAAAGGTGAAAAACAGCCACTCCAGTTAACAGCAAGTGTTCTTTCATACAACTACATTTATTTGCATACAGTTAAATAATGCATTACATCCGTGAGGTAAATAATGCTACAAGGGCTTTCAGGCATGAAACAGAGTACTCAAAAGACTGGCCTTTCACTGTGTTGCTGTGGTGGGGGGTGGGGAGTGTTCACATGTGCGGTCTCTTTAATGTGTATGTATTTATTGTATTGTATTATGTATTCTTTTTTTTATTGAATGCAAGACAAATTTCCTTGTTTTAAATGGGGACAGTACATGATTGATTGATAAATATCACTTGAAAGAGGATAACACTTTTGGAGTTATTGAATAGTCTTTTTGTATTCCCATTTGTATAAAACAGGAGTATATTGAAATTGGAATGAGGTCCTGTGCCTTTCTCTCCGTCTGTCTGTCTGTCCATGATTGAGTGTGTTCGTAAAAGGACGAATAAAACCCCGAAGTGTACCCACCAGCTAAACTTGGGCGTTTTGGGGGGTTTGTTTTCTTCAAGTGTGTGTAAATGTGCATACATAAGTGAACAAAATTAGGTTCCACTTGACAGCGCTTTTACTGCAGAACCGATCTTAACAAAAGTTGGCAGAATGGTCGACAAGTTTTGAGACTGATGGCCTGTACAGTGAAAATCGCTTAACTCAAAACTGAAAATTATATTTCGAGATAGCCAGTATTTTGAGATAGAAAGACTTTTTAACATAAGGATTATTAAAGTGGGACCAGGAAATTACTGCGAGTTATCTAGTGTTTTTGAGTTAGCAGGATTCCACTGTATTTCAGATTCACCAAATAGCAGCCATCTAAATGAATTGGTGAATCTTTTTTTCACAAAAAAAGAAAGAAAAAAAAAAGATGAATAAATCTGTATGGAAAAAAAGTGTCATTTTTTAATAAAAATAATGAAGGTAATGTGCATTACCATTAAGATAAGGGAATTTTCAATGACACGACTCATATATGGCATACACCTGAATCGGGTTTTGAATTGACCAAGAATGTGGCTTCTGGTTTTGGAAGCATATTGCAGTAACAAATCTGGCATGAATTCCGGGATGAGAGACTTGGGCAAAACGCCGATTGTGGACATAAACAGTAGGTGTGAAATTTATAATCAACTGAGCTTGGGAAGTCTGGAAATCACTGAGGCAAGTTTGTTCTAAAGGTCAAAGCAGGGCTGATTGTTGCCCGTCTGTCGTTTCCGACAATGACTGCCAGATAGCAGAGGGGGCGGCTGCTATTCCGGCAGGCTGGGCTAAAATTAGTTTTAGCGGAGAAGCCTTGCCCAGGGTACATCCCCACTCTCAGCTGGGCTGAGCAGACTGTCGTCGTGTCGTTGTGCTGACCTTGGTGACGGAGTCGTTGACGTTCATGGCGGGCACGGTCAGCTTGCCGGACTTGGACAGCTGGTAGAGGCGGTGCACGCCGGTGACGCTCTCCTCCACGATGCCCTTGATCATGTTGAACATGGCCGGGTACTTCTTCAGCATCAGGTGTGTGGCGTCCCCTCCATCGTCCAGGATCTGGAAACACACACAACATTCTACACTTGATCATGTTGAACATGGCCGGGTACTTCTTCAGCATCAGGTCCCTGCCATCGTCCAGGATCAAGAAACACACACATGGTACAGCAGTCAGAAATGTGGAATGCACGGGTCACAGAGAGCTTTACACATAAACTATGCAACGGTAGTTATAAAGCCTGAAAGTACTGTTACAGTGCCAGCATCCCCATACAAACACAGTCAGAAAATACATGTAGAAAGCACGGTCACAGGGCAAACATCCCTAGCTTTACACATAAACTATGCAACGGTAGCTATAAAGCCTGAAAGAACTGTTACAGTGTAGCATCCCCATACGAACACACATGCCATGATACAACAGTCAGAAAAGTAGAAAGCACTGTCACAGGGCAAACATCCCTATCTTCACACACAGACCACGCAACAGTAGTCAGAAAGTACTGATAGAGTGGGGTGGGATGGTGGGAACTTTAGTCCAGATGAATTAGCCAAATTATCTACATCAAAAGAAATACTGTTGGTGCCATAAGTATTTCCTTTGATGTAGATACTTATTGTTATCTTTGCAATTTTCATGGACTGCAAAATCGTTGGGGATACACAAAAAAAGCACAAAGTGCTTAGAACCTGCACTGATGCAGGCAAGTGCATTTTTCTGCATCCTTACAATTCACAAAGAGAAGTGCTAGAGGCGGACTCTAAGGCTGAGTACACACACATGTGGAGATTCCATGTGGAAACCCGTGCGCAATCCGCAAATAAGTACCAAAAAAAGAAGGAAAAAGATTTGCGCATGTGTCCGAATGTCCCCTAATCCGTACGTACAATTTTTACCCTTCTTTGTTCCATTTATGTACATGGGATTTCTGAACGGAATCTCCGCACATGTGTGTACACGGCCTAAGAGAAAGGAAGCAGAAACAGGTTACAGGACAAGCAAAAAACAAGGGAAAGTGAATGAGACAAGAATCCCTAGAGCAACAGGGAAGCTCTAATTAGGCAGCCTTAGATAAGAAATTTCTTCATTGGATGCCTGCCAAAGAAAGCCGCAATAACAACAAAAATCATCTAACATTGTCGGATATGATTTGCAGCGGCAATTCTTTAAAAACATTTTTATATTTTATTAACCTATGTATTTCTTGTCTTTAACTCATTCTAGTCTTCCGGACATATATGTCCAGAATTAATAGATAGCTGTTAATTTTATGCATTTGCTTCAAGGGAAGTAAATCTGTGTGCACACCATACCTTGGTCACTTCTAAACTCGCTTCACTCCTTTAGACCACAATTTTGCCCCTGACTTTGCTTTTGCAGTGGTTCGTTGTGGGGGAACCAATCGGCGTAGAGTTTTTCTATATAAAGTCTTATATAAAAAATGCTCATGTACCACTTCCCTATGTCTAAACCTCAAGTAAAAACCTGTAATTTTCTTTCATTTCTCCTTTTGTTTATGTCTGTTTTGTTTGTGTGTATAGCTGGAGAGATTTGTGAGTTTTTTGAATAATTCAAAATGAAATTGTTGCGATGCGAATGAGTTAACCAGAAGTCTACAGCTGTGATGCATGAACACGTCTCTAAAAACGAGAACACAACAAAAACAAAGTGAAGCTTCTGTGTAGTTTTACTTCCCCGAGCGAAGAACAGAGTTAAAACTCAAGATTGAAAGAACCAACTTTAAAAGAACATTCTCCATGGAAGGTTATAATCTGCAACCTGCATTATATCTCCTATTATCTAGTTTACAAAGTTCTTTTCTGAGGACACACTTTTTAAAAACGAAATAGCACTGATAAGGCCGGGTTCACATTAAACGCGTAAGTTCTGTACGGCCCTAAATAAGTCAAAGAAAGAAGGATAAAAGTTTACGCATATAGGGGAAATTCGGACATGTGCGCAAATCTTTTCCCTTCTTTGTTTCACTTATTTATGGATTGCGCACGGGTTTCCGCATGGAATATCCGCTTATGTGTGTACACGGCCTAAGTCTGATTGTCTTCCCTTGCCCTTTGAGAAAACGAGGTGTTCAGTTCAATTGAATTCAGGTGCATCAGAGACCTCTGCTGCCCAGGAGATTGGGTGAAGGTGTTTTCCGATAATTAGGCGACAATGGACTGTATCAGCCCCTCCATCCTGACACCACGGTTCCATGCTCCTTCCCGACACCACCGCACTGGGGCTTCCTAATTGGCTTCTGTCTAGACCAGGCCCACAGGAACAGGTGAAGAGTGTGTGTGCTTGTGAGTGTGTGTGTGTGTGTGCGTGTGTGTGAGTGAGTGTGCGTGCGCATGCGTGCTGGCATACATGTGAGTGTGTGTGTGTATGTATGAGTGAGAGAGACAGAGAGGACAAAAAGAGAAAGAGAGACAGACCAGATAGGGAGACTGCGAGGGGAAACAGAGAGACAGAGACAGACAGAGAAAAACACATGCATAGGAGCAAGCGCAGCTAGCTCAAACATGACCAGTAAGTATCTCCCAGACTGGACTTCAGACTGGAGCCAAATCTCCCAGTAGATCTCTGCAGACTGGAGAGAGGGGTCATTGGAGGACAAACCTAACAAGCTGGGTGTCCAGTCAGTGACCACAAAACTAGAATAAGATACAATACTAAATTAGGGAGAGAAAACAACCAACAACCCACACACATAAAAGAGAGACCACCATAAAGAGCACAATGGTCTATTGTGTTATTTGATGTATAAGATTGAGAGAATATGACAGTAAATGTTCAAAGGTTAAAACAAAGAAAAAAAGAGCACAATGACCAATAGGTTGGAGATCATGCCTAAAAACACCAGTGTCCATTAATGTTTTGCAACCCTTTCACCGCCTAAATTGCATTTTAGCACCACAGTGATTTAACACCTATGTCACTAAAAGGCATCAAATTGGGGTCTATTATCCAAAGACCCTATTGTCTTAGTTTTGGGAAGTAAGGTTAGACCTTATTTTATTATTATATGTCACAGAAGAATCCCCAATACTGCAGATGGATTTTGGTCTCTAACCAGGTGAATTGAATGGAAATTCTTTGCTGAAATATGGCTGGCGGTGAAAGGGTTAAAACCAGATACAATATTACATTGGAAAAAAGACACACACACACACACACACACACACACGAGACAGACTATCCAGGAGAGCACAGTGGCTAATTAGAAACAGCAGCAGTCCGCTGCTCTCTGTGGACCATGCACATTAAGGGGCATGATTCCACACCGGCTATTCCACGTCAGATTATACAGGGACGCAAACATGATACGCACATAATGCTCCTAGTGTGTGCGTGTGTCCTCTGTGTATATCTTATTGGACGCGCTTTCGATTTTCATGTCTGTTATTATCAAGAGCATAAAGAATGCTGGTGATCATCATGATAGTGAATAATAGCTTTTTGCGGGAAATAAGGGGTAGCTGATCATGGGGCTGGGGAAGGTACGGGGCGGGTGAAGAAATATAATTGAAAGAAGATGATCAAATAAAGATATGAGGGAGTGAGAGAGAGAGAGAGTGTGTGTGTGTGTGTGTGTGTGTGTGTGTGTGTGTGTGTGTGTGTGTGTGTGTGTGTGTGTGTGTGTGAGAGAGAGAGAGAGAGAGAGAGAGAGAGAGAGAGAGAGAGAGAGAGAGAGAGAGAGAGAGAGAGAGAGAGAGAGAGAGAGAGAGAGAGAGAGAGAGAGAGAGAGAGAGAGATTCTAAGGACATCCATTCTTTCATAATGGACCCTCCGTCATTTGTGCAGGTGGTTATTTGACAACAGCTAATCTAATACCAGTGATTGAAGGCAGAAAACGAGATGCCCCACTGGGTCTGTCTTAGAGATGTTTGCAGTCTGTTGGTAACAAAGGCACAATGAGTGATATCAAAAGCTGTAAACAGAGAGGATGAAAACCCATTATATCAGTCTGCCATCCCTCGGCGTTGATGCAGAAAGACAGACAGACAAAGACAGATACCACATCACGCATAATTACCATGTTGGGCTGCATCCCTCAGTGTTGATACAGACAGACAAAGACAGATACCACATCACGCATAATTACCATGTTGGGCTGCCATCCCTCAGCATTGATACAGAAAGACAAAGACAGATACCACATTACGCATAATTACCATGTTGGGCTGCCATCCCTCAGCATTGATACAGAAAGACAAAGACAGATACCACATTACGCATAATTACCATGTTGGGCTGCCATCCCTCAGCATTGATACAGAAAGACAAAGACAGATACCACATTACGCATAATTACCATGTTGGGCTGCCATCCCTCAGCATTGATACAGAAAGACAAAGACAGATACCACATTGCGCATAATTACCATGTTGGGCTGCCATCCCTCAGCATTGATACAGAAAGACAAAGACAGATACCACATTGCGCATAATTACCATGTTGGGCTGCCATCCCTCAGCATTGATACAGAAAGACAAAGACAGATACCACATTGCGCATAATTACCATGTTGGGCTGCCATCCCTCAGCATTGATACAGAAAGACAAAGACAGATACCACATTACGCATAATTACCATGTTGGGCTGCCATCCCTCAGCATTGATACAGAAAGACAAAGACAGATACCACATTACGCATAATTACCATGTTGGGCTGCCATCCCTCAGCATTGATACAGAAAGACAAAGACAGATACCACATTGCGCATAATTACCATGTTGGGCTGCCATCCCTCAGCGTTGATGCAGCGGTCTATGCTCCACCAGAAGTCCTCCTCCGTCTCCCCCTTCCAGGCAAAGATGTTGACCCCACTCTCCGCCAAGGCAGCGGCCACTTCATTCTGAAAACCATGCACCATATTCCATGGACTAGTGAAGAACGGATAACTCAAAAACGGACAACTCAAAAACACTGGATCATAGCTGACAATAATTTTTGGGTCCCAGCACAATAATCTCTATGTTGAAAAGTCTTTTCAACTAAAAATACTGGCTATCTCAAAATAAAATTTCAGTCCCTTCAATTTTGACTTAAGCGATTTTAAACTGCATACACTTAAAAAAAAAAAAAAAGCTAGAAAAAAAGAAAAGGAAAATTGAGGGGAAAATCCATGACCTTGTAATTTTAGATTATTATCCCAGGCAAGGCCTTCATTGCATCCTTTACATTACACAGAGAGAGAGAGAGAGAGAGAGAGAGAGAGAGAGAGAGAGAGAGAGAGAGAGAGAGAGAGAGAGAGAGAGAGAGAGAGAGATACAGAGACAGAAAGGGCATCATTTTAAAATAACAGCTAAAGGGAGGGAGGTGGCGGAGATGAGAGGAACTTGCCAAACACTACACTGTCAGTGTTAGAGAAAGCCAGACCTGTTTACTCTACTCTTTTCGAGTAGTATTCTACTCAATTTGGACCTCTACTACTCTTCAGAATTGAAAATAATGCTCTTTAATTCTTGATTGCTACTCATTTTCAGTGAACATTGTTTGATGGTTTAATGAATAAAACTACACATTTTGCACAAAAACTACTAATTTCAGCTATCCGGACTTCTCAAGACTTGTGTAGGGGGTAAACAGGTCTGGAAAGCCAAGGAACACCCACAGCTAAGAAGAAAATAATGACACCACAAAGCACTATAATAACCGACAACAGAGACTCTATAAGAAGGATTCCAGTGGCCCTTTTCTTTCCAAATCCAAAACATCTGATTACAGTGACAGCTGTAATTTATTAGCAGGGCAGTCCCTAGAGAACACACCATTCAGTTTGTGCTTTCATCAAATGCTATCACTTCCAGTAAACGAAATAAGAACCCGTAATAGTGAACTTAAAATCCTAACCAGGTACAGCAGAACTAACATTAGAAAAAACCCTTTTTTTCTAACAGAGTCACCCAATATTGGAACCACATCCCTGCACATACTAAACTGGCCTCAGATACTAACAAATTCAAAAACCTCCTAGACAGTGATCCAAAAATTGCCCTGTTAAAGTACATCCATGATTAGTGCATCAATATGGATGCTAAAAACTGCCACAGCAATTGCCAAACTCTAACCAAAAGGAAGGACGCATTGAGAGGCTGCAAGGCCTGGTCGTCCAAATACCTGACCTGACCTGACCAGTATCCAGGCATGAAAACTACTGTTCCCCCAAAAAGAGATTTTTTCAGCCGAGAAATCCTTCCACCCGGATTTTCAGCATAAATAACTAACGTCAGAACTTTTGTTCAGCGGGGGCGGGGGGGGGGGGGGGGGGGGGGGGGGGGGGGGGGGGGGGGGGGGGGGGGGGGGGGGGGGGGGGGGGGGGACTAATCTGTTCCATAAAAAGGGAAACGGCGGAGCTGTTTTCATGCCTGATATTTCTTCTTCTTTTTCACCCATTCTTCGTGCACGGCTTCCTCTTCAGATGCCATTTTGGAAGTGGTGACGTCGGGAGGAGGAGAAGGCGCGAAATGATGATCGTGCCATTTAAAGACCCAGCATGCCGAGTTTTTATTCGATTTTCGATTATTTTTTTCAGGCGGAGATTGGTCGATTTCGGAAAAAAATTGGGCGGAGAAAAGGGAGAAGTTTTCATGCCTGAGTATCAGACCATTTAATTTAGAAAAAAGAGTGACAAAACTCTTCTGCAACATAATCTGGCAACATAATCTGAGTAGTAAATGAGCAACAAATCTGTATATATATATATAAAAAAAAAAAGAAGCTCTTTTGTTGAGAAAATGGCACAAAAATGTTTTAAACTGTCTTTTATTTTTAAGGTTACAATATGTGTCAAGGTCAGGAATATTCATTGTCAGAAATGTAGATGTTTTTTTCTAGACCAACCGACCAATGATTGAAAAGCACACAAAAATCAAAAAGTGGGTGGCGCGCCTCTGGCTGCGACGCACTCCCCTGGTGGGAGCAACTCGAAATTCACAGAGATGCCTCTGTGACTAGTACCTAATACCTGCCTACCTAACTTGTGGTAAGCCAAGTAATAATCACAAAACCCTGTTCTGTACACCTAGAATACATGTAAAGTAGCATTAACAGAACAGGACAATAAACAACAACAGAACAGATGGGATTGCCATGGCTACAGAGAAAAAAAACTGACAGCCAGCTTAACTCTCTTGCATTCGCATTTGTTACATACAAAACTTCTAGTGTTCACATTCTCGCGCATTTTCGGGAAAAACTGTCTTTTGAAGCACACAGAGCGCCATACAGTTACTATCGCATCACTGCAAGTGAGAAGCTTCTTCATAGTGTGTGTAGAACAAGCCAGAACTTAGTGCGTGATGAAAATGCCATCAGAGGGGGTCTCAGAGTGGGGGCAAGCTACGGGCGGTTTTGGGCGGCTTGAATACACAGAGGCAACTTCCGGCTGGGCGGTTTGGGCCGGAATAAATGCAAGAGGGTTAAGCTTTATAAATCAAAGCAACCCCCCCCCCCTCCCCAAACACACACAATTTGACTGTAGCCAGTGGCCACATTTATTGATGGAATAGACTGATGTTACATTTCCCACTACACCCCCCACCCCTTCTTCCCCCACTGCTTCCTGGCTAAAAGCCAACATTAATGGGGACATAAAGGAAGCATCAAGACTAATGAACAAACTAATGAATACACCACTTAATCGTAATCAACATTGATGGACCTTAATTGGATAATAAAGACAGATCAGACAAGCAAATGAAATAATGGTGTGCTCATAGAAAAAGGAGAATGAAAAATGATTACGCAAGGCTTCCTGCATTAATGTAAGAATAGCCTTTTTGCAAAGCAATAAGGAAGAAATTAGCTTTTTGTTAAACCCCCCAGCATGAAGACATTTAGCGCTAATGCCCATAGAATCTAGTGCTAATGCCCTCTCTTACATCTGCCTAAGAATCTAGACAGAAATAATAAACCAAATATTGGAATAAAAATGACCAAAAAACCCCACGATGGATCTTGTACGGATTGTGAGGAAAATTAAGATGTTAAAATAAGGATTCTGAAGACATCAAATCAGGAGAGAGAGAGAGAGAGAGAGAGAGAGAGAGAGAGAGAGAGAGAGAGAGAGAGAGAGAGAGAGAGAGAGAGAGTCAAATGCTTAGGCTCATGAAGCCCATAAGAAAATAAGGATTCTGAAGACATCAAATCGTGAGAGAGAGAGAGAGAGAGAGAGAGAGAGAGAGAGAGAGAGAGAGAGAGAGAGAGAGAGAGAGAGAGAGAGAGAGAGAGAGAGAGAGAGAGAGAGAGAGAGAGAGAGAGAGAGAGAGAGAGAGAGAGAGAGAGAGAGAGAGAGAGAGAGAGAGAGAGAGAGAGAGAGAGAGAGAGAGAGAGAGAGAGAGAGAGAGATAAACTAATTTTGCAATGTACCTGAGAACATGCACACACACAAACACATACAAACAGTGACACACACACACAGTGACACACACACACACACACACACACACAGTGACACACCCACCCACCTGTGTGGAGTAGATGTTACAAGCAGCCCATCTCACAGAGGCCCCCAGTGCCACCAGGGTCTCCACCAGAACCTGTCAACACACAGAGAGAAAAAAACACATGAGATTAAGTTAATTCACATGTCTCGGCAGAAACACTTCTGAAACATACAAGGCACATCTCACTCACACACACATACACTCTTTCTCTTTCCTATCAACAGAGAGAGAGAGAGAGAGAGGGGGGGGGGGAGGGAGAGAGAGAGAGAGAGAGAGAGAGAGAGAGAGAGAGAGAGAGAGAGAGAGAGAGAGAGAGAGAGAGAGAGAGAGAGAGACCCAAGGCACATCTAAACTCAAAAGAGTAAAGGCAGCGAGAGAGACAGAGACAACCTAAGCACACCTCAAATCATAAGAAGAGAGAGAGAGAGAGAGAGAGAGAGAGAGAGAGAGAGAGAGAGAGAGAGAGAGAGAGAGAGAGAGAGAGAGAGAGAGAGAGAGAGAGAGAGAGAGAGAGAGAAAGAGCCAAGGCACATCTAAACTCAAAAGAGTAAAGGCAGCGAGAGAGAGACAGAGACAACCTAAGCACACCTCAAATCATAAGAGAGAGAGAGAGAGAGAGAGAGAGAGAGAGAGAGAGAGAGAGAGAGAGAGAGAGAGAGAGAGAGAGAGAGAGAGAGAGAGAGAGAGAGAGAGAGAGAAAGAGCCAAGGCACATCTAAACTCAAAAGAGTAAAGGCAGCGAGAGAGAGACAGAGACAACATAAGCACATCTCAACTCAAGAGAGAGAGAGAGAGAGAGAGAGAGAGAGAGAGAGAGAGAGAGAGAGAGAGAGAGAGAGAGAGAGAGAGAGAGAGAGAGAGAGAGAGAGAGAGAGAGAGAGAGAGAGAGAGAGAGAGAGAGAGAGAGAGAGAGAGAGAGAGAGAGAGAGAGAGAGAGAGAGAGAGAGAGAGAGAGAGAGAGAGAGAGAGAGAGAGAGAGAGAGAGGAGAGAGAGAGAGAGATGGCAGAAGGAAAGGACAGAGCTGCAAATCAATGAACAACCATTTGAAACAGTTTTCTGTTACGTGTAAAGCCGACAGACCAAGATTGAGGAGATTCCTTAATATCGCCTCAGGCGCCAGACAGTAAAATGGGTAAGTGATTGAGGAGTAGATATTCAGAATATTTGGCCTGATCTGAAGAAAATGTCTTCTGAAACATCTACAATGAATATCTAATAATTATTTCATACAGAGAGAGAGAGAGAGAGAGAGAGAGAGAGAGAGAGAGAGAGAGGGGGGGGGGGGAAGAGAGCTGATCCAATCACACACACAGACACACACACACACAAGCACGCGGAAACACCACACATCTTCAACTACTCAAACTCAAACATACATGCACTAGAAAAGTAGATGAGGTGGGAAAGTGGTATTGCATCTGTGGCAGAGAGAAGAAATCGATAGACGGGACAATTTTAATGAGATCACTCTTTTTCCCAAGTCGTCATCGATCGCTACACTGTCCCTCACCCCCCTGGGGGTGAACAAAGAGAGAGAGAGAGGGAGGGAGAGAGAGAGAGAGAGAGAGAGAGAGAGAGAGAGAGAGAGAGAGAGAGAGAGAGAGAGAGAGAGAGAGAGAGAGAGAGAGAGAGAGAGAGTTAGTTGGCAGAAGGAAAGGACAGAGCTGCAAATCAATGGACAAGCATATGAAACAGTTTTCTGTTACGTGTAAAGCCGACAGACCAAGATTGAGGAGATTCCTTGATATCGTCTCAGGCGCCAGACAGTACAGAGAAATGGGTAAGTAATCATTCAGAATATTTGGCCCGATCTGAAGAAAATGTCTTGTGAAGCATCTACAGTGAATATTTCACATTCCATACAGTGTACATACACATATCCCTCTTATGTTGCATTTTCAGTGTTCCCTCCAATGACCTTGATCCTGGCACTAAGATTTTAATTTGAGATTAGTGGGTTAGAGAGTATTCAACAGGCAACATGAGTTAAGAAACTTAACACTGAAAGCCTGGACAGCTCACTGGTAGAGTGTCTGTCTGTCATGCCAAAGGTTCCGGGTACGATTCTCGGAACCGGCACCGATTTTAATTGCACTAGACATATATTGGAAAGAAGCATGGTTATCTGTGTGTGTTTCAAATGATTAATAACACACAATCCTTGATGTGAGAGCCATTAACTTCAGGGACAGTACAAACTCCAAAACAATTCTTTTGTGACAAGATGTACCCCCTATTTAAATGTAACCCCCACCCCTTCCTTCCCAAAGCCATTAACAAACCATTACAAAATATATAAAACTATCAATCCTGTTTTGTTTTTCTAAAAATCTCTCCTGTTCACACGACCTTCCAAATTCTTAATACATGTACAATCTTTTGGGGGGGGGCAACGACATAACAAAGAACAGTATGCATTATCTGAAAACAATTAATGACAAAAGACAACAGAGATAATTCAGACACAAAACTGACCACAGGCGCTGGCTGGCCAGGTCATAAACATAGATTTGGGTATGCTCTCCCCTAGTTTTCGTTGATATAATGATGCCACAACGTGGCTCTTTCAACTATCACCAAGACCAAGACCCAATTGGATCAACTGAACAAGGTTAGTGTTCCTGCCAAGAAAAGGAGGACATAACCTTCTAATGCATGAGACGCCAGCCATTTTTCAATTAGCAACTGTAGCTTTCTCCCGGGGCGCCACAGCTCTGTGATTCCCCCACTCTCAATCAACCCCATCCTTTCTACCCCTCAATCCCATCTTTCTACTGATTGATAATAACTTTCTCTTCCCACTGTGGCGGAGAACCAGCAGCCCGGTGCATCCTGCCGAGAGAGACCTGCCCTGCTATACCAACACGAACACTGACGGAGAGAGGGATGCCCGTGTGATCCATCACTGTCAACAGGCTCATCTGGCCCTCAATGGGTGTCCGTTCCACCAGAGAAACTAAAACAAGAGGCAAAGCCTTCAAGGCTCACTCGAACAACAACAAAGATTGAGTGGGGTGTCTAAAGTACAAGATTGCCAATAACAGTTTAAAGTACAAATGAAACTATCGTTAATGGATACAACTATAAAAAAAAGAAAAACAGGAAAAGTGCCTGTGCCGAGAATCGTACCCGGAACCATTGGCATGACAGACAGACACTCTACCAATGAGCTATCGAGGCTTTCAGTGTTGATGAGTTTCTTAACTCATGTTGCCTGTTGAACAGTCTCTAACCCACTAATCTAAAATGCTATGTTTACAGTGTTGTTTTAAGTATTTAATTATTCAAATCATTATTGTTTGAAAGCTTGCATAGACATCTCTATGTGTGCAAAGTTTGAAACAATGTATGCCTTCTATTTCCCGAGACAATGCCAACGTTAAAGTTTGGAGATTAGACCATGGACGCAACACACACATACACAGACACACAACCGAACAACTATCATACTATAGACTTACTTCGTTAACACGAGTGAGCCAATAATGGGCTCCTTTTCACTGCCCAGCCTTTCTCTGAAAGGTTACTTATTCCACTGGATTCCCTTGACTTACTTGTGCGAGCCCATTCCTAGTGGTGGTTTTGGAATTTTCAGGAGACTCCCCCACTTAAGAATATACTTCTGATAGACTCCATTTTTATGCCCTCTCCTTTCTAGAATTTTACACGTTTTTTTTCTCTTTTCTTTATACACTCAAATAAAACGTGCATATTTTAGCACGATGTACACAAGCTAGTAAATTGGTCAGAATTGATGAAATCAGTGCATGTTTGTAGATGTTTGTAGATGTGCTCTGTTTCTGTTACTCTCCCTCTCTCTTACATATACCAAAAAAACCTAACACCTGAATGAAAGTCTCTCTACCTTTGATGTTATCCCAAATTAATGCTGTTTTCTTTCTTCCCTTCCTTTTTAGTCTGGCATACAGGTAGTCAGTCACGAACAGAGATGTCAATAGGAATTGTTCGGAAATAATTAAGGGGAGCAATTTCATGGTGTGTGGGAGTGAACTTGCCTATTTCAATCGGTCAAACAGGGGAAGTTACTCTACCATCGGGTAGATCCCCAGCTCTCGCTTCGTGTGTTTGAGCAGACATATTATAGCACTTAGAACACTGCGCGTCATTCTAAAATTTGTCATTTATATATCATTATATGTCACATTTTGCAAGTTTTACAAGTTTATAGCTACTGGCCACCCCTCATTTTTCTATACAAAAAAATTGCAAGTCGCTGACTCGCATCTTGCCGTTTCAAGCTTCGACGCCATGGTTGCCATGGTTTTGACCGAGTAAGTCGAGGTAATCAACTCTAATATTCACAAAGTGCTCTCCCCTATTTTTTCTCTCCTGAAAATCGTCTTTTCAAAGCTGCATGTCTATCTTCTCTCTTCCGCTGCTCTAGCATGGACATGGACTCTATTTCTCTCTCTACCTCCCCACCCCACCCTCTCTCTGTGTGGAATGAACAGAAGAAGACGGAGCGACTGTGCTCCTCTTTGACAACCCCTTCTCCTGTGGTTGAGTGGACCATCAGGCCTCACGCAAAATCGTCATCAACTCCGCGGTGACGTGTTTCTCTTTATGCCAGACTTTCCTCGCGAGGCTGACGCCCGTTTGGTGTCCGCTTAGCGCAAAAAAGAGAGCAAAATACAGAAATGTGAGCTGTAAAATGTATTTATGGACGAAAAGTTGTAAGATCAAAATAAAATAATCATCATCAACCTATCACAGGGCGT
>CM065687.1:39381268-39406268 GCA_017654935.2 Phymorhynchus buccinoides | reverse complement strand
CAAACCGCGCAAATGACACGGCCGCCTCGGTTGCCGTTGCCATGTTAGGGCTCATAGCACATTTGAAGCGATTCGGTCGAAAAATGGCGGAGTTATAAGGCCCGTTTTGTGCAGACACCGTTTTGTGTTTCAGACAGACAGACATACCTCTGCCTTTTTATTATATGATTTGATAAAGGCTTGAGAGAGAGAGAGAGAGAGAGAGAGAGAGAGAGAGAGAGAGAGAGAGAGAGAGAGAGAGAGAGAGAGAGAGAGAGAGAGAGAGAGAGAGGAGAGAGAGAGAGAGAGAGAGAGAGAGAGAGAGAGAGAGACTTTATTTAGACAAGGATAAAGATTTTAGGCGATGCCTATTCTTACAATGTGTGTGTGTGTGTGTGTGTGTGTGTGTGTGAGAGAGAGAGAGAGAGGAGAGAGAGAGAGAGAGAGAGAGAGAGAGAGAGAGAGAGAGAGAGAGAGAGAGAGAGAGAGAGAGAGAGAGAGAGAGAGAGAGAGTTATTTAGCAAGGATACAGATTTTAGGCGATGCCTATTCTTACAATGTGTGTGTGTGTGTGTGTGAGAGAGAGAGAGAGAGAGAGAGAGAGAGAGAGAGAGAGAGAGAGAGAGAGAGAGAGAGAGAGAGAGAGAGAGAGAGAGAGAGAGAGAGAGAGAGAGAGAGAGAGAGAGAGAGAGAGCAAGGAGAGAGATTTTAGGCGAGAGAGAGAGACAATGAGTGTGTGAGAGAGAGAGAGAGAGAGAGAGAGAGAGAGAGAGAGAGAGAGAGAGAGAGAGAGAGACGAAGAGAGAGAGAGAGAGAGAGAGAGAGAGAGAGAGAGAGAGAGAGAGAGAGTATAGGAGTATGATTCTGGATAAGGGGACTCCGAGGGTTGGTCACAGGGGTTGTGGAGGTTGTGTTCGATGTCTGAGACGGCAACTTTTAAAAGCTGGAATGCTGACGGAAACG
Organism: Phymorhynchus buccinoides; assembly: GCA_017654935.2. Lineage (NCBI taxonomy): Eukaryota > Metazoa > Mollusca > Gastropoda > Neogastropoda > Raphitomidae > Phymorhynchus > Phymorhynchus buccinoides. The sequence goes on along the minus strand of CM065687.1, from coordinate 39,405,326 downwards.
AATGCCCGGGGCAAGGGGGTGAACATCGATGGTCTCAAAACCTTTGAACGTCTTCTTGCATATCGTTTTGTAACGTTTTCTTCTAAAATCGGTTTGGATAAGTGTGTACGTGTGTGGGTGGTGAGTATGTTAGGAGCTGAATGTCAATGCCATTGCTCTCTCAGTTTGCTTACAGAAATTCCATTCCGTTTCCACCCCTTTTTCTGACAAAACCCCTCCCCCCAACCATCTTTTCGGGTCTTTTTCCATAAACGAATTCCACAAGAACTTTTTCAGGTTCTTAGTTCACCGCTGCCGGGAGATGACATTTCTTTGATTTCCCAACGCAACAACCCCAATCTCTTTCCGCTACTTCCCCAAGTACATGAAATTTTGGTTTGGCACCCCTCCCTCAAAACCCCTCCCCCATTCATTCTCCTCCCCCTTCCAAGTTCCAACCGTTATTGCAAGCTACCCAATAACCTTCTGATATACGCCCCCGCCCCTGTCTTTTTTGTTTCTGTCCAATGGCTGGTACCCACGTGTCGTCATATCCGGCCACAAGGAGCGCCATATTATGGGAGACCGCCATCTTAGTCCTTACCTTTTTTTGAAAAATGCCAGATCGATGCTGCGTATTTGGCTGTTCCAATTCGAAACTTATCTAAACTGTATTTATAACATCTGGATGTTTTCTTTACACATTTAGATAACATTTTCACTTTGCTTACACACAAATAAGGACTAAGATGGCGACACTTCCGTTGGAATGGTCGAGATGCGCACGCAGGTGGGTTGGAGCCATACCCCACTTCGCATTACGCTCTGTGTCTGATGCTTGTTGACGGGTGATAATAAAAACAATTGGTTTAAACAAATCTTTATTCACTCACTCGGAAACGATCAAACAAAAAGACAATTAGAGCAACAACAAGCTCGAAGCTTATACCGTGCTCCTTAAATTAACATCATAATTGCACAATTGATTGAACAGATGGAGACTGCGTTTAAACCAATATAAACTGTGAATACAAACAATTGAGTCTTGGAGTCAAAACGGACTATCTTTAGATAGTCTTGACTTGATTGCAAAAACTAAGAACTTGTATTAAAAAAAAGACTGCAAATAATATAAACTGGGGATCATGCTTTTTATATTTTTGGCAGCCTTTTTAAAAAATACAAGTTATAACAATAAGTTCAATAATACATCAATGGACCATCTAAAGATAGTCCGTTTTGACTCTAAGCCATCGCATTAATGTGTAATGTGTTGCTAACTTCAGATGCTGTGCGTGTCCAGTCAGCCCCTTTCCCCTCACCTTCTACATCAATCTTGAGACCCCCCCCCCTGGAACCGTGTCATATATTACGACTTGTCAATACGTCATTCTCGCTCTTGCAGCCTTTTCTTCTTTTTCTTCTCTCCCTTCTTCTACTTCCTTCTCTTCTCCTCCTCCTCCTTTTACTTCTTCTTCTTCCTCTTCTCCTCCTTTTACTTCTTCTTCTACTTCCTCTTCTCCTCCTTCTCTTTCACTTCTTCTTCTTCTTCTATTCCTCTTCTTCTAGCAACTCCTCATTTTCTAGTTTCTTTTAACGTTCGGGAGCAAAATGAGGATGCAGAATCGAATAGTGGCGAGTCGTAGAAAAAGAGAGAAAAGTTCGGGAATATCGCGCACGTTCTGTCTGGACTTTCTTTGCGCGTGCGTGCGTGTGTATGTGTGTGCGCGCGTGTGTGGAGAGAGAGAGAGAGAGAGAGAGAGAGAGAGAGAGAGAGAGAGAGAGAGAGAGAGAGAGAGAGAGAGAGAGAGAGAGAGAGAGAGAGAGAGAGAGAGAGAGAGAGAGAGAGAGAGAGAGTGTAATCTTGTAGTTAACGCACCCCCTCCCTCAAATTTTCGCTTTGAAAAATGTAATATCTGAGAAGCAACATTCTGCCATTCTCGGGAAAGGGATAGGGTTAGGACAAAGACTGTATAGGGGAAGATAAGCATTCGGTCTCTTTTACCTATATGAGTAGTGAGGACAGAAACACTGGTTATGTCCCTTTTAAACAGGACACATTTTACACGTCGATAGGCCAGTTGAATTATCCGTTCAAGTTCCAGTCTGAGTTTGAGATAGCCTCCACTGTGAAACGTGTACTGTCGCCACTAACGATAACTATCAGCCCGGTTCGCCGAGCTCTTAAGTAGTCCATCTTACCCTTTTAGAATATCTTTGGTTAGAATCAGCCTAGGATCATTATCATAAAACAGAAAGAAGCAGACTTTGAGATTGAGGGTCGTGAATATGAGGGGGGGGGGGGGGGGGGGGGGGGGGGGTTCTAAAGCACAAGATTGCCGATATTTGGATTGAGCCGTGTCCCGTCCACAGGGAAGGCCAAGCAATACAGGTATGCATATTATTACGAGTTCACATTCTGACTTAAGAGAAACTACTGGTGGCTGGAAAAGAAATAAAACCTTCACTCGTGAACTTGTCTTATCACTTATAACAGAGCACCACGAAACAGCACGCGTGCGCGGGGGGTGTGTGTGTGTGTGTGTGTGTGCGTGTGCGTGTGCGCGCGCGTGTGTGTGCGTGCGTGCGCGCGTGTGCGCGCGCGTGCGTGTGTGTGTCTATTTATTAAGACAACTTTTATAGCGCCTAATCTTTAAGCTCTAAGCGCTTTAATGATGTGTGTGTGTGTGTGTGTGTGTGTGTGTGTGTGTGTGTGTGTGTGTGTGTGTGTGTGTGTGTGCGTGCGTGCGTGCGTGTGTGTGTGTGTGTGTGTGTGTGTGTGTGTTTACCGTTACGGCGTAGGTTATGGAGTAACACACTGTACCCAACACCGACGGTGTGGAGTAACTTTTTTTATGGAGTAACTTTTTCCATTACTCCACAACGCTAACCTCATAAACAGCGTCCAGAGTCTGTCCTCGTTGCCCTGAAATAAATATCTAACATACCTCAAAAGACCACTGTGAGGTTGCTCGTGTGTGAGCTTTGTGTAGTAATGGAAAAAGTTACTCCATAACAAAAATGTTATTCCACACCATCGGTGTTGGGTACAAGTGTGTTACTGCATAACCTACGGTAAACACACACACACAAATCAGCTGTACTCCACAACGTTAGGTAAACTGACGCGCACGCGCATGCGTGTGTGTGTGCTGTCAATTTGATGAATTTGCTTCAAGGGAAATAAATGTGTGCACACCACACTTTGGTCACTTCTAAACTCGCTTCGCTCCCTTAGACCACATTTGTTGCCTCTTACTTTGCGTTTGTAGTGGTTTGAAGTGGGGGGGGGGGGGGGGGGGGGGAACTAATTGCTGTAGGGAGTTTTTCTATATAAAGTCTACATTTATAAAAGTCTGATCTACCACTTCCCTATGTCTAAACCTGAAGTAAAAACATGTAATCTTTCATTTCTCTTTCTGTTTATGTATGTTTTGTTTGTGTGTATGGCTGGAGTGATTTGTGATTTTTTTTTTTTTTTTTAAATAATTCAAAATCATTGCGATGCGAAGGAGTTAAGAAATTGCTAGGCCCAGCAAGTCCCTTCAAACGTTCTGTTCAACAAGCACCGTTCTTTCTGCTACGCTACTGCTACGCTGCTTGCTGACGGCAGGCAGTCAGTCACCTTCAGACGCCCTTCCATTCTCCTGGCATGGCATTTTTTTGCCAGCAAAATAATCTAGGCCTACAACCTGTTTCGTTTGAGCCTCTCTCTATACCACCAGCTCCACCCCATTCATCACACCCACCCCTCTTGCGTGCATACCCATTCTGGGATATATATATATATATATATATCTCTCTCTCTCACCTTTGGCCAGCTAATCAATGGCCAATCTCTATCATCCCCCCAATTTCCTTTATCCTCTCTCTCTGTCTCTGTGCATGCGTGCATGAGAGAGTGTGTTTGCGTGTGTGTGTGTGTGTGTGTGTGTGTGTGTGCGTGTGCGTGTGTGCGTGTGCGAGAGAGAGAGAGAGAGAGAGAGAGAGAGAGAGAGAGAGAGAGAGAGAGAGAGAGAGAGAGAGAGAGAGAGAGAGAGAGAGAGAGAACTCGGAAATGGTTTAATGTATATCGGCCTTAGGCCACAATGAGAGAGAGAGAGAGAGAGAGAGAGAGAGAGAGAGAGAGAGAGAGAGAGAGAGAGAGAGAGAGAGAGAGAGAGAGAGAGAGAGAGAGAGAGAGAGAGAGAGAGAGAGTCAGTCTTCAACCCCCCCCTCCCCCCCTGCTACTGACATCCTCATCCTTCTCGTTTCACACTCACCCACCCCCTCCCGTCCCGTCCCGTCCCCCCGATATGCATGCTTTATACTTTTAGATTTAAAAGTAAGTTACGGGATGCGATTTCTCGATAGTTATTATGCAGCTCAGATTTTCACGATTTCGCAACAGAGGTAATTTCCAACACATCCTCAACCAACCACTTTTATCTCCGCCTCCCTACATACATACACCCCCTTCCCTTCCTGATGATGATAAGGTTGGCTTAACGTCTAATTAGACGTAGCCTCTTATAGGCAGTGACATTCCCTTCCTCTAATAGCCTTATCTCATTTAACGCTTCGGTTTTCATTGGAGCACTAAAAATGGACCACACCAGTCCATTGGTAAAAAGGTGGAAAGGGTGAGTGTGTGTATGCGTGTGGGGGGGGGGGGGGGGGGGGGGGGGCGGTGAGAAACAACAACAAAAAGTCCAAGCCAAGGTGATGGGCGGATTGGCAGTCAGGTAGGCTACACTAGATGTAGATAAACGGACAACACAACCAACAGCCCCACCCTTCCCAGAAGGGAAAATAAAGGGGGGGGGGGGGGGGGGGGGGGGGGGGGGAAAGAGGAGAAAAGAGAAGAGAGAACACGTATGCACGCGCATACATTCGCGGGTGTGTTACTCTGTGTGTGTGTGTGTGTGTGTGTGTGTGTGTGTGTGTGTGTGTGTGTGTGTGTGTGTGTGTGTGTGTGTGTGTGTGTGTGTGTGAGTCAAGTCAAGTCAAAATTTTATTTTCAGATGGACATCGAGTGTGTGTGTGTGTGTGCACGTTTTTAAAAATGGGCACATGCGTTTTCGTGTGTGCGCGTGGAGGGAGAGGGGGGTGGGGTGGGGGTAGGAGTGGGTGGGGATAAGTGTGAATGAATGGGCGAGTGAGTGCATTATGTATAAAGTGTGAGCTTCTAAGTGTGTGTGTGTGTTTGTGTGCACGCGCGCTCTTGTCTGCGTGCACGCGCGCGCATTTGTTTTGCTTTCCATGCAGTGTGGCATGGCGTCAATCTACCGTTCATCCTGAGGAAATCCGCAACAGGAAGGCTAGAAAGGCGCACTGATCGATCAATCAATCAATCTATCAGAGTCTGACTGGGGAAACCCAGTGTGTGTGTGTGTGTGTGTGTGTGTGTGTGTGTGTGTGTGTGTGTGCGTGTGTGCGTGTGTGTGTGTGTGCTGTGTGCGTGTGTGCGTGTGTGTGTGCGCGTGTGTGTCTGTGGCTGCTTGTATCCTTGAGTAAAACAGTCTGACAATCTTAGTGCCGGAGACACAGAGAGAGAGAGAGGGGGGGGGGGGGGGGGGGAGTGTGTGACGGAGAGAGAGAAGGGGGAGAGAGAGTGTGTGACGGGGAGAGGAGAGAGAGAGAGAGAGAGAGAGAGAGGAGAGAGAGAGAGAGAGAGACGAGAGAGAGAGATAGATTGAGAGAGAGAGAGAGAGAGAGAGAGAGAGAGAGAGAGAGAGAGAGAGACTCAGTCTGTTTTAATGCGTTTGAACTTTTCTCAAATTACTCCTCCTCCTCCTCCCCCCTCCCCCCCAGTATCCGAATCGTCACCCCTCCACTCCCCACCCTAACCTCGCCCACCGACATGCATAACACGAGATTCATTCACAAATAACACATTATAACACAAACACCACAGAACACAAAACCCACACCAAGGGAGATACTCACAAAGATACAGACACACACACACACACACATGCACACGCACACACACTGACACACACACACGCTTGCGCGCGCGCACACACATACTTGTGCACGCACACACACCCCGCACACACACACACACACACACACACACACACTTACAGCTGTTTGTGCCGTGATGTGGGTGCAGCCGATGATCTTGGCCCCATGCAAGGGCTTGTCTCCCTCCGCCCTCTTCCTCAGTGCCATCAGCCCCGGCATCTCTGCAACCACGGCATCATCCCCATCATGGTCATCGACATCATCATCATCCCATAGTCGTCATTGTCAACATCATCATCACCATTATAATCATCTTCATCATCATGTTTTATCATAATCACCATTATACCTCATCATCATAACCATTATCAACATTTTGCATTGCAAGGGCTTATTTTTTGTCCCGCTTTATTTGTCAGTGCTTTCCAACCCTGGCACCTCCGTCATCACCATCATCATCGGCAGCAACATCGTCGCCATTGTCATTATCATCACCAGTATTACTCATAGCGATAACCATCATAAACGACTTTATTATGTAAGGGTCAATCTCCCTCTGCCCTCTTCCTTAGCATCATCATCATCATCGTCTTGATTACGATCACTATGATTTAAAGGCTTGTCACTCATCTCCCTCCGTTGTTTTCCTTAGCGTTATCAGACTCAGCATCTCTGAAATCCTCATCATCGTCATTATCACGCCAAGGGCTTGTACACACGCACGAACGCGCACACACACACGCACACACACACACACACGCACGCGCGCGCGCACGCACACCCACACACCCACCCCACACCCACCCACACAGAGAGTGGCGCAGTGAAATGTCTTGGTCCTGCTTGCAATGTAGCCTATTGGAAGTATTGCTGATCACACAGACCTAAATTACAACGAACAATCACTTGGACAAAACCAACAACAAAATACTAACACAAAACTACATTGTAATATTCTTTCAGCTAAACTTAAGTGGTGCAAGAAGCGAATGCACTTCTACAGCTTGTACAAGATTAAAATAACCGAATAAAAAGAATATCTCTGCCAATTAAAAAACCCATGAAGGTCATAGGTCAAAGGTCAAGGTCACTGGAGCCGAAAATGCTGCCGAGCACCTGGCACGATAATGTTTGAACGAAGGAACCTAGGACGCTCAAATGTTGCATGCTGATAGGTACTATGGGTATCTAGGCCAAGTTTGAAAATGAAGGTCATAGGTCAAGGTCACTGGAGCCAAATATGCTGCCAGACACGATAACGTTTGAACGGAGGAACTTAGGACGCTCAAATTTTGCATGCGGGTAGGTACTAAAGGTATCTAGGCCAAGTTCGAAAATGAAGGTCATAGGTCAAAGTCACTGGAGCCAAAAATGCTTCCAAGCACCTGGCACGATAATGTTTGAACGGAGGAAATGCACCGACACAGAAAGACGAACAGACAGGCACCGAGAAAGAGACGGGATATGCACGCGCTACCACTGGCACCGAGAGTTTGACAGGAGACGCACGTGCTACCAGTGTTCTGCACTAAAATTAGCAACTTGGCAAACAGCAGGTAAACGGTGCCAGAGATGTTTACACGTCCTTTGCCCTCCTTTAAAACACACCTGAAGGGGGGGGGGGGGGGGGAGCAGGAGGAGAACTGGAGCAATGATTACGAGTTGTTGTGACAAAGGATACGTGTACCTACTCTCCGCCCCCCACCCCAACCCCCTCTCTCCAGTTCCTGTGATTCCTGCTACTTCCCCCCTCCCCTATTCCTAGTCCCACCCGACCCCATACTTAACACACACAGAGACCTGTTTATCCCCCTACACAAGTCTTGAGTAGTCTGGATAGCTGAAATGAGTAGTTTGGGTGCAAAATGGTGGATTTTGATTAATCCTACTATCTATTTAATTTAATACTTACCAACACTCAAAACAACTGCATTAGCCTAAAACAACCTGGAACCTTACCCTAGCAATAGCTAAAACGAAAGTGGGCCCAAGGGACTGCACCCATACCGCAGGGAGCAGCGGGAGTGACTCCCCTTACTTCCGGGTATGACGCGCACCCTTGGGACACCGGATATGTCATTCGTGTAATTTTACAGCCCCGCATCAGGAGGGAGGCTGGGAGGGAACATTTTTTGTTTTGAGTGTTGGTAAGTATTAAATTAAATAGATAGTAGGATTAATCAAAATCCACCAATCTAATTTAATCATACTATACCAACACTCAAAACAACTGCAGATTACCACCGTGGTGGAGGGTGATGCGTGCCAACTGACACACCAACAACCCCAAAAGCATACCAGTAAAAGAGGGAAACACTCCTAAGAGAATCCCCCGAAAGATGTACAACATCCCTGAAAATATGCAAATAAACACCCCCAAACAGTCATGTCAATGATATACCAAAGAACACAGAGAAAAAACAGAGGGGCACAAAAAAAAAAACACCGGTACTCACACTACAAGGAGACCGGGACCTGCGCAACGACCACCTTCTTAATGGAAAAGGAGTCGTCTTCGCCCTGAGCGGAGATATCCCTCAGGTAGAACTGAAGGAAGGTGTTCTGCGACTTCCAGAACGCTGAGGCCATAACCTTCACAAGAGGGACACCCTTGACTACCGCCAGGGAAGAGCTGATGGCCCGCAACTCGTGGGCGCGAATGGGGTTATCAGGTAGCCTGACCAGAGAGCGGGCATAGGCCAACTTAATGAGGTCGAGGAACCAACGGGACACAGTACCCTTAGCCACATCGCTGCAGTACTTGGGGTTAATGGAGACGAACAGGCGACGCTTAGCACCTCTGAAGGACTTTGTACGAGCCAGATAAGAACGAAGAGCCCTAACGGGGCAGAGGAAGATATCACGATCATCAGGACCCAGAACGGAGCGAAGACTCGAAATAGAGACCAAGGGAGAGGAAACATCACCAGACTGGTTCTTTGCACGGAACTCCGGGAGGAAAGAAAGGGAGACAGAAGAAAAATCCCCTTCGAACTGGACGTCCTTGGTGAGACCACTCAGAGCATGCAAACCACTGATGCGACGGGCAGTGGCGAGTGAAATGAGAAAAACTGTCTTGAGAGTCAGAAGCTTAAGAGACAACGACTCCAGGGGTTCACACTTGTCCCTGAGAAAAGTCAGAACCAAAAAGATGTCCCACTGGGGGCACTGGACCGTTCTGGACGGGGCTTGGAGGCGCACAGCGTCCAGGAAGTGAGAGACTGGCAAGGCCGAAAGATTCTCCGTAAACTTGGAACCTAAAGCCAACGAGATCGTGCTAACCAGGGCCGCCCTATAACCTGACAAGGTTTGAGAGGACAGGTTTCTAGTTCTAAGCAAGTGAGAGAGGAACTCCACGAACTGAACCGTTGAGGGGCGAAGCGGGTCAAACTTCCTCTCCTGACAAAAAGAAAACCAGGTGGCCCAGCGAAGATCATACAGATCGTTTGTAGACTTACGCCGAGAGGCGACCAGCAGATCCACGGTGAGCGTGGAAAACCCCTGAGAGCGAAGGCCTAGACGGACAGTCGCCATGCGACCAGGTTTAGCCTTGAAGGGCAAGGGTGTCCGACCCCGCTTCTTGGCTGGAGAAGAGTGGCGGGAGTGAGATTGAGCGGAAGAGGACCGTCTTGCGCCATGTCGAGGAGCTCTGGGAACCAGTGGCTTGTGGGCCACATCGGAGTGACCAGAATCAGGTCCGGGTGCTCTCGGAGGCACTTCTCCAACACCCGAGGAATGAGAGCCGTTGGGGGGAAGGCATACATCAGCATGCCCTTCCAAGGGAACGAGAAGGCGTTCCTGGCAAAGGCCTGAGGGTCCCTGACTGGAGAGACATATAGGGTCAGTCTGGCAGTGAACCTGGTGGCGAAGAGGTCGAGGAGGGGTTTCCCCCACCGTCTCCACACAGGAAACAAGGCCTGGTGAGCAATGGTCCATTCGGTGGCCAGAATTTGGTCCGAGCGACTCAACTGGTCCGCCACCACATTGAGTTTGCCCGGAACAAACTCGACCGTGAGGGAGATGTCGAGAGAAAAAGCCCACCGCAGAATCGCCTCCGCCGTCAGGGAGAGAGAAGCGGACCTTGTGCCTCCCTGACGGCGCAGGTAGGACAGGCTGGTGGAATTGTCGCCACAAATCACCACACACCTGCCGTGAAGCCTTGGAGCGAAATGAAGGAGGGCCAGGCGAATGGCCTCCAGCTCCAGCCAGTTGATGTGACGCTCTGACTCCGCTTCGGTCCATTTCCCAGAGACCTCTTCGGAGTCGAGATGCGCGCCCCAACCGGTGAGAGAGGCGTCGGTGCAGATGAACAGCTGGGCCCCCAAACGACTGATTGGGACCATACTGTTCATCCACACCGAGTCCGTCCATTGGGAGACCGAATCCCGGAACCAGGTGCCCAACTGGACCACCTGATCGAAATCCGACTGATCTTGCACTCGAGCAAGGACCTCGCGTTGCAGAGGCCTTTTGTGAAGGCGACCTAAAGGAAGGAGGCCCGAGACGGACTCCATTTGACCGAGGAGACACAGAAGCCGTCTGAAGGAGGTCGACTGGGCTGCGAGAAGTTCTGACACCAAGTTGGAGAGAGACAGAATTCTTTCCGGGGTGGCAGAAACCTGAAACGACTCGGTGTCGAAGATCATGCCCAGGTATTTGAACCGCTGAGAGGGGACCAAATCCGACTTCTCCTGGTTGATGTTGAAGCCCAGGACCGTGGAGAGACTGACAAGGAGCTCCGTTTGTTGGGAGGACAACTGGCGACTCGACGCCAGCAACAGCCAGTCGTCGAGATAGACCTTCAACCTCAATCCCCGAGCCCTGGCTAGGGCTGCCATTTCCCTGGTAACCTTGGTGAAGATCCAAGGTGCCAGGGAAAGGCCGAAAGGGAGGGAATGGAACTGGTAGACAAGGCCTTGCCAAACGAAACGAAGGAACTTGCAACGGCTGGGGTGAATCGACACATGGAAGTACGCATCGCGTAAGTCGATGGAGGTGGCCCAGTCTCCCTGGCGCACAAATGCCCTGACAGTGGCCGCCGTTTCCATCTTGAAATGGATCTTCCTTGAAAACTTGTTGAGGGGAGACAAGTCCAGGACAGGTCTGAAGCCGCCTGTCCTCTTGGGGACCGTGAAAAGTCGGGAATAGAAACCCGGACTGTGATCGTTCACGATCGTAATCGCGCCCTTCAAGAGAAGGCCCTCCACTTCCTTCTGGAGGATCTCCAAACGGATAGGATCTCTGGGTGGAGGGAAAGAAACAGGGGACAGAGACAGAGGGGGTTCCCGATCGAACTGGAACCGAAACCCGTCCCGCACAACTCCGAGAATCCAAGCATTCCCCACAAACTTGTGCCAAGCGGGATACGCCCGCAAGAGAGCATCCACACTCGACACAGGGACGCCTAGGGATTCTCGGGGCCGTGCGGGGCCTACTGAAAAAGCTGTTTCTTGGACAGACTCGGTCTCCTGTTGCCACGAGAAGACTGAGAAGGGGGCCTCAAGGCCTTGAACTGGGGAGGGGGCCTAGAAGAGTATCTCGCACTCTTAGAGCGGGACGGAACGTACCCAGCTCTAAAAGGTTTCCTGAAGCCGAAACGAGGGCGAGAGGCCTGTTGCGGACGAAAGGGTTGGGCACGGGGCTGGTTCAACAGGGCCCGATAGATAGCCTCCTGGCTATCAGCCGATTTCCTCTTTGAAGAGGACTCGAGAACTGGGGCAACCGATTCTTCCCCGAACATGCCCGACTCCGGAAGGGGAAGAGAGCGCAAACGCTCTTTTTCCCTGGACGAAAGGGACCTATTCTGAGCCAGAAAAGAGTCCCGGGCCAAGGCACAGGTTTGAACCTTCAAACCAGCCGTGACATCAGAGAGGCCCTGTAGCACATTGCCCAAAAGGGCTAGAGAGACTCCAACGGAAGCTTCATCCACCTGATCAAAGAACTGAAAAAACCGCGGGTGAATCAGAGGCTGATTTGCCTAGAGACTCCGCCAAGGTGTGCACGAGAGAGGTGGCCATGCCACAAGCCCTGAGAGAACCAGACAGAGATTCCTCGAGAGACTTAAAGGCCGAAGGTCTGAAAGTGACGGGCGGAACAGCAGCAGGACCCTTCAAGGACTCCACCTCCTCAGCAGAAGGTTTGGAGACGGAGGGAAAGGGCAGGTATTCCGCCGGTAGGGGGACGAAAGGTCTGAATCTGGGTACCAAAAAGGAACCGAACTGAGACGAGGCCAGCTGAGAACGCCCCAGATTAGCCTCAGCAATTTGTTTCAACGAAAGGACCTTGCCGGTCCTCAAGGTGAACTCCGCTTTAACCACCGAGTCCTCCAGGAAGGAGGGGGCTTGGAGAGTCAAAGAGCTCTTGGCCTGTAGGAGAGAGCCAACCGCGTGATCAGTGGCTGACTCCTGATGGGAGGAACGCACAGGTACCACATAAGGGCATGATCGAGACAGAATCTTGAGAAGATTCTGAACCGATGGTTCAGTGTGAGAGTGAGGGACCTCTGACTGAGGGTCCAGTTCCATGTCCGACTCATAGTCGGACTGAAACTCAGAGAATTCCCCAGAAGGGTCTGGCCGTTGAAGCTTCTGAAAGGGGCGGCCCGAAGAGTCAAACACCACCGAAGGAACATGCCTGGAAGAGGGCTCTGCCGGTTGGGAGTGAGAGGATCTCTGAACACCGGCAGGAACCGGGAGAACGTGACGCCCACCGTGAGAGCGAGACATTCCCGGTTGACCCAAACCGGAGGAACGAACCGGGAATTCATCATCGGAATTTTCCGGTTCTAGACGAACCCTTTCCCGGTATGCCCGCGTTGACCAAGCAACCGGGAGACAACCGGGAGAAACCGGATGAATACCGGGTGAAACCGGGTAAACACCGGGAGAACCGGAGGAAACCGTCTCAAAACCGGGAGAAGCGATTTTCCGGTTGCGGCGGGACTGCCAAGAGGTCCCAGCCGCGCCAGTGCCAGGAACACTGGAGAGCCATCCCCCGGGAGGGGGGTATGGACTCTTATCGGTATGAAGGTGCCCCGCACCGACCGATTTGACTGTCCTGGTAACTTCTCCCTCAAAATGAGTGGAGGATTTGAGCCCGGACTCAGGAAAGGGAACAGGCCGTTCCCGATCCTGGAGGTACCTCCCAGGTACCACCGGATGATTGCCTGACAGACTAGCCAGTCTGGTGACAGAGGAGTCACCTCTGTCACTAGGCAAGCTCCCCGGAGGGGAGCCTCTCTGTTCCGTAAACATCAAGCCCACAGGACGGAAACCAGAGGTGGAGAGGGATTTCCTATCCCTGTTGAGGTCGACGCTGGCCTTAGTGGACAAGGGCCTCCTGGAGGCAAGCCTGTGAACAGAAGAAGGAGAGAGGGTTGCGCCAGTGACTGTCTCACGCGAAGAGACAACTGGCGGAACCTTCTCTGGCCTACTCATAGAACCGAAGTAGGAGGAAGATTCTGTCGAAGTGACAGGGAGAACTCTGAAACCCGAAGAGTCCAAGTGACGAAAGAAGGCGTCGTAAAAAGACTGCGAGTCCAACGGAAAAGGAGAAGGAGCAGAAACCTCCAAAGGGAGAGAGACTGGAGCGGGCTCAGAAACCGGTTTAGCCGGTGTAACCGAAACAGACTGGGAATGAGACTGTTTGCTCGAACGAGACGAAGATTTGTGAGAAGATTTTGAAGAGGACTCTAGAGAAGATTTAGAGAACCTGCCCAAAGGGTCCCTAGCGAGAGAAGAAGGATCATCCGACTTGGAAACCGAAACGATAGAAGCAGAAACTGCTTTACTCGAAGTGGGAACCGAAGGGGTGGAAGAAGCCATAATGGCCGACGCCACCCCGAACACAAACCAGAGAGTGAGCGAAATAATTTGAACTAAAACGAACACTCCGTAAACGACAAGGAAATAATAACGACAGGAAGACTAACAGGCTTCCCAAGAAAAGAAGTAGAACAAGCTACGAAAAGGAACAAACCCACCAGAAAGCTACAAGAGTAGAAAAAGGCGGAGCAGGGTAGGCCCAGGTGTGGAAGTAAGGCTGGAAAATTTAAGAATGACATATCCGGTGTCCCAAGGGTGCGCGTCATACCCGGAAGTAAGGGGAGTCACTCCCGCTGCTCCCTGCGGTATGGGTGCAGTCCCTTGGGCCCACTTTCGTTTTTAGCTATTGCTAGGGTAAGGTTCCAGGTTGTTTTAGGCTAATGCAGTTGTTTTGAGTGTTGGTAAGTATGAAATTAAATTAGATTGTGTAGTTTTATTCATTAAACCACCAACATTTAATAATGTTAACTGAAAATGAGCAGTAATCAAGAATTAAAGAGCATTATTTCCAGTTTTGAAGAGGTCCAAAGTGAGTAGAATACTACTAGAAAAGAGTAGAGTAAGTAGGTCTGCACACACACATGCATGCATGCACACACACACATACGTGCGCGCACGCACACAACACATTCAGTGCAGCGCGCACGCTGACGACAGTAACTTCTCTCCTCTACTCTGGGTCTTGGCGTACCGTATAAACTGCACTTATAATAATAATAATCATAATAATAATTGTACATTTATATAGCGCTTTACCTCAGATGAGCCCAAAGCGCTTTACAATCGATTTTTCATCAACAAATAGACAACAAAAACAGCATTCAAGAATGACACCAACCAGCAACAACGCCGAATACATGCAAAGCAACTCTCTCTCTCTCTCTCTCTCTCTCTCTCTCTCTCTCACACACATACATTTAACAACACCGACTCGTTCATCCCCCATTCAGTAAGCACACATCAACTGAGCCGCACGGACTGACCACATACACCAACACATACAGAAACACCCTCACACACAACGTACGCACGCAGACAGACAAACACACAGACACACGATCGGTTTGCTTCCTTACTCCTACCAGCACGTCCCTCCATATCATTCTGTGAAGTGCACAAGTGATTTAAACATAATCAACATTAATTTTTGTCATCTATTTAGTTGGTCTGTCACCGTGCGCGCGCAAACACACACACACACACAAGAGAGAGAGAGAGAGAGAGAGAGAGAGAGAGAGAGAGAGAGAGAGAGAGAGAGAGAGAGAGAGAGAGAGAGAGGAGAGAGAGAGAGAGAGAGAGAGAGAGGGGAGAGAGAGAGAAGAGAGATTTTGAGAGAGATTTTTTCGACATTTCTATTGTCACTATACCAAACAAGGTCTGATGAGAGGGAAGGAACTTAATAATCGATTTTTAGAGAGAGAGGAGGGAGAGAGAGAGAGGAGAGAGAGAGAGAGAGAGAGAGGAAGGGAGAGAGAGAGAGAGAGCGAGCAGGGGGGGGGTACAAACCAATGTAAGTCTGTCTACGAATTGGTTGAGGGGTTGTGGCAATGAATTGTGATAAAAAATCAGGCTCAGAAACCAAACTAAGCACGGTGAACGGCTCAAACCCCTTTATCAAGCTTAGTATATTAGAATGTCACTATACACGACAGTCATTTTTGTTGGTTGATGATTCAAGCAACTTTGAACATTAAGGGAATTTTTTGTTCTTCAAAACTTCTAATCGCCATTTTAGTTTGACGTCATCGGTCGCCCTTTTGGGTATTGGCTTTCTACTTATGGGAAGAGAGAGAGAGAGAGAGAGAGAGAGAGAGAGAGAGAGAGAGAGAGAGAGAAGAGAGAGAGAGAGAGAGAGAGAGAGAGAGAGAGAGAGAGAGAGAGAGAGAGAGAGAGAGAGAGAGAGAGAGAGAGAGAGAGAGAGAGAGAGAGAGAGAGAGAGAGAGAGAGAGAGAGAGAGAGAGAGAGAGAGAGAGAGAGAGAGAGAGAGAGAGAGAGAGAGAGAGAGAGAGAGAGAGAGAGAGAGAGAGAGAGAGAGAGAGAAAAGAGAGAGAGAAATGGTTGGCGCCCCTTTCACCATTTCCCATTTCACCCTTTTTCCATGAAAAAAAATGGTAGTACATTTCGTCCTAGCCCTATGCATTCGCATACATACAAAATTAGGCTATATCTAGTACGCTACATTTTTTTCTATCGTCATCTTCTTTGAAAGGGTTTCGTGGGGATTTTTGACAATCCTCCTGTTATATAAAGACGCTAACTAAGGACATTTGCCCGTTATTTACGTCAGAAATTTCAAAGTGTTGTTCTAAAATAAAGAAACAGCAACAGCAATCTAAAGAAGCCATTCCTATGCTTTTTATGGGATGGGATGTAGGTGTGTATCTGTGCGTGTGGGGGAGGGAGGAGGAAGGTGTATTTCGGTGCGGTGTGCGTGGGAACCAGATGTCCTTTGGGGACCTTCCTCAACTCCAGGCCAGCTGCTTTAAAGACCCACCACGTCGCATGTCAAAATCACGGTTTGCACGTGTTTTCCCTCCTTAATAGCTGGTAAGAAATCTTAAGAAATCTTCCAAGCATAAGAGGGAATGTGACACGTGACGTGGGGGGTCTTTAAAGTCCCTTTAGCCGAGACAGTGAGGGACATCCCCATGGGGAAGGAATCTTCACCGTAAACAAATTCCAATCTCGCCTTCCAGAATAGCAGTCTGCTATCTGAAAGTCAAGGTCAGACACACTGGGCATACGCTTTAAAGATACACTGACGCACCACGTTTAAGTCACTTGTTTTTTTTCTGGGTAGCTGTGACCCATATACAAATGCCCCCAACTTGATATTGAGGCTGCTCTTTAACATGTTTTCGTTTTCAATTTGGGGGCATTTGTATGGGAGTAAAACCTGGTCAAAACAAGATTTCTTAACAGCTATAAGAGGGAAAACACGCGAAACCCGTGATTTTGACACGAGATCGATCTGGTGGATTTTTTAACTCTTTGAACAGTCTAAGGAGAGACAGGACAGGAGGGGGGAGGGGGTGTCTGACTGAACAGGACACAAGCACAGGAGAAAAAAGATCGATCAAGCCAATCACAGTGAGACCACTACGTTCACTACACCATTTACAGACCCTTCGCTTTCACTTCAGGTACTCGTTACCAAAACAGCAAATTAAATAATATCACCTGCAGATGTTACGATTGCTGCAGGTGATATTATTTAATTTGCTATTTGTATTATTTATGTGTGTGTGCGCGCGCTTATGCATGTGTTTGTGTATGTGAGAGAGAGGGAGGGGGGAGGGGGAGGGGGAGGGGGGAGGGGGGGGGGGGGGAGGGGGGGGGGGGGGGGGGGGGGGGAGGGGGGGGGGGTAAGGGAGGGGCGACTTTTAGCTATACATTATTATCATATGATCTAATTATTATCTTACTTATTTATTTTGATTGTGATATTTACTTTAGTTTGTGTTATGCATATTACCCTATTACTACAGTACCTTTATACAAATTGTTGGTTTAAGCTTTATGTGTGTGTGTGTGTGTGTGTCTGTGTGTGTGAGTACTGTGTGTGTGTGTGTGTGAGAGAGGGTGGGGGGGGGAGAGGGAGAGCGAGAGAGAGAGAGAGAGAGAGACGAGAGAGAGAGAGAGAGAGAGAGAGAGAGAGAGAGAGAGAGAGAGAGAGAGAGAGAGAGAGAGAGAGAGAGAGAGAGAGAGAGAGAGAGAGAGAGAGAGAGAGAGAGAGAGAGAGAGAGAGAGAGAGAGAGAGAGAGAGAGAGAGAGAGCGAACTTGGGTGAATGCGTGCTGATTTTAGTATACATTAATATTATTATTGTTCTAGCACTATTATTGTTATTTTTATAAACTAAACTTTGTTTTTATGTACTTCTATTATACATGTGCTTGTGATATTATTCATATTATTCGTTTTATGCATATTGTCATGTTATCATACACAAACTGTTGGTCTTACTTTTAGCTGTGTGTGTGTGTGTGTGTGCGTGTGTGGGGGAGGGATGCGTGGTGTGTGTGGGTGTATATATAGCATGAAAGAAAAATCTCAGTGAATATGTGTATATATATATATATATATATATATATATGTGTGTGTGTGTGTGTGTGTGTGTGTGTGTGTGTGTGTGTGTGTGTGTGTGTGTGTGTGTGTGTGTATGTATATATATATATATGTGGTGTGTAGTAGTGTTTGTTTGTGGTGTGTGTGTGTGTGTGCGTGTGCGTGTGTGCGCTTCCTAGTGTTTATTTTGGATTGTAATTTAATACTATATTTATTTACTTATTTATATAAGGAAAAATGTGCGTAAATTTTGATTTTGGATGAGTTTCTAAATGATGTTTTTTCTATACTAGCGCAACGCCGGGTACCGGTAACGCCTTGTAACGGTAACGCCTAGTAACGGTAACGCCAAGTACTGGTAATGCTGAGTACAGCAAATTTGAAGCGATTCGGTTAAGAAACGGCAGAGTTATAAGGCCCCGTTTCCAGTTGGCGCTGCTCTGAGAGTGACGCGCTCTCCCGATTCTCTTCAAATTTGCCGCCAGGCTTCGCCCCTGCCATAGCAAGCCTGACAGCAAATTGGAAGCGAATCGGTTAAGAAACGGTGGAGTTATTCGTGAAAAGGTGAAGCGGCGTATAGCGCGCACGTTTCTGAACCGATTTGCTTCCGGTTTGGCACACCGAGAGTCACCGTCCCCGGTCATGTACCTGCCAAATTGGAAGGCAATCGGCCCAGAAACGCCGGAGATACGGGCGCCGAGAGGCCGGCGGATGCGCGTATTTGCGAAACCGCGCAAATGATACGGCCGCCTCGGTTGCCGTTGCCATCGCCCCGTTAGGGCTCACAGCAAATTTGAAGCGATTCGGTCGAAAAACGGCGGAGTTATAAGGCCCGTTTCGTGTTTCAGACACACAGACGGACACTTGGCTTTTTACTATATGATGATTATGTTTATGTTTTATGTGCATGCCAGACAAAGATTTTCTTTATCTTTTTAAAGACAATACATTTTTTGATTGATTGATTGATTGATCGTAACTCAATAAGTAATGTCCAATATGCGTCCTTGCGACCGGGGGGAAGTTAAGCGTAAACTTTCATTCACTTCAGGTGGCAGACTGACTGACACGGACAGGCATTTTATGGACGACTCGTACCACCTTAGTCACACACAGGCTGGCGGTTCGTTCACCAAGTAACAAGATGTCTGGAATAATGTAAGGAAAAGCTGAGGATTTGAAGCTTAAACTTGGAGATTCGGCCATCGTCCTAGCTGAGAATGCACCTGTTGAGAACGTCAAGTTGGTCCCTCTTTCGTTCATTGGTGTTGCAGTCTTATACGATTTCACTGCGTTTGCTTACGCGCGTACGCTCCATTTTGGTCAAGTCCCAATTTAAATAGATGTATTATGAAACAGGAAAAGCACGCACACGCATGCTCTCTCTCTCCCTCTCTCCGTCTCTGCAAGCGCATGTGCACACGCGTGCAAACATCATGGGAATAATACGACAGAGTGGGATAGTTCGCGCGCACACACACCTTTCTTTACAGGCTAGCAGGACACATAATGTGTAGAAAGAATAGTCTCTTCGTTAACTGAATAATAAAAGCAGAAATACAAAGATATCTTTTAAAAACTTGTGGGTGAAGAAGAAAAAATGGTGTTTTACGTCCTCTCGGTCTGGAACAGACACATATGGGACATTTGTAGATACGAAGATGGCGGGAACAATACTGGGAACAATACTGGAGGCAATGCCCAGAGGTAGTGCAACACCAGTAAAGTCCAGAGTTTTTAACAATATAGATAGGTGTAGCGGTAACCACGCCTCGGTTAAACCTCATCGGCTATGGTACCGCCACATTTTTGTGGGTGAAGGGTGGAAGTTCAGTTTAACGTCGCGTATTGGCTTTCGCCATGTACGACGGGCTGAACAAACCAACCAGGGTGAAGCGGTTCATCAGCTTTATATAGGGTACCGGGACAGCAAACATCACTTTACATGTTAAGAGGGCGTCGCCTCCTTGAAGCTCTCAACACCAAATGGCACTTGAAAAGACACTTAAATTCTCCAAAGTTAGCCGTAGACATTTTTTTTTGTGGGAGCGATTCACAAACTGGTAACTAGAGGTATATGAAGCCTGTTTTGGTTTACGGAATTTGCTGTGGTTCAGTTGGTTAGACCGCCGACTCGTAATCCGACAGGCTTGCGAGTGTGGAGGTTCGAACACAGCTCCGTCCGCAGTGGTGTGTCCTTGAGAAAGACACTTTACTCCTATTTCCCAGTCCTTCGGATGAGACTTAAAACCGAGGTCCCCCGAGGTGCGATCCATTACGCGACAAGTGTCCCTAAGGCCAAGTGGTGATGGGACGTTAAACTCACCATCTTTGCCTTTTTTTTTTAAAGGCTGACTCAGCATCTCTTGGAGCAGAAGGGACCAAGATGGAATGGTGTCAGCAGAGCCCAAGGAAAAAAAAGCTCCCAAGTTATTGATTTCTTCTCACTTCGACTATAGACCCGTAGCTTGTATATAGAAAGCTCTCTGTCTCTCTCTGTCTTTGCGCATGCGCGCGTGTGTGTATGTGTGTGTGTGTGTGTGTGTGTGTGTGTTTGCCTGTGATATACCATGAGAATACGCACATCCGAGTATGCATGCCTCCAAGTGCACAGGCAGGTGTGCAGGTGCGCGAAAATATGTAAATGAATAAGTGTATGTATTTAATATATACTATAATTTGTGCAATATGCATTTGCACACACACACACACACGAGCGCGCGCACACACTTTGAATGTGGAGGGGGTGGCATTGAGGAAAAGGCAGTTGCTCTGTAAGTATATATTTTTTCTGTTCGCCCTCCACTTGTCTCATGGTCTGAGCGTATATAGTATTTCGTAAACAAAACAAAACTAGACAAATATTGTACACCCCCTCAAGCTTACTATTCTCAATCTCAAAGCCTGTTTCAGTTTTATGAAACCGCTTAACTAATCCTAGGCTGATCCTAACCCTATCCATGCACCAAGAACGGCAAAATGTAGCTTCTCAACGTGAAAAAGAGAGGGGGGGGGGGGGGGGGGGGGGGGGGCGTAAAGCACTAAAACGGAGGTATAAGTTGCGAGAATTTTGCGCTCGCTATGGAAGCCAGCTGCTGTTTTCAGTTATCAAACTGATTGCCCCCCCCCCCCCCCCCTCTCCCCCCCTAAACCAAATGTTTTCCTGCTTGTTGAAGATTCGAATTTAATTTGGGAAAAATAGTATTAATACAACAAAAACATGTGTATAATACAGTATTGCAGGGTGTTGCTTTTTTTTTTTTTAGAAAGGAAGGCTAGCCTTTAACAAAACCGTCTGTCTCCTGCCCATTCAAAGTGTACCACACTTCAGCAGGCATTTCTTTCGGTGTTTCTTGCATATCCCTCTGAATGAAAAATGGTGTTTTACGTCCTCTCGGTCTGGAACAGACACATATGGGACATTTGCAGATACAAAGATGGTGGGAACAATACTGGAGGCAATGCCCGGAGGCAGTGCAACACCAGTAAAGTCCCGATTTTTTTTAACAATACAGATAGGTGTAGAAGTAACCACGCCTCTCATCGCCACAGTAACATATTGTATATCCCTTTATCTCCCTTACTTCCTTTTTTCCCCCTTCTTAACCCTCCACTGTCCCCCCCCCCTTCTTTTCATTTTTTTTTTTTTTCTTTTTTTTTTTTTTTTTTTTTTGTTGATTTTTTTTCTTCTCTTTTTTCCTTCCCTTCTCTCATACCTATGTCTGTGTGATGAGCTAAGATGGACATTTTTCTTCGGTATACTTTAGTGTTTTAGTCTGATACATATAAGCGTCAGGGTTTCTGTATGACTTAGAGTTTGGTGTACTGACCATTCATTCTCTGTGTGTGTATGCGCGTGCGTGCGCGCATGCTCTATCTTCAATAACTTTTAAAAAAAGGCTTCATAGAATACATTCATTTTTCCAGTATTTACTAAAGACAAACATTACAATATTTTCGTTATAAATTAGAACCGGAAGTGTCAACTAGTAGTGGTGATGATAATTGCCAAATATGGCAAATAATATTATTGTTATTATTTTTGTTGTTGTTGGAAAGAACATTGTTTTAAGGTGCCATCCCCTTACTTCCTTTGGAAGCAACGTGTATTTTGTGAAAAAACAAAATGGCCTGTGCTGTGTATTGTCAAAGCGTTTGGTCAGTTGCTTGGTTAGTTTATGTTAGTGTCCAGTGCCCGGGGTCATTGCTTGGGTCCTCGTTAGTAATAGAATGTCTTTTCTCTTCTATTCCTTCCCTTTTGTTTTCCTGTTCTCAGCCTGTAAAAAAAACCCTTCAGCCCCCCCCCCCCCCCCCCCATCTCCTCTCCCTTTCCACTCACCCACCATTCTATTGTAGTAACTTTTACTTTCTCTCCCTCATCATCCGAAAAAGGAAACTTATCGAACGAAAATAAGCAAAACAGACCCCCCCCCCCCCCCCCACACACACACACAAAAACCGGTTTCTGTTTTTTGCCTCTAGCTCTCTCGGTCTCTCACAGTGTCGTATGTTTGTGTATGAGGGGGGGGGGGGGGGGAGAGAGAGAGAGAGAGAGAGAGAGAGAGAGAGAGAGAGAGAGAGAGAGAGAGAGAGAGAGAGAGAGAGAGAGAGAGAGAGAGAGAGAGAGAGAGAGAGAGAGAGAGAGAGAGACACACAGACAGAGCCAGAACTTCTTCGATCGCTCAGGCAGTTCCCTGTCAATTATAAGCGCAGATGCGTCATGCTGCCGCTATGCGCCTAACTAAGAAGAATAGTTAGGCCCAGCGCAAGTCCGACTTCGGCCTGAAGGAAACCTTTTCGAAAGGGTTTCTTGAAAAAGAGGCAGGAGAATGGATCGGCAAGGCAGAAAGATAGTAACGACAGTCAGCAAAGGGAAAAAGTCAAAGTCAAAAAGAGTGACAGATTAGGGCTAGTTACGAAGCACATAACTTCCAGAAGGTGGGGGAACTAATGTCCTTGCTCACCCTGTTCGGCGATTTCGATCTCTCTACGGCCGAAGGCGTTGTGGTCGATGTTCTTGACGCAGAAGTCGCTGGCTCCCTTGGAGTTCTTCTGCGGCTTGTCGCGCGGGTTGACTTCATCTTCGTCCGACGAGCTGCCCGTGTACGAGGCTGAAACACACACACAATATTTCGTATGAAAATGAGAACTATTTTCTTTGAAGGGGTAGAAATATGAATTGATTATGCACATTTCTCTAGCGTTTATTCATCAAAGCTCTAAGCGCTTACTGAATAACCGAGTTCTATCGATTGCAGAGTTCGAGTCGACTCTAAACGGCCAGCCACACGTCAGCTGAAATCGTGCGACTGTACGATACGATTCGATCACAGAACAAATTGTGATCGGCGCTTCGAGATCACGCGATCGAATCGCATCGTACAGTCGCACGATTTCAGCTGACGTGTGGCTGGCCCTTCATTGGGGGCAGACGTACCGCATACCATGTGATCCGACTGTCACGATGTCTGTGAGGCATGATTCACGTGAAGTACTTCCGTCTAAAAATAATTCCACTGTGTCAGTTCACTACACTCATGCAATCTCCAATACACGAATTACATCAAATATCCGATACAAAAATTACAGATATTTCGTCAGATTCGTGTAGGAGGGGACTACAAATATAGTGAACAAAACTAGTAGGGTTTCATCAGATTCATTTAGATAGTAGAATTTCACGAGAATCATGCCTCACAAATGTCGCAATCGGATAGCATCGCACCAAACCCTTTATTTTCATGCGTCACCTTTTACTTCACAAAATATTTGAGGAAGGAAGAATGGTGTTTTACGTCCTCTCGGTCTGGAACAGACACATATTTGTGGATACAAAGAAGGTGGGAACAATACTGGAGGCAATGCCCGGAGGAGGCAGTGCAACACCAGTAAAGTCCCGGTTTTTTTAAACAATACAGATAGGTGTAGCGGTAACCGCGCCTCGGTTAGACCTCATCGGCTATGGTACCGCCACAAGTTTGTAAGGGTAATTACAATATTTGAAAAATTAATGGAGAAAACCCTTCATAACCCTTCCTGCCAACCCCCACGTGAACACGTGCACGCGCGCGCGCACGCACACACACACACCAACCATAAAGGAAGAGGTTTGTTAAAAGATGAAACACCGAAAAAAGGGGTTACCGATAAACAAAATTGAAAACATGGTACAACATTTGGTTTGCGTTGCAATCAGGTTGACACAAAAAAATCAATGGCTCCCCCCCACCACCACCTACG
>CM065687.1:39373768-39376268 GCA_017654935.2 Phymorhynchus buccinoides | reverse complement strand
AAGGGCCGCGAGGCCCACTTCTACTAGTACTACTACCTATTCAATTAACGGATTATCTCCCGTCACGGAGTATCTCCTGTCACGGAAGGATATATGAGAATATTGCCATTTCCATCAATGAAACTATTACTTGGTAGGGGGACGCGCGGAAATGATTCTGTCGAAAAGATGTTGGAAAATGTAATTTACGGTGGGTCCCCCCCCCCAGCCTATGACATGTATTTTCCAATCAATTATCGTACCCTTCTTACCCACCTACCTTTTGCTTCACCTTTCTCTCCATTCTCTTTCCATCCATCCTTCCCTTTGCGGCCAGTGGTTTTGGACATTGGTGGCATAATACTGTGGTGAGCACAGATGTCGTGCTCCGACCAACGGCTTCCAGGAGCCGACGCGTCTTCTTCTTCGGAAGCCATTATTAAGTTTGGACCACCTCGACAGGACACCCTCAATACCAGTCAAGCAAGCAACAACCAACCTCTCTCTATCGAGCATTCGATGCAACCAGAATCGGGGTCGTCGGCATCAACGAACTGCACCTTGCTGGTCATAACTGCCCCCTCCCCCGTGTCGCCCAAAAAAGTGACCTGAGCTCTTTTCACACGAGTTTTCGAAAAAGTGAAAGGTGGGGGATGAGGGTGAAGGGTACATAACACGTAAAATGCAGTATTTCTGCGCATTCAGTCCGTGAGCCATCTCTCTTCATACGAGTCTTCGAAAAAAAAAGTGGAAAAGGGGTGAGGGGTCGGGGGGGGGGGGGGGGGGGGGAGGACAGGGGATGAGGGTGAAGGGCACATAACACGTAAAAATGCACTGTTTCTGTGCATTCAACCGGACAGCCACGACAGCAGCAACATCCCTCGTGCAAAACACACCACTGAACAAAAAATCGACTTTCATGCTGCTGCTCTTAAAGTTGAAGAATTAAAAAAAAGGGGTTGTGTGGGAGGGATGTGGGCACTCCTTGGTCTGTGTCTTTCTATTCGGTAAACAAAAAATGTCTTCCATTCGTCCCACGATAAAGTTACAGGACGGACCTACCGTGATGACATTTGAAAGATACATCAAGGATGACTCACCCATATTTCATTTATTTCCTAATTCAAACCTACACATTTTTTTTTTAACAATATAGATGATGTTCTGAATCATGTTGATACTTTCTTTTCAGCCCCACAAGAAAATCTGATGGCAATTTAAAAAAAATTATTATTAAACATTGCCATACTAACGAAAGAAAATGTTACTTTACTGACAGAGTTGCTGTTTACTGGAATGATCTTGACACTAACATTAAGTTTGCACAAAATATTAATAGTTTTAAAAAAATCTTCTGGACAATCTTCCTAAATTTCAGACACTTTTGTGTGATTTTGTTTTTCCAAAAACTTGCTCAGATCAATAGAAAACATTTGATATTGAGGGGGCGCTTAATAGTCCGCGAGGCCTAGGCTGATGAAGCCTGTCCCTATCTACCTACCCTACCTACCTAATTTAACCTAACGTTTAAAACGTAAAACATTTAACGGGTTTAACAACAGCAACAACAAACGTTTGCTTTGCTTTAATCGATTGCACAATCCAGTCGTGCAACCGGTACAAATACACACAATATGCATACAAAATATACAGGTCACAAACTTTGCATAATGATCAATCTGTCCAGCCCGTTTGATGAAAAGCCAAGGTTAGAGCTCACGCGCACGCACACACACACAAATATACGGGTGGATAATAATAGGTTAAGATATTGATGAAAGATTAATCACCATCAATAAAATCAGCGAGAGGAATAATATTGTCGTTTGCAAAGATACTAAGTAGCAGCCTGTCAATCAGAAACATTGCCAACTTAATTTACATCCCAAGAAAAGAAACACATGGATCTTATATCCACGAAGCCAATTGATTTTGGTTTTCTTCTGGCCTAAACAAGACTACTCTAACACAAAGAAACAAACAAACAAATTAATCACCTTTGGATTCAGACCGACTCCAGCTGCGCATGTTTTACGTAGACAGTTAATACTTCGTAAGCACTCCGGCCACCAGGTCTGTGAACCGGTTCTCTTCTGTTCTTCTATGGCTGTGTTAGAACTTTCCTTATTCAAGAAACGTCAGCCCAAACATGTCTTTGGTTACTCTGGTTGCCACAGCAACAAGCGAGGTCTGGAAGAAAATGGGAGGTGTAAGAAATTCTATAGGTCCCTCTGACCCCCTCCCTCGGTATTCCCCCGGCTTTTCTTAGATTGCTGGCTTTGTTCTGGGGACGTCAATTGCATGATGCGCAAGCCATGCACGTAGACGAGTCACACAGAAATCATAGATAACAAAACAAAATTGAGTTTCAGTTTTGGGTATGTGCGATCTCGAAGAATGTATGTATGTTAAAAATCCAAACATGATTGAGTATTCCCTATAAAAAATGTTAGAGAGAGAGAGAGAGAGAGAGAGAGAGAGAGAGAGAGAGAGAGAGAGAGAGAGAGAGAGAGAGAGAGAG
>CM065687.1:39366268-39368768 GCA_017654935.2 Phymorhynchus buccinoides | reverse complement strand
CAAGTTATTAGTCTTCGCACTAACCAAGTTCCAAAGTAAGTCATTGAACTATCCGGAGATAGTCCGTTTTGACTCTAAGTCATCGCACTCTGTCCTGTTAGTACTTTTAGTCTAGGTTTCCTGCGTGGCACTGGCAGACAGCCAGCCCATCACTACTAGCTGTCCTCCCAATTACCTCTGGCTGTCAGAAGGAACAGTCGGATGTCTTTTTCATTGTACCCCCCCCCCCCCCCCAACCTCCCCCAAACCCCCCCCCCCCCCCCCCCCCCCCACCCCCCCCCCCCCCCCCCCCCCCCCCCCCCCCCCCCCCCCCCCCCCCCCCCCCCCCCCCCCCCCCCCCCCCCCCCCCCCCCCCCCCCCCCCCCCCCCCCCCCCCCCCCCCCCCCCCCACCCCGAGACTGAATCGCACACAACACCGTGAAACATCAGTGGTGGTCATCTACTATCTCGTCTGAGGAATAGTGGACAAAAATAATAGTTCCTGTTCCAGCACTTACAAACACACATAAACAACGCAGAACACACGCGCGCACGCTTACAGAGAGAGAGAGGGAGGGAGAGAGAGGGAGAGAGAGAGAGAGAGAGAGAGAGAGAGAGAGGAGAGAGAGAGAGAGAGAGAGAGAGAGAGAGAGAGAGAGAGAGAGAGAGAGAGAGAGAGAGAGAGAGAGAGAGAGAGGGAGGGAGAGAGAGAGAGAGAGAGAGGGAGAGAGGGAGAGAGAGGGAGAGAGAGAGAGAGAGAGAGAGGGGGGGGGGGGGGGGGGGGGGCAAAGAGATACAGGCATATACAGAAAGAGACAAATCACGAAATGCACACCAAAAAAAGAAGAGATTTTAATCTGTCGATCGATAATGACGAAGATCTGGCATCAACAAAGATAATTTGCATAATTTTCTCTAGGTCTCCGACTCTCTGTCTGTCTCGTTCACTCCTGGCCTTACTTTGTATTCTTGGGGGCATGCACGCATAACCAAAGGAGACCGCAAAGATGCACTTTAATTCCCCCACCCCCTCCTCGAATTTTTGCATTGAAAACTTACACTCAGAAGCGACATTCTGTCATTGTTGAGAAAGGGGTAGGGTTAGGATCAGCCTAGGATTATTTTTTTCATAAAACTGAAAGAAGCAGACTTTTGAGATTGAGGGTCGTAAACACGAGGGAGGTGACTAACGTACATCTTTGCCACAAGTCTTTCAAGTCAAAATCATCTTTATTGAGGGCTAAAGAATAAGCTGACAAAGCTTTTTTCATCCTGCCCTCAGCCGTTGTGAGTTATAAGAATAACAGGTGGACAACAAAGGCGCCGTTATTCGATACCTGTGCCATCTAGCTGAGCCACGTGATCATTCTCGTACTGATGACACAAGATCCCGTGTTGCTAGGTGTGGATGTGTTACACGATTGAAAAAGAGAGAGAGAGAGAGAGAGAGAGAGAGAGAGAGAGAGAGAGAGAGAGAGAGAGAGAGAGAGAGAGAGAGTCAGACAGAGAGAGAGATAGAGGGAGATAAAAGGGGGGGGGGGGGGCATGGGATCAGAGTGAAATGTGAACACGAGGAGAGGAGAAAAGAGAACTTGACGATGAATTAACAAAAACTTGAAGAAATTAATACATACTAGCGCAACGCCTAGTACCGGAAATACCGAGCACCAGTAATGCGAAGTACCGGTAATGCTGAAAAGCAGCTTTTTGGGGTCCACGAAATATTATATTATTACTTTTGTGTCTCTCCTTCTTTCCATCTTCTTCTCTCATCCTGCTCTAATAGCTGCTTTATTAACCCTTTCATCGCCACTGTCGCCTCTTGGCACCACAATGATTGAACACCCATGTCACTGAAAGGCATCAAATGAGGGTCTGTTATCCAATGACCTTATGTTCTTACTTTTGGGAGGTAAGGATAGGCCCTATTTTATGCATGTCACAGAGGAATCCCCAATATTGCAGACACAATCGTTTCTCTACTCAGGTAAGTTTAATGGAAAGTTTTGGCTGAAAAATGGCTGGCGTTAAAAGGATTAACGTCTTCACCGCTGTCTGAATGTGTGCTCCTGACTGGCTGCCTGACTATGTATGTGTGCACGATAGCGTTTGAACGGAGGGAGCTAGGACCCTTAAATGTCGCATGCAGATAGGTAGTTACGATATCTAGGCCAAGTTCGAAGATGACACTCATTGGTCAAAGGTCAAGGTCACTGGAGCCGAAAATGCTGCCGCGCGGCTCCTTGATTTATAATATGCGGCGGGTGTTTTTACGCTTCATTGCTAAGCTTACTCACAGAACGTTTGGAATGTAGAGATGTTTGGGCATGCAGGGAACAAATTGTAGTTGACCACAATGAGAGAGAGAGAGAGAGAGAGAGAGAGAGAGAGAGAGAGAGAGAGAGAGAGAGAGAGAGAGAGAGAGTAGAGAGAGAGAGAGGAGACAGAGAGAGAGAGAGAGAGAGAGAGAGAGAGAGAGAGAGAGAGAGAGAGAGAGAGAGAGAGAGAGAGAGAGAGAGAG
>CM065687.1:39331268-39363768 GCA_017654935.2 Phymorhynchus buccinoides | reverse complement strand
CAAGTATATAGGCGAACTCCCAGGTGCTCTGATCTTTGCGAGTCTGATAAAGCTTTATAGTCTATAGAATGGGACTTTTAATTATAGCTGAGAGGGAACTTGGGATAATCGTCCTACACTTGGTGACAAGTTTTTGCAATTTGGCATGGAGTTGATATTAAAAAAAAAAACGCCTACAATTTGTGCTCGATCCCTAAAGACTTTCAGTAAAAAAAAAAATTAAAGGTTCCTTTTCACCCAAGCGCTACAATTTGTGCTCGATCCCTAAAGACTTTCATTTTCAAATTCCAATCTGATAGAGGAAAACGTCAAATTAAAGTTCCTTTCTTGAACACACACAGAAAGAGAGTGAATGAGAGAGAGAGAGAGAAAGAGAGGGGGGGGGGGGGGAGAACGAGAGAGAAAGAGAGAGGTGTGTGTGTGTGTGTGTGTGTGTGGGGGGGGGGGGGGGGGAGAGTTTTCAATAGAAATCCACATCAGAAGTCTTAACCGATAATCCTGGATTAAATTCATAATACGGTCAGTGCTCTTACTCTAAGCGTCAACAGTACACCTGTTTCGGAATAACAACAAAATGATTTGAAACCATACATTCACGCACACGCACGCAAACACACAACACACGCACGCGCGCGCGCAAACACACACACACATGCATTCAAAAACACACGCACGTACAGTCACACACACACACACAGGCACATAAACATACTCAAAATGAAATCCTATGGTACTAAAGGTTCATGCATGCAAATCACGACACGGCATTAGACAATATCAATGCATAATACAACGGTAACTTCTCCAACTGCGATAATAGCCAGTCTGCACAATCCAGCCATCGTGTGACCTTTCGCTTCAAATGACACGGGAGAGGTCAAAGAGAAGGTTACAATACCGAAGACAAAAAAGGTCGCATCGCAATAGCGATATTCCTTCTAATATAATTAGCGTAAAAGGTTAAACCCCAACCTGACTAGCATTAGCATTATTGCGCTTATACAACCGGGCGCCACACGCGCGTAAAATCGTACGGGGATGCGATGCGATCGGGTCACGTGAGTCATGATTCACGTGAAATACTTCCCTCTAAAATATTTCTGCCATTTTCGCGCACTATACTCAAGTAGACCCAATACACGAATTTCACGTGAATCATGACTCGCATCGTCATAATCGCATCGCATTCGGATGCGATTGGTATGTCGTGTGGCTGGGCCTTTACGTAGTAGACAACGGCACACAGGCTTTATTGGTGGTTTCTGTCTAAAAGGTCTGGCCTACTCTTCGACTAGTTCTAGTCTAAGCCAGATACATTTTGTAACTAGTAATAAGTTAGTAATAATGATCAGCTGCAGGCACACACAATGTGTATATGTGTATTGCGTGTGTGGAGAAATAGAGAGAGAGAGTGAGTGAGAGAGAGAGAGAGAGAGAGAGAGAGAGAGAGAGAGAGAGAGAGAGAGAGAGAGAGAGAGGGGGGGGGGGAGAGATGTGTGGAGAGAGAGAGGGAGAGAGAGAGAGAGACGAAATGTGTATCTGTATGAGCGCGCGCACGTGCATGCGTGCACATGCATGTACATAAGAGTGTGTTTAAATGCGAATTAGCATGTAGCTTGTACACACACACGCGCGCACGCGCACACGATACACACACGCAACACACGCACACATTCTCACCACCTTCATCCCCACCACACCACGCAATCCTACTCCCATCATAATAAAAGCTCTCTCGCAACATTTGTGACCCGCGAAATAATTACCCTTTTTGTTTAACACAAAAAAAACAACCGTCGTAAGCACAAGTCAACAGCAACAGCTCCACAAAATTAGTTTTTCCCATTAGCTTAGAATGGAACGGTGACCATTTAGACGTCAATGCTTGTCTCTCTCTCTCTCTCTCTCTCTCTCTCTCTCTCTCACCTCCCCCCCCCCTCCATTCTTATTTCCCATTTTACGAGGCTCTTACTTCTTTCTCATTGTGATTCAGACAATCAGTCTTCTTAGACTAATTAATTACATACCCTGTGGTGATGTGTGTGTATTTTTTATTTTTTATTTTTATTTTTATACTGGTAAGCCGTTTTAGATAAAGGGTTATAGAGAAACCACTGGGTGGATGGTGGGGGAGGAGGGGAGACAGAGAAAGAGAGAGAGAGAGAGAGAGAGAGGGGGGGAGGGGGGGGGGGGGAGGGTCAATGATCGTGGAAAACAAAGGAAACGAACAACAGAGTAATGAAAGAAGGAATTTCTTTTTTTTAAATTTAATGTAAACCTTTCAACTGAACAAATTACGCCAACTTTCTGTTTCATAATATGATTTGGTGACAAAATGCTTAGCGCTTTGTGCTCGATAAAAAGCGCTATATAAGTGTCCGTTTATTATTATTATTATTATTATTATTAGACACAAACCTCATTTCACCCTCACCTCCCACCATGTTCACTTGCCTTGATCGATCCCCGGCCACAAGAAGAGGAGAAGAGGAAGAAGAGGAGGACAAGGAAGAAGAAGAAGAAGAAGAAGAAGAAGAAGAAGAAGAAGAAGAAGAAGAAGAAGAAGAAGAAAGAAGAACAAATGAGGAGCAAGAAGAATAGAAAGCCAGCTACTAGAAGCAAGACAACAAAAATTAATAGATGGAAAAAGAGAACAAAGACAGAAGAGAGAGAGAGAGAATCAGACCGACAGACAGAGAGGGCGCAAGTTGCCAACGGTCCACGCACAGCAAGGTTTCTGCGGAAGAAGACCCCGTCTAGCTTTCACTGACAACTGACAAGCCGCCTCTGACACGAAACAAAGGAGGCTGGACTGTTTTGTCATGACAGCTACAGCCCAGACAGCTTCTTTTCGTCGAACCCCTTCCCCTATGCCTCCCACCCCTCCCTCATTCGAGTTCCTTGCAAACTTTTGTTCTTGCCCTTCAACAACCTTTATTATGGTCCATCGTTTTTCTTGTCGAAGAATAGAAGGGTAGTGGGAAAGAAGGGAAAGTTGCGTCCCGTCACAGTATATAAACAGATATTTCTTTTATTTCCGTTTTTGTGACCAAAAGATAAAAAGTCTACACAAGAAGAAACGGTAACACCCCCCATGCATTTCTCGGTTAATTGTATTTTTCCGTTTTTGCCTTTCTTACCATACATAAAGCTGTATTTTAGGAACATTTTTAGCTAATTACCTTTTTGGAATACTAACCCTAACCCTAACCCTACCCCTAAACCTAACCCTACCCCCCACTATGTACTGCAGTACACCGCGATTTGTCACAGTTGTGGTTCGTTGCGTTTGTCCGTCTTATACGGTGGGGGGTAGGGTTAGGGTTAGGGCTAGGGTTAGGGCGCCTAGGGTTAGGGTTAGGGTTAGTATTCCAAAAAGGTTATTAGCTAAAAAATGTTCCTAAAATACAGCTTTATGTATGGTAAGAAAGGCAATAACGGAAAAATACAATTAACCGAGATAGGTAGGGGGGGTGGCACATCTTGACCTTTACCCAAGAAACACTCGGTTAAATGAAAACAGCACGGAAAAACAACAATGCTGCCCTTCCTAACCCACCTCCCCCATTTTCACCAAAGCATACTAGGCAGAATTTAGCATCAGGGCTGCCTACCCTCTGTTGCAGTTTCCAGGGACAAACTGCTTAAAAACCAGGGACAGAGACTTATTTCCAGGGACAAACACCGCAATGTCATGCATCATGAAATAAATTTCGTGGTCTAGCAAAATTTCTGCGACTTTGGATATTTTTGCTCGTCTCTTTGTTGCTTTTCGGTGCCAACATGCTTCTATATTCAAGATGTTTTGGTGTTCAGTAAACTGTAACCTAACAGAAAGAAAATTTCAACAGAGCCTGTTGCTTTGGGTGTTTCTGTGTTTAATAGTAAGGCCAGCTAACAAGAAAAGTGACTGCTGTACAACATTTTGATTCAACTCAGTTTCCAGGGACGCGAAACAGGAAAGTGGATTGATTCCAGGGACAGGGTGCCCTTTTTAACTGCTTCCAGGGACAAACTCAGGGATGACGGTAGGCAGTCCTGCTTCATCCCCCTCACACACCCAACTCCATCTCCCACACATACACTCTCACCTTTCCAACACCCCCCCCCCCTCACTCAATCCTCTCTCCGCCACACACACGCACGCACGCGCGCGCGCACGCACGCACACACACACACACACGCACACACACACACTCTCACACACACACAGAGCCCACAATCCCCATTTCCCCAGGCCACTCACAGAGGGAGTCTATCGTCAATAAAGATCATTTTGACTTGACTTGACACACACACACACACACAGAGCCCACAACCCCCATCTCCCCAGGCCACTCACAGAGGGAGTCTATCGTCAATAAAGATCATTTTGACTTGGACACACACACACACACACACACACATACACAGAGCCCACAACCCCCCATCTCCCCAGGCCACTCACAGAGGGAGTCTAGGGTGCCGGTGCTGACGGTGGAGGAGCGGCGGTCGAGGTTGAGGAGCTGCTGGGTGATCTTCTTGTCCAGCTGCACGCTGTGTCTCTTCCTGCCGGCCCGCGCGCGGTACGCATCCTCCCCGCCCTCGTCCAGGTTCTGCAGCTTCTCCGCCTGGGCCAGATTCTTCTCGAAGTTGTCCGAGGAGCTGTTCCGGAACGTCAGCAGCCGTTTGGCCAACATGATGAAGGGTGGGGTTGGTCACACACACACCACTGGTTCAGAACGGATTGCTATTTTCTGCCTCTTTTCTTCTTCTTCTTCTCTCAAGTCCGAGTAAGAAACTAAGAACAATGGAAAGTTCTTTGATGATATGTTTAGTAATATAGTCCCAAACTGCAAAGTTTATTTACAAATTGAAATCCAGGGCTTGCTAGAGGGATGTCCTCGTGTTGTTGAAGATCACAGCTATTTTTATTTGTCACGAAAGATACAGTTCGGTTTGTTCAGCATGAAGAAATGACAACAAACTCCCGAACCAATTGATTCTCAGGAATCAAAGGGTGGTCTTAATCTCCTTCCACGTGTGTTCTTTGTGTCATAGGAAGGGATTCTTGGATTCGTATCACAAGCAAGTTGAAGATTTAGTCCATATGGGGCTTCATCTTTCGCAATGAAGGAAAAAAAGGAACATCACACAGAAACACATCCACACTGCCCAAAGACTCGATTAGATGGCCAATTCTCTCTTTAGAGCAATGTTTTTCCGAAGAGCCTGGTGCTAATTAGACACAGGTGGTAGTGTTATTATATTAAAGGTCAATGGACGTCTCTGTCTGGCTATCCGGTCATCGACCTTAGGATTTCTTTCCACTTGCCCGTGAGCCGTTTTTGCGGAAGGTTTTCTATTCCCAGATGGGGCATTTGGTATTATAAGCTTTGATTATTGCGTTCAGGTAAGAAGATTAGAGCTACAGTAGCGAACGACTGTCAGTTGGCGCGCGCACAAATCTCCGAGTTCATCACATCACTATTACGGTTTCTGCACACACTTAGCCTGGATTCGTTTTACAATGAATGTCGAAGCTCTCTCTTTTGTTTATCTGTCATCGATTTTCAATGAAACACGCATAACCGTGCAAACTTGTCGCTCGTGCTAGTTTTATACATCTGTTGGCGAGGGATGATTTTATGAGGAGGGATTTTGAAAGTTTGCTTTCCGTGCGTCCTCTCTCTCGTCCTAGAGAACCTTTTGACACAGAGAGACGAGTGAAAAGACCAGGGACGGTATTCACGTTGAGATAGCATGAGACTTAGCATGATGCTAACTTAGAAGCTCTTCCAATGTCCTATAGGATTTAATAGGACTTTTGGAAGAGCTTCTAAGTTAGCATCATGCTAAGTCTCATGCTATCTCGACATGAATACCGTCCCTGGACCACACACAGAACACGTAGCGCCCCACTCTTACTTTTCTCCAACACCTACGTTTTAGGGGTTACCACGCAACAATAAAACGAGTGATAAACACGCAACTTCTTCTTATTCTTCAGCGTTCCAGCGCAACAACAATCGATGATACAGATAAATAGCAAGCACGGCAACAATTACGTGCATGAAAACAAGCTCCTTGTTACATACTGAAATGGACTTAAGTTGAAAACGGCCAAAATGCAAAACACTTTTTTGCTCTTCTATCAACAAACACCAGAAATCATAGAACAAAGAACAGACCCACCGGAGCAATCCAAAACACAACGCGACTGGATGCTGCTGGCAACATACAACGCTCCTCCAACTGACATAACAATCCTTTGAATACGGAAGAAGGAAGAACCGCTTTCCCAAAACACCAACACACGTCTCGGGCATCAAAGAAACCATCGTCACTGGAACCAGAAAGCATTACACTATACTTGTAGCGGTGCCATAGCCAATGAGGTTTAACCGAGGCGTGGTTACCGCTACACCTATCTGTATTAATTTTAAAAAATCGGGACTTTACTGGTTTCGTACTGCCTCCGGGCATTGCCTCCAGTATTGTTCCCACCATATTTGTATTTACAAATGTCCCATATGTGTCTGATTCAGACCAAGAGGACGTAAAACACCATTTTCGTCGAACCAGAAAGCTATTTTTGTAACAACACCAAGTAAGACTTTAATTAAAAAGTTAATCTATCGTAAAAACAAAAGCGGGGAGAAATGACGAGGAAGTGGGGAAGTAGGAGGGGGGTGGCGGTGGTGAAGAGGGGATGCCACACCAACATCAGCGGACAGCACAATGAAACATTAAACTCGACTACCGAATTTGTTATCTTTATTGATACACATTTTGGACAAAGAATACAAGGAACAGAGCCTCTAACAAACACCGTCACTGAAGCCCTATGACAGGGCTAGGAACTGACGAAAGGTAAGAAACGATACAAACGTCAGGCAATTGAAAAAAACCCACCAAACAAACAAAATAATAGATATTAAAGAAAACACGCATCGATTTGAAAGTAATTTTTTTTGACAATTAAACAAAACATTCTTGCATGCATTTCTTGGTTAATTGTATTTTTCTGTTTTTGCCTTTCTTACCATACATAAAGCTGTATTTTAGGAACATTTTTAGCTAATTACCTTTTTGGAATACTAACCCTAACCCTAACCCTACCCCTAAACCTAACCCTACCCCCCACTATGTACTGCAGTACACCGCGATTTGTCACAGTTGTGGTTCGTTGCGTTTTTCCGTCTTATACGGTGGGGGGTAGGGTTAGGGTTAGGGCTAGGGCTAGGGTTAGGGTTAGGGTTAGTATTCCAAAAAGGTTATTAGCTAAAAATGTTCCTAAAATACAGCTTTATGTATGGTAAGAAAGGCAATAACGGAAAAATACAATTAACCGAGATAGGTAGGGGGGGTGGCACATCTTGACCTTTACCCATTCTTTTCATTTAACTTTACTCATTCGTTAAAACCTTTTTGGACAAACGCTTCGGAAGAACAGAGTGTCTAAAACAGAAGAACCTTGGATGATTCCAATAAATAACAAACAAAATTTAAAGCTGCTGTTTTTGTGACGAACGGGTTGGAAGTTTGTATCCTACATAAACCATTCATCACACACTGGGTAAACTGCCGAACTACACAAGGGTTGAGGGATCACATAGTACAGGGCATACCTCAAAAGGTACCCTGCAGACAGGAGGTGTGAGGGGTGGGGGTGTACACACAGAACACAGAAGCAGGCACATTGTGATGAACGGGTTGGAAGTTTGTATCCTACATAATACGATTCATCACACACTGGAAAACTGCCGAACTTCACAAGGGTTGAGGGATTATACAGTACAGGGCATACCTCAAATTGCACCCTGCACACAGGAAGGGGCAGGGGGTACACACAACACAGAAGCAGGCACAGACACATGCTTGCACTCGAGCCACCTGTTCGACCTACCCCAGTTGATTTCCCTATGGAATTGGACGGCCCGAATTGGACACGGCGGATCAATCAGTCTCCGAACCAGTGACCCCTACCAGCTACCTACTAGCAGGAGTGCTAGTGCTCCACATAAGCCAAGCTCTCCGAGGGTCAAGCCAACGGGGAATGAATACCAATGAAGATGGGATCGACATCCTAGGGTCAAAAACGGTGCATCCAACTGCCAGCAAAAACAACACTGAATCTCCACCATCTCTAGGAATTGAACTCTAGAAGAAAGGGGTTAATATTCACTTTTAGCAGCGACGATAAACGTACAAGCAAAAGAAGCATTAATATCCTCAAACTTTATTTCATTATATTATTATTATTACTATCTTTCCCTTTCCCCCGTTTTTGGTGTGTGTGTGTGTGTGTGTGTGTGTGTGTGTGTGTGTGTGTGTGTGTGTGTGTGTGTGTGTGTGTGTGTGTGTGTGTGTGTGTGTGTATTCTAGTCACAATAACTGTTTACTCTTCAACGCCGTCTTTCCTATTCATGTATTCCTAACGTCGCCGCTTACAACTTGTGCTTATGAATACAGGAAAAAAAAGAAGCCTCACAGCCCAAGAAAAAAGCCTCACAGCCCAATAGCAATACGCGATGGACAGATAAGAAGTTTACTATGTAGCATAACAATTATATCTTGTTGCCGTCTTCACCTCCCCTGTATCAGTTCAGAAATCAACGCATTGATGTCATAGTGCTATCACAATAGTGTTGCTTGGTTGTTTTCCTAAGGCATTGTGTGGTTACCGCTACACATATCTGTATTTAACAAAAAATCGGGACTTTACTGGTGTGGCACTGCCTCTGGGCATTGTCCCCAGTAATGTTCCCACCATCTTTGTATTTACAAATGTCCCATATGTGTCTATGACCGAGAGGACGTAAAACACCATTTTTCATTCATTTCCTAAGACATGAGTATTCGAATCCTAGTTGAAGGGTACAATGAAGCTTCACGTACCATTAACTTTCAAAACCATAGCTAGTCTGAATCATTTGAACACAAAACCATAGCTAGTCTGAATCATTTGAACAAGGAGAGAGACCCCCCCCCCCCCCCCCCATTAAACCTCAAGGAAACTTTCCCTTCCATACTCAACGCGTAGGAAAAAAATGAATTTAATGTAATCTGCAATCGCAAAGGTAACAGCAGAACTTTCTGCAAAATCAAACCCATAGTAGCAGATCAAGAAACGAAGTGCCTTTGCAACCCTTTTCCCCCCAGTTGCTTTGAGAAAAGCCCCTAGGGAAGTAGGACAGCTAAGCTCACCCTCAGACCTGTTTACCCCCTACACAAGCTTGGAGTAGTCTGGTTAGCTGAAATGAGTAGTTTTGGTGCAAAATGTGTAGTTTTATTCAAACAATGTTCACTGAAAATGAGTAGTAAAGAGCATTATTTTCAATTTTGAAGAGTAGTAGAGATCCAAAATGAGTAGAATGCTACTCGAAAAGAATAGAGTAAACAGGTCTGCACCCTTTCTTACGGTCCTCGGTCTCCCTTACTTGTCACGGTTCTGTGTGAATGCAGTAGGGGTTGACGAACAGATTAATGGCCTGTACTGTAGCCGCCTTAGTTAAATTAATCACTGCGGACAAAGAAACCGAATTCGTTTTTAACACCCACTCTGCCCTTTCTCAGCCAAAGGACTGGCAAGACATGTCAAAGCAGACCTCAGCATCGGTGCCTTTTAAGAGCCAATGCTCGATACAGCCGTTTTACTGCCGAAGGCGAATGACTCTCCATACTCCTTTCATGTTGCTGAAGGTTCCTTCTCAGTCCTGCGTGGAATCAAAGACCATTATATCTGGTGGAAGAACACGTGGACGAAATGGACACTCAGGTCCCCCCCGACTCTTGCGATGTCCTTGACCTCTCTCTCTCTCTCTCTCTCTCTCTCTCTCTCTCTCTCTCTCTCTCTCTCTCTCNCCTCCCTCTCTCTCCCTCCCTCTCTCTGATACATACGAAACAGTTGAATTTCCAAACACTGATGCTGAAAATGTCCTCTTTAGAATTCTCTCTCTTTCTCTCTCTCTCTCTCTCTCTCTCTCTCTCTCTCCTTCTCTCTCTCTCTCTCTCTCTCTCTCTCTCTCTCTCTCTCTCTCTCCCTCCCCTTTCCCTCTCTGATACATACGAAACAGTTGAATTTTCAAACACTGATGCTGAAAATGTCTTCTTTACAATTCCGATCAGGAAAAAAAAAATCAATCGACATTTAAGATTTTCTTTAAAAACAAAGATACAAACAAACAAACAAACAAACAAACAAGAATGGCATTTTTACAAAGTTTTGATTTACACGCTATTACGCCTATAGTTTTACTATTCTGGAAACAAGGTAACCAAGCATCAAATTGATTCCATGTTGATGCCTCACACTGAGCGAACAAAACAGTTTCACTTCAAAGCAGAGAACAAATGAGAAAGAAAGGTAAATCAATATCTATCAGATTCTTTCTGACAAAACGCTTCAGGGAAGAAATACATGTTTCAAAGGCAGTTTACCCGTATCTTCCCTAATTTTCCATTCACAGCATGCACTCCGACCTTTCTTTGATCGTATCTAACTCATAATGTTTTTGGCAAGCCTTCCTTTCAACATTCTAAACATCACCCTTTTAATAACATAGCGCTGTGAACTTTTCATGTAGAAATGTATCCCCCACCCCCCTCCCCTCTTTTCTTCTTGTACGCACCTCTCATCCGATTATTTTCCAAGCTGAAAATTACCCCTTTTCTTCAATTTGACATAAAAGGCACCATTCATTCGAAGTTGAATAGTAGCAATTCATAAAAAAAAGATTGACAATGGCTCCGTCCACGTTTAAGAAATTCTCTTGAAATCGAAAACACACACCCTATTTTGAGTCTTTTAGCTTTCAACAACAACAACAACACCACAACAACAACTCCCTTAATCATTAATAAGGCGTTTTTCATTGTAGAGAAAACACAAAAATGTGGATGTTGCTATGCAATTGTGAAGTGCTGTAGCATTAACCATAGGAGAATAACAACAAAATTCTGTCGCTGACAAGATCAATGTAATTTGATTCAGTGCTAATCATCTTGATTCAGGCATGGGAATTAGAGAAGACAAAAAAGACTGAAAATTGGGGTCTGGAAGCGGGCATAGGAACAAGGAATAAAACCCCCCAGGCTGAAAACCGTGTGTGTTGGGATACAGCCCCCAGAAAATGAAGCTTCGTCTGTTATCTAAGCCTTAAAAACAGTATTAGAGATAAGACTGATATATTTAGTTCATTTTGCATTCATTTATAACCAATAACTTAAGTTTTACTCATTGGGCTTCTTTTTTTAATTTCATAAATGTCCTCTTGGACCATAAAAAACCCCCTAAAACTTGCAAAAAAAGACTGAAGAGGACCATCAAAAAAGCTGAAATCAGCCCAAAGACTGACAATTCCCATGCCTGTTGATTATTAAAATCTTCGGGACTTTCCCCGTATTGCAGTACCCCCAGGATCGTACCACTATCTTTATAGTTATTAATGTCCCGTAACATGTGCCCGTTTCAGGCCGGAGGAAGTTAAACGAACGTTCATCGTCGATCAATATATTTGGTTCCTTCTGTGCGTGCTAAGCACAGATAAACCATGTTTCATGAACAACACATAGCCAACACACAGTCAGTCAGGTCCTTTGAAATCGGTGACTGGTTATAACGACATCCTGCAAGGACTGAAGCGACAAGTACCGGGAAGTGATGAGCAGTCCTTAAAGACCCACTGACCCACCACGATTAAGTCCCTTGGTTTTTTTGTTGGGTAGCTGTGACCCACATACAAATGCCCCAAACTTCAAATTGAGGCTGCTCTTTAAAATGAAGGTTCGGTTTGAATTTGGGAGAATTTGTATGGGAGTTGAACCTGGTCAAAACAAGATTTCTTACCAGCTATAAGAGGGGAAAACACTTGAAAGACCCGTGATTTTGACACGTGATCTGGTGGGTCTTTAACAATTCTATGCCTTCCTTACGTGATTCCCGCGCCTTGACTACATACAGCTAGCTGAATGTGTTGTGTGCGTGTGTGTGTGTGTGTGTGTGTGTGTGTGTGTGTGTGTGTGCGTGCGTGTGCGTGCGTGTGCGTGTGCGTGTGCGTGCGTGCGCGTGCGCGTGCGTGTGTGTGCGTGTGCGCGTGTGTGTGCGTGTGTGTGCGCGCGCGCGCGTGTGTGTGTGTGTGTGTGTGTGTGTGTGTGCGCGCGCGTGCGCGCGCGCGCGCGTGTGTGTGTGTGCGTGCACGTGTGGTGCGCGAATGCGTTCAGGGCCACAGTTAGCTAGCGAGGAAGCGGCAGTCCTGATGACATGTAGTACTGATAATGGGATAATGCTCCACAATAAAGAACCTATTGTAACGGTGACAAGTTTGGAACCCTGCATCATTTATAATACGTACCACCCTCAGGGTCACTATTATTAACCAGTGAATTAGTGCCACCCTGTGCACTCACCCCCTGTAGGGGCTTTGACGTTTCAAAACATTGTTTATTCAATATTATCCACAACCCACCCCCTGTAGGGGCTTTGACGTTTCAAAACATTGTTTATTCAATATTATCTACAACCCACCCCCTGTAGGGGCTTTGACGTTTCAAAACATTGTTTATTCAATATTATCTACAACCCACCCCCTGTAGGGGCTTTGACGTTTCAAAACATTGTTTATTCAATATTATCTACAACCCACCCCCTGTAGGGGCTTTGACGTTTCAAAACATTGTTTATTCAATATTATCTACAACCCACCCCCTGTAGGGGCTTTGACGTTTCAAAACATTGTTTATTCAATATTATCTACAACCCACCCCCTGTAGGGGCTTTGACGTTTCAAAACATTGTTTATTCAATATTATCCACAACCCACCCCCTGTAGGGGCTTTGACGTTTCAAAACATTGTTTATTCAATATTATCTACAACCCACCCCCTGTAGGGGCTTTGACGTTTCAAAACATTGTTTATTCAATATTATCTACAACCCACCCCCTGTAGGGGCTTTGACGTTTCAAAACATTGTTTATTCAATATTATCCACAACCCACCCCCTGTAGGGGCTTTGACGTTTCAAAACATTGTTTATTCAATATTATCCACAACCCACCCCCTGTAGGGGCTTTGACGTTTCAAAACATTGTTTATTCAATATTATCCACAGTACGGTTCTATCTATCGGGAGAATTAAAGGGTAGAGGTTTGTAGTTGTCCGTCACCGTAATAAGGAGACGGACATTGCGGTGAGGGGCGTCTGTCACTTTTTTGTGTGTGTGTGTGTCTGTTATTCTGTCTGTCCCAAGGATATATCACGAACCGCTTGACAGAATCGCTTCAAATTATGTGCAGTGGTGTGTCACCAAGAGAGGAAGTCATCCGCGCATACATTATCGCCGTCGTGACCTTGACGTATGACCTTCAAAACCGGAAATCTTTAAGGGGCCATAACTTCTACACCGTTGGACTTGTTTTCAAAAAAATTTATTTTCCTGTTTTTGTCCTGTCTCGAACTTACAACTTACATCTCTTGCCTCCCGTCTCTTCTTATCTCAAACCTCCAGCGTCAAATTTATCTTCACAAAAACTATTTTTCATTCATATTGCTTTTCTCAATTGCAAGTTACAAATTGGCTATTTCACGAACTGGGCAAACCATTTTGCCCATTTCATGAAATGGGCAATTTCATGGATCGGGCGTAACATATACACCGTCATCATCTCCGAGGATTCTATTAAAAGACGAGCATCAGTATCGACCAGTGGAGAGTCCCAACATAGACAGGTTCTTGTGCCAGGATCCTAGGCTGACAGCGGATACTGACAACAAAACTTAAGAGAGAGAGAGTGAGTGAAATGCCACCACCGCCAGTTTCTTTCTACCTAACAGAGAGGGGAAATGTCAGTCAATACAGGCCTCATGCTGATGTAATCCCACGCAGAGATAACGCTCAAGAACACGAAGAGAAGCTTGCAAAGGTGACCGACCACCTCGTCAGTTTTCCCGCCTGTCTTTCTTCATAGTGATAGCGAAACGTGCATCGCCTGCACAATTCATCCCTATTATTGTTTACGTTTCCTTTGCTATCCCCAGATTATGTTGACATAATATTTATCGCTGTGGGCAATTTCCCATAACGAAAGACTCCTAAACATGAAATAAAACAAGTATAGTCATAGAGCTATCCCCAGATTATGTTGACATGATATTTATCGCTGTGGGCAATTTCCCATAACGAAAGACTCCTAAACATGAAATAAAACAAGTACAGTCATATAGAGCTCCAAACAATTCTCACGACCGAACTAATAATGGTCGTAGGTGTTTCAGTAATCGTCAATCTTATCTCTCGCTAAGAAACAGACACATACACACACGCGCGCGCGCGCGCACACACACACACACACACACACACAGTCACACACACATGCACGCACGCACACGCACACAGAGCCTTAAAGAAACGCCCCCCTCTTAAACCCAGTCCCCTTGAAACTAGGCCTACCCCACAAAGCTATAATTTTTTTAGCTTTGTGAATACCCCCCCCCCCCCCTCCTCCCCATGCTACTCGTGTCTTTGCATTCGCACCCCTTGCTGCGTGTTTTAAAATCTAATTACTTCCTGAAATAGAAAATGATTGGCATAGCAATCTTAGGAGCTCCTTCAATGGAAACACACGCCTCCCCCCCTCCCCCCCCCTGCTCCCCATTTGCCCTTAATTTCCAAAATGATTATTACATTTTCACTCGGGAATGTCCTAGCATCCTGTCCCACGAGCCGATGATACTCGTGTTAAAAACGATCTGCCCATAATACAACTCGAACCTACAAAGCAGATTATGTCTCTACTTTCACTATGAAACTGACCGCAGCATTTTTACTCACCTATAATAAATCAATGACGACTCGAAACAGATTAACATTAAGTTGACAAGAATCTACCAGAGGATTAATTTCACACAATGCTTATTTATGTTTGCTTAATGATTGCAGTTTAATCAGCACCCAGTTAAATAAAACAAACAGAAGGAAACCTATGGTTTAAGGGAGGTGGGGTGGGAAAGCTAAGTCATAGAATTATGATGATATAGAAATGGCTGTGAACATGAGACACAAACGCACAGAAGAGTGGGTAGGTGCACAATGGAAAAATAATAATTAGCAGCACTAGATCATAGGTGCAACTACACAAAATGAAAAACCCTGAAAGGCCTGCGTCTAGGGGTAATGTCCCCCAGCAGCTGAAGACAAAAATGATTCATGAAGGTATTTTGGTGTGCTTTTTCCACAATTTATACAAAATGCTTATTTTAAAGTGTTTGAAAAATTC
Organism: Phymorhynchus buccinoides; assembly: GCA_017654935.2. Lineage (NCBI taxonomy): Eukaryota > Metazoa > Mollusca > Gastropoda > Neogastropoda > Raphitomidae > Phymorhynchus > Phymorhynchus buccinoides. The sequence goes on along the minus strand of CM065687.1, from coordinate 39,348,510 downwards.
ACTAGACACGCAACGATAATTGTTTGACAAATTTAGAAAAATAAAATAAAATTCCTTTTCTGGTAAAATTCAAAAACAGGAAATCCTTGTACCCAGGCTAAGATACTAGTAAACAAGACACGTTTGTGGTGCTACAGCTAACAAGCAAGTACACGCACGATGTGCTGTGTTGCTCCTAATCTTCCACCTGGCATAATAAACAGACCATGAAATCACAGTTAAAAACATCTCCCCTGCTTTCCGCACGAGTTCTAATCACTTGATAATCCTAATCCCTTTGGGAAAACGTGCTCCGTACACTATGACTTCTAGCACAACAGAAACAGGTGAAAACATGGTGCTAGTTGTCGGCAGGCTAGTTTGGTTGCCATTAGAGTTCGTATCACGGACTGCACAGATTTTTATCAAAAGTACGTACATTCTATTAGTAGAAATCTAGAACCCTAGATGAGACTGGGTATGCATCTCCAAAGATATAACTGGACTTATTATATGAAACAGAAACGTAAACCCAACAACGCAAAAGCCTACATTTTGTTTGCGTTGTTACTCGTTTTAAACACCGACACTGACTTCTTAACAAGACGTTGTCTAAACATACAGAACTGTTATCTGTTGACTATTGCGACCGCCACCCCTCATATGAGGGATATCAAACCCGCAGCTTGAACCGATCACGCTATTTAACAAAAACCCACCAAACCATATCATAACAACAACATTTCATAAATATTAACGAAGTTGTTTAAACCAGAAATGATGACTTGTCGACACACAACGTTACCAACGGCCTGTCGATATAGGTCGAGGTCAATACACACACAGGTTTCAGATGAAGTTGAAAGGCTGAGAGCAAAAAGGTCACACAACGAGCTGAGGAGCAGGTCTGGGAGAGTGGCGGAGGTGACTTTCAAAAACCAGATCGATTATCTACGACTTTGGGCAGTGGCGGCCTGCGGACGACACGATAGCCCCAGGCAGGCCGAAACTGAAGACCAACTACCTGTGCCTCCGTCAACAACACACTGACACACACTGCTGCCAGAAAAAAGAAGAAGCACCACCAGCGATGGGGTATGTCACCTCCTATATCCACCACATGCCCGATTCTGAATGAACCACTAAGCCTACCACCACCACCACCACCACTGCGGATAGCCTAGCATAGATAGACCTCACACGCATAAACACACACACACGCACAGACAAGATAAAACGCACGGTTGCTCACACAACTGACGACCCAATCACGCTATCATCCCGCTGTCAATCCTGAGCTCCTCTCTCCTCCACCCGCCGTCTAAACATAGGCTTCCTTCACACAGGGCTGGCTTTGATAGGCTTGAAACCACCACCACATCACACCTACACCACCGCCACAACTACAACCACCACCACCACCACCGGCCGTAGTCGTACAAGTAGACCTTACGGCAGGCAGATTGCCGAGGCCGAAAGAATGTGACGTAACGCGGACACGAGCACTGACTTGAAAGCAAGAAACACACACATGTATAACATTAACACAGTCAACTTATCGACGAGTTCCTCGAGCGAAGACTGATCGTGATTTTGCAGAGTGGTGGAGAGGGAAGGATGGGTGATGAAAAAGAAGATTAAAAGGCACTGAGAGAGAAAGACTAGGGGCAGTGGGTAGAGAAGGGGGGTACATTCCAGACTCGCTGATTCCCACTGATCCTGGTCAAAACAAAACTTACCGGTGCTTACAAGCGACTCACAACAATAACTGCCGCCTCGCTTCTTCTTTCTTTATTTCTTCCCTGCCCGTTCTGGCACCAAATCTCTCTGGCAAGACGTAACAGTGAGGGGAAGGAAGGGAGGGGGTGGAGGGCATAAGAAAAGGAGGGTAGTAGGTCTGAAAAGGTGACGACATTCAAGTCGACGGGAGTCGTGCTAGGCGCCATTCAGGTGGAACTGGGGATCGATAGGCAGCGAGCTCGCTGCTAGGCCTAGCAGTCAGATTACAAACAAGCATTCAAGCCAGCCTGAGCCGCACTAGGCCTAACCGAAAATCTTTCGAACGCCAGCTACGAGCTAAACTTACTTGCTTACACCACCTTTTGTGGCGATTATCCACCTAGAGACACAGCTCACCCCTCTCTCTACCTCGACTGTAGTTGTTGCTTCCCAAGCTTGCCTGCTGTGGGAGCCTATGCACCTCTCTCTCTCCCTTGCCTACTGTGGGATTCTCTCTCTCTCTCTCTCTCTGTAGGAGTCTCTCTCTCTCTCTCTCTCTCTCTCTCTCTTGCTGTGGTAGTCTCTCTCTCTCTCCCCTACTGTGGGAGTCTCTCTCTCTCTCTCTTTCTTGCTGTGGGAGTCTCTCTCTCTCTCTCTCTCTCTCTCTCTCTCTCTCTCTCTCTCTCTCTCTCTCTCTCTGTGGTCTCTCTCTCTCTCTCTCTCTGTGGTAGTCTCTCTCTCTCTCTCTCTCTCTCTCTCTCTCTCTCTCTCTCTCTCTCTCTCTCTCTCTCTCTCTCTCTCTCTCTCTCTCTCTCGCCATATGTCATTATTTTAGAGGACCTGATGAAAATAAGCTGTTATTTCTGCTTACTCAGTTTATCCTCATTAAAAATTTCGAGTTCGAGTTCTCTCTCTCGACTACTGTGGGAGTCTCTCTCTCTCTCTCTCTCTCTCTCTCGCTTGCTGTGGGAGTCTCTCTCTCTCTCTCTCTCTCTCTCTTCTTGTAGCTTCCCTTGGCCAGTCTGTCAGAGTCCATCTCTTCTCTCGCGTCACGGCAACTCTAGGCCAGGCTAACTGCCCCACATTGTCCGTCCTACGCGCGCGCGCGCGCGCGCGCGCGTGTGTGTGTGTGTGTGTGTGTGTGTGTGTGTGTGTGTGTGTATGTGTGTGTGTGTGTGTGTGACGTGTGTATGCTCAAGCGCTCGCACAGATATGCGCGCAGAATAATATGTATTTTTATATGGAAGTGTGTGCATAATTGTGAACACACACGTACACGCAAAAAATGTGCATCTCCATGCAAACATACATACCTGAGAACGCGCGCGTATATAATTACTTGCTTGCGTGTGCGTGTGCCTGTGGGGAGGGAGGGAAGGCCTAATTAGAGAGAGAGAGAGAGAGAGAGAGAGAGAGAGAGAGAGAGAGAGAGAGAGAGAGAGAGAGAGAGAGAGAGAGAGAGAGAGAGAGAGAACGTGTGTATGAACTTGTATGTGTGCGCGCGCGCGCATGTCCTTTTCAGGATCGTCAGCAGCAGCTGAAGTAAAACAGGGGTGAAAAAGATGGGTAATACTAATTTATAAAATTATAAAAAAAGCCGTAGTGAGGCTTGATGGCTTGCCTTTAATTGACGTACAATTATGGACGAAGCGAGTTTGAATCTTTGGTCCATTTAGCAAGCAACAACAACAACAACAAGAAGTCAGCTATAGTGTCAACAAAGGCTAATATCTCATAGGAGCATAGCTGCGCACACACGCACATGTGCAGCCATGTACATTCAACGCATACAAACACACGCATATAATAACATATTACACAAGATAAAAGCATCTTGAAAATAATTCAGGGACTTACAAACGCACGCACAACACACGACAAACACACACACACACACACACGAGCGCGCGCGCGCGCACACACACACACACACACCAGACCCGGTTACACCCTACACAAGTCTTGAGTAGTCTGGATAGCTGAAATGAGTAGTTTTTGTCCGTTGGACAGTTCTATTCACCAAACACTGTTCACTGAAAATGAGTAGCAATCAGGAATTAAAGGGCATTATCATCAATTTTGAAGAGTAGTAGAGGTCCACATTGAGTTGAATACTACTCGAAAAAGGGTAGAGTAAACAGGTCTGACACACACACCCACAAACAGAAAGAGAGAAGTGGAAGGATCCTCCCCCCCTCCCCCTCCTTGTTTTGTCCCCTGACAACGTACTCGTCCAAGCACAACTATCCAAATACAGTGGACCAACTACAGGTGCTCTCTAAGACCAAGGCCTCACACTGACCTGTCACGCACTTACCACATCAGAAATGCTACCCCCCCCCCCCCCCAACCCCTCCATTCCACTGATCTACTCCCCTCTCCTCTCCCACGGACTCTTCTTCTCACATAGAAGACAACAGTGCAACAATGCCAATGCCCATGAAAGTATCATCACATCGATCGATCGGCCAGATGATCTCTGCTAACGGACCGAGAGAACCGTTGGACAGACGGCGGCTCTAGTCGACAGGATCAATCAATCAATCAATCAATGAGTTAGAAGAGGGGCTAATCCTGGGGATTAAGCAAGGGGCGGGGGTGATGAGGGTTGGGGTGAGGGTGGGGGTTAAGGAATAGGACGACACGTAGTCAGAAATAATTATGCACCATAATAGCACCAACACCTGGGCCTGTATTCACGTTGAGATAGCATGAGACTTAGCATGATGTTAACTTAGAAGCTCTTCCAATGTCCTATAGGATTTAATAGGACTTTTGGAAGAGCTTCTAAGTTAGCATGATCCATCATGCTAAGTCTCATGCTATCACAACGTGAATACAGGCCCTGGTGTATAAGGATTAAATAGATTACAAAATACACTTCACGTCGAATGAATGATAACGGGGGGAAAAATCCTACGTGTCCCACAAAGAATATTTTAATGCATTTCATTGCGATTGTTGAAGGAAAGACGCACGGGTTCGGACAAGAGTACACAATGGGGCTAAGCACGACGCCCCCCCCCCCCCCCCCCCTCCTCTTAATGTCCTCACCCCCGTCTCTTAACAGAAAAAGTGCATATTTGATGAGATTTAGGATAGCAAACTATTGACTGCGCTAAAACTTGTTTCTGAGTTTCTTTCAAAGTCCAACTACGAATTACCTATTCTCCCCCCGAGTAGGACAAAGAAAGAGAAGGACAAGAAAGAAGAGAGAGAGAGAGAGAGAGAGAGAGAGAGAGAGAGAGAGAGAGAGAGAGAGAGAGAGAGAGAGAGAGAGAGAGAGAGAGAGAGAGAGAGAGAGAGAGAGAGAGAGAGAGAGAGAGAGAGAGAGAGAGAGAGAGAGAGAGAGAGAGAGAGAGAGAGAGAGAGAGAGAGAGAGAGAGAGAGAGAGAGAGAGAGAGGCAGGCAGGACAGAGACAGACAGAGCAGCTGACTGGCTTCTAAATCTAGGACCTGCACAACCTTGTTACCTGCGCGCAAATAAAGAAAGAAAGAAAGAAACAAAACAATGAAAGACAGGATAAGAAAGAGAGAAAGAAAGAAAGAAAGAAAAAAAGAAAGAAAGAAAGAAATAAGAAATCGACGACCTGGGTTAGCAGCAACGATTTCCTGTTGTTTCTTGCTACAAACTTTTAATGACCGTAGCTACCTGTGTTTTATGGACGCTGTAATTAGACCAGACACACAGGGGGAGCGAGAAGGTCGGGTATCTGAGGCACCTAGCTGGCTTGCTGCCTGAATGTAGGCCTAGATGTAGATGTAGATGTAGATGTAGTGTGTGTGTGTGTGTGTGTGTGTGTGTGTGTGTGTGTGTGTGTGTGTGTGTGTGTGTGTGTGTGTGTGTGTGTGAGTGCGTGTGTGTGAGAGAGAGAAAACGAAAACGAAAACATTTTATTTAACCAGGGAACATGAGATAAGCCAGTTACATGCTTTTTTCCACCCAGCCCTGGGGAAAAATAAAGTAAATCAAACAAGAAAGCTAAATAACATATGTACATGCAGAAATGAGAAGAAAAGGGAGGGAGGATGGGGGGAAGAGGCACAGAGGGCGATAAGGATGGGGAAATTTTGGAGAGAGAGAGAGAGAGAGAGAGAGAGAGAGAGAGAGAGAGAGAGAGAGAGAGAGAGAGAGAGAGAGAGAGAGAGAGAGAGAGAGAGAGAACAAGACAAGACAGTTACAATGATGGACAGAGACAGTTTGAGTCCAATAAGCCTTGTAAAACAAAACGTTTACATTGCCTTTGAAAACAATATGGCATCACCATGCTGTTTTCAAGAGTCCCCGAGATACACTTCCGGGATAGAAGAACCAAGTTCAAAACGCCCCAAATTGTTTGTGGTTGGGTTTTTTTGGAGTTAATTTAAAAAAAACCAACTGAAGTTCAATTTCTGGTTAAAAAAGAAAAGGACAAACTGAAATCTGTGTGAAACTGAAAGAGTTGTATCCATGCACATGCTCGTTTGCCTCAACCTTTCAAAATTTGTTAAAATATTATTTTCATCTCTCCTCCCTTGCGTCAACAGAACTAGCGCATTGTCTAGTCTTATCGCCGCGCCGTGACACTTCTTTCTCTTTCATACATATTAAATATTCCACTTCTTGTCATTATCTTTACAAAATGTTTTATTACGTAATCGATTCCTTCCTGCACAATAAAAGTTCCCCCTTAAACCACGTCCACTACCCCCCCCCCCCCCCCCCCCCCTTTCCCTTGGTATCTGTATCTTCTTCTTCTTCGATCGCTCAGTTTCCTGTCAATTATGAGCACAGATGCGCCATGCTGCCGTTAGGCGCCTAAGATATAGTTAGCCCCCTAAGATATAGTTAGGCCCAGCAAGTCCGACTTCGGCTGGAGGAATTCTTTTTGAAAGTGTTTCGTGAAAAAAAAAAAGGCAGGTGAATGGACCTGGTTAGGCAGAAAGATAGTAGATAAGGCATGAGTCAAAAAGAGTGATAGATGAGAGGAAGCTCCAAGCACAGAACTTCCAGAAGGTGGGGAACTATTTATACAAAAGACCCCCCGGTATCCCCACGGGGGGGGGGATCTGTATCTTCTGAACTGTCACAAAGTGAGCTACCTGTCCACAGTACTGCTGGATAACAACAGGTTTAAAAAAAAAAAGATCTATCGCTCCCTCAACACTGTCACAAGTGAGAATGCGAAACAGACAGCAAGCCAGAAGAATGACACCGTTTTTACGCTCAGCACACACAACAAACAAAGTCCGAGGGGTGAATGCCAGAACTGCCTATCTGTGTTCTTTATTCCTTTTGAGATAGACCGTTCTGGCAGGCACCCTTCGAAACAGTAAGAAGAATGGTGATTACAAAAGCAGTCAAAGCAGCATGAAGCCTCTTCGTGCTACCGACTTGCCAGGTAGGGTTATCTGGAAGAATGCGCTTACTTATGCACAGTTCATTTATATTGTATAAGTGGGTTTAAATTTCAGAGCGTCTCTCTCTCTCTCTCTCTCTCTCTCTCTCTCTCTCTCTCTCTCTCTCTCTCTCTCTTCTCTCTCTCTCTCTTTCATTTTACGAGTAAGATTTGTGTCTCAAAGTTTTTATTATTCATTGTTTGGTGTGACATGCTATTTTATACAGGTTTAATCCTTGTTTGATGTTTTTAGTCTGTGTGTATTTTGCTAGATTTTTTTTAGTATAATTAGTATGTACCTGAATAATTTGTGTACTTCCTTTGTAAAGCGCGATGAGCCCACTATGGGGTATCGCGCTATATAAATATTCGTTATTATTATTATTATTTGTAGTGTGCAATGTCACTTTCAAATCCTTTTGTCGAGGGGGTTAATATTCTAGGCTATGTCAGCAGAGCTGGGGGATAAAATACAATACGAAACGATCAGTGGGAAAAGAACAAAAGAACACCACATAAAACGTTTTGATGACTTAGGCCGTGTACACATACGCGGATACTCCATGCGGAAACCCGTGCGCAATCCATAAATAAGTGAAACAAAGAAGGGAAAAGATTTGCGCACGTGTCCGAATTTCCCCTATATGCGTAAACTTTTATCCTTCTTTCTTCCACTTATTTAAGGTCTTCTGTACGGAACTTACGCGTCTAATGTGAACCCGGCCTTATGAAACACCGTACGTTCCCAAGTAACGCAAAACTCACACAAGAGCTAAACAACTGCTCACACGCACACCCCACATGATAACAGTTGAATTGCGAACACAACCTATGCATAGATGTATGTATGTATTCATTTTCATAGAGATGTACTGTGAGGATGCGTGGGCCAGTTTGTTACTATGTTAGAAATGTCTGTACGAATGGTGAGTGAAAAGCGCATTGAGTTGCTTTGCAAGATTATGCGCTATATAAGCATTATTAATTAATATTATAGACCATACGCATGCACGTGCGCGCGCACAGGCACCTAATTATTATATAGTCTCTCTGTCTCTCTCTTACATAGAGTCACACACAGTGACAGGAGGACAGACAGACAGACAGATACACACACACTTGGCGCTGTTTCCAATGATATGGATCACCACTCAATCACACTATGTCGACAGTAAAAAACAACCATATATAACTCCTTAAATCCACTTGTCTGGCACTCACATCGATTCGATCGCATGAAAGATAAACACGAGGAAAACAAGGAGATTGAGACACATTACATCTACAATTACTGTGTACACAACGAAGATGCGTGCATACGTACTCGCGCGCACTAATCTGTGTGTGTGTGTGTGTGTGTGTGTGTGTGTGTGTGTGTGTGTGCGCGCGCGCGCGCGCTTGTGTGTACACACATGCGCGTATGTGTGTTAGCTACTTTAGCTGATGATTTTGCTAAATTATGATTAATCAAATTCCCAATAATTTACAGATGAACAGTGTGTTTACTTATTTCATTTCCTCAATCGTTGACTTTCCGTTTATTTTTCTTGCTACCTGAGGACAAAATTGTAAGCTTAATATAGTCCGTTAATAACTTTCCCTCATTAAACAACTAATTTTCAATAATTAAAAAACCCACCACACAACTCAAATCTTGTTTCGCGAATTCGGTTTCGATTTCCGTCTCTCTTTTGGTGTATACATTGAACCCGTCCTGTTCCGTAATTCAATATAATTATCATCATATTTTTTTTCTTTCAGCATCAGAAAATAATCCGATTACCAACGACCATATAATTACGACTTTCACTTCCCTGATATGACCAATCTCCAATGAAAATGATCCCTGCCCTTCTCTCTCCCTCCCCATTCTAGCTCCATTTCCTTTAACCCTTTCACCGCCAAAGTCGCATTTTAGCACCACAGTGATTTAACACCTATGTCACTAAAAGGCATCGAATTGGGGTCTATTACCCAAAGACCCTATTGTCTTCGTTTTGGGACGCAAGGTTAGACCTTATTTTATATATGTCACAAAAGAATCCCCAAATACTGGAGGTGGATGTTGTTCTCTACCCAGGTAAATTTAATGGACATTTTTGGCTGAAATATGGCTGGCGGTGAAAGGGTTAAGCTCTTCCAATTTTCCTAACAATATCGACCAGGAAATAACATGGGTAAAAGTCTTTTTGCACTGCTGGGCTTCATTAGTCAGGTACGAGGTACTCGGAGTACCCATACGGCCGGCCATGCTGCTTCACAAGTTCCCCAGCAGGCTATTATCATCAAACGGTTCAGCTACCGGTCGTTCCCCCAGCTCTCTCTTTTTGTCCCTGCCTCTCTCTTTCTCTCTCGTTGCCTCTGTCTATATATCTGTTAATGTTTTGTGTCTGTATGTCTGTCTGTCTCTCTCATCTGTTCCAACCAAACTCTGGCACCCTTCCAGACCAACACCTGTGAAACGGCAACAACACGCAATGATAACTCCCAACTCCCCAGTTATGAGGGAGGGAGAGAGAGAGAGAGAGAGAGAGAGAGAGAGAGAGAGAGAGAGAGAGAGAGAGAGAGAGAGAGAGAGAGAGAGAGAGAGAGAGAGAGAGAGAGAGAGAGAGAGATGGGGGTACAGGGCGTGAGGTACAGGGAAGAGGATCCTTGGATCCCACCCAACCTTAGGCTTCACATCATCATCATCAAGTTCATAATTATCGACTCAAATAAATAATATGCATTGATTTTTCTTCATGGTGAGCCATCTTGTTTATACAAAATGAGCAATGTGCTTATATACTATCTAGTCATCTTGAGTTGCAAGCTTTAGAAGAAGAAAAAATATCAAGCCAGCACCTAGTGACGTTTCTTGCCAATATAAATTATCACTGTTGCAAACCTGTCTCACGCTAAGGGCCAGCCGCACGTCCACAAAAATCGCACGACTGTACGACGCGATTCGATCACGTGGTCTCCAAGAACAAATGTGATTCGCGCTTCGAGATCACGTGATCGAATCGCATCGTACAGCCGCACGATTTTAGCTGACGTGTGGCTGGCCCTTTAGCCATACCTAGCCGTCGTTGGTAGTTGAGGACATATTTCACGGTGGATAAAATGTAGACACGATTTTCTTGTTTATAATTAATCACGATTCTAGTGTAGCATCATGACAGGCGCAAGGCGTGTTATTATTACATCGGAGATATAGACACATATGCCATCGCAAAGCGGAAATAACTTCGCTGAAAATACTATAAACTTGTGGACGTGATCATTATAGAGAAGTCTGAAAATCTCAGGCAGCAACTAAATTTAATGACCTCACTGGAGACCAGTCTGCATAAGTTTGAATATTGCCTTAGGCTCGCTCCATCACCCATCCCGCGTTGTTAGTTTTTTTCCCCATGTCTAGAAACGCCCCCCGCACGGGAATACCGGGGAGTCTTTTGCATAAATAGTTCCCCCACCTTCTGGAAGTTCAGTGCTTGTAACTTCCTGTAATCTGTCACTCTCTTTGACTCTGCCTTTTCCCTTTGCTTACTGTCATCTGCTATCTTTCTGTCTTACCGGTCCATTCTCCTGCCTTTTTTCAGGAAACACTTTGAAAAAGATTTCCTCCAGCCGAAGTCGGACTTGCTGGGCCTATTTCTTAGTTCGGCACATAACGGCAGCATGACGCATTTGCGCTCGTTATTGACAGGAAACTGTCTGAGCGATCGAAGAAGAAGAAGAAGAAGAAGAAGAAGAAGAAGAAGAAGAAGAAGAAGAAACGTCCCATTCCAAGCTCTGAGCGCTTCACAATAACCGACTCACCCAAAATTGATTCCCTTGCTGAAATAAATCCGTACTCACAGCACCATCATGAAAGCAAGCACTGGTCATTCCCTGCCATCCACTAATTAATTAGTTCTTGAAACAGTTCCCCTTTAATCCAATAGGCTATATTGTACGTACTACTACTTGATCACCCTAACAGTACAACTTTGCCATCTCATAGCCAGGTACCACGCTGCTCTTATCTGCATTCTCGACTCATTGATTTCAGATGCACGCTGAACGCACGTTTATATCAATTAATGATGACAATTATCAGTAATTAATCAGTTCTGGAAATAGTTCAAGATGCGGTAAAGGTCAAGATGTGCCACCCCCTACCCCACCCCTACATTTCTCAGGGCACATCTTGACCTTTACCCAAGATGCATTTCTACCACGCTGCTCTCATTTGGATTCTCGACTCATTGATTTCAGGTGCACGCTGAACGCACGTTTGCAACAAATGAGGGGAAATCGTCATTTTTTCAAACAGTTGCATTTCTACCATGCAGATTACACCGCCCGTTCAGCTTCATTGATTTCAGGTGCACGCTCAATGCACGCTTGCAACAAATGAGGGGAAATCGTCAATTTGTTTTCAAACAGCTGCATTTATTTTCTTCCATGCAGATTACACCGCCTTTTCAGCTTCATTGATTTCAGGTGCACGCTCAATGCACGCTTGTAACAAATGAGGAGAAATCGTCCATGTTTGAAACAGTTGCATTTTCTACCATGCAGATTACACCGCCTGTCCAGCTTCATTGATTTCAGGTGCACGCTGAACGCACGTTTGTAACTTTTATGGGGAAATCGTCAATTTTTTTCCAAACAGCTTCATTTATTTTCTTCCATGCAGATTACATCGCCTTTTCAGCTGCATTGATCTCAGGTGCTAATGCTAATGTGCTAATGTAAGGGGGGTGGGGGTGCCTGATAGAACGGTCTATCTCAAAAGGATATGGAATCTGGTCACTTGGGGGGACTTCCGGGACCAGCATGTTACCTAAAAGGGCCACGCAGCCAGCTATGAAAACCATGGACAGAATTGCCATGACATCCTACCAATATAGGAATGAGAGAAAGGGGGGGGGGATAAGGGGAGAGAGAGAGAGAGAGAGAGAGAGAGAGAGAGAGAGAGAGAGAGAGAGAGAGAGAGAGAGAGAGAGAGAGAGAGAGAGAGAGAGAGAGAGAGAGAGAGAGAGAGGAGAGAGAGAGAGAGAGAGAGAGAGAAAGAGAGAGAGAGGGAGAGAAAGAGAGAAGAGAGAGAGAGAGAGAGAGAGAGAGAGGGAGGGAGAGAGAGAGAGAGAGAGAGCGAGAGAGAGCGAGAGAGAGCGGGAGGGGGAGAGAGAGAGAGAGAGAGAGAGAGAGAGAGAGAGAGAGCGAGAGAGAGCGAGAGAGAGCGGGAGGGGGAGAGAGAGAGAGAGAGAGAGAGAGAGAGAGAGAGAGAGAGAGAGCGGGAGGGAGGGAGAGAGAGAGAGAGAGAGAGAGAGAGAGAGAGAGAGAGAGAGAGAGAGAGAGAGAGAGAGAGAGAGAGAGAGAGAGAGAGAGATGCATTTGGGGTCACCGCATTTGGAAGGAGAGGACCAGGACAAAACTTTCAAGAGTAAAAAGTGAAACAGAATTTTCCTGAAAGCATTGACAGTAACACAATGCCACTTGTCTCTGTTGCGACGCAACGCGACTCCTCTTCCTGTGCCCTTTCCCGTCTCTCTATTGATCTGCAGCTTCGTGTTACAACAACAACAGCACAAAAAACCAATTCACCTTCCTTTCAGTAACACCCCACCTTCACCACCACCCCCCATTCCCTCTCCGCAACTCATTTCGACCCTTCTCCCCAATAATAAGTTAATAACCCTCCCCATAGAAAGAGTGGTTTTAGCGAGTCCCCAACCACAAACGGAATTCTTGTAATTGAAGCCAATAAAAGATTGATTGGTTGATTGAGTAAGCAGACCCGTTTACCCCCTACACAAGTCTTGAGTATAGTCTGGGTAGCTGAAACGAGTAGTTTTTGTGCAAAATGTGTAGTTTTATTCATTAAACCATCAAAGAATCTTCACTGAAAATGAGTAGTTAGAGCATTATTTTCTGGTTTGAAGAGTAGTAGATGTCCAAATTGAGTAGAATACTACTCGAAAGGAGTAGAGTAAACAGGTCTGAGTAAGCTCTACATAATTGCGCTGAACTTGATAATAACGAGCGATGATGAATCACAAACTTACAACAACAACAAAATCTAAATCATGTATTCGATTAAAAATAAACATTGCACCTTCGACATTGAATACTTTCTATCAACATCAATATATAATTCCCATTCAAAGTAACGTCAAATAAACATTATCTGTTTCCCTTCTAAACTCCAAGTGGCCAGGGCCTGTATTCACGTTGAGATAGCATGAGACTTAGCATCATGCTAACTTAGAAGCTCTTCCAAAAGTCCTATTAAATCCTACAGGACATTGGAAGAGCTTCTAAGTTAGCATCATGCTACGTCTCATGCTATCTCAACGTGAACACAGGCACTGGCAAATAATAATTCTTGGGATTTGAATAGGAGAAAGACTCACGAAGACATGATAAACTTATAAAGTCACGATTTTCCGATCTTAACCCTTTCACCGCCAATGTCGCATTTCTGCACCACAGTGATTGAACACCCATGCCATTAAAAGTCTTAAAGCGAGGGTCTTTTATCCAATGATCTTGGGTTCTTCATTTTGAGAGGTAAGGACAGGCTAGGCCCTTATTTCAAATATATCACAGAAGAATCCCCAATATTTCAGGCAAAACTCTTTTCTCTATCCATGTAAGTTTAATGGAAAATGTGGGCTAAAAAATAGCTGGCGGCGAAAGGGTTAATCTTCATCGGGACACCAGCCTCCTTAAAAAAAACCGGCAGCAAATGTTCAACTAGAACATCAATAGTGCATGCATCATTATCCATCACAGCCATCCACAATAGGGAGACGTGAAGGTGCACCCCCGTGGGCATAATCATGCAAAGGATAGGAAGGGGATGGCCTGATAAAAGAACGTTGCAGTCTTCTTCTTCTGCACTCCCAGGCTATATGGCCATAATGGGTAAGGTACATATGTGTCCGGTTTTTGGTTTTTACCGGTCTCCCCGCTGCGTACAGCCGACACATTCCGATTTCGGAGGAGCTCCAAGGAGAAAAATTATTAGGAATGTTTTTGAAAAAAGGCAGGAGAATAGCCAAATATGTCAGAAAGATAGCAGTAGATGATAGAAAGCGAAGGGAAAAGGCAGAGTCAAAGAGAGTGGCAGATAAGAGGAAGTTTCAAACACAGAACTTCCAGAAGGTGGGGGAACTATTTCTTTACGAAAGACACCCCCGGTATCCCCACAGGAACGTTGCAGTCTAATTTTCATCAAGAAGACCCAATCTTCAGGAATAAGGGTCTCTGACCGATCGGACGCTAATCTGATCACCGTCCTAATTTTCATGGTACATTTTTGCAAAGTAGACAGGGAAGAGAGAGAGGAGGAGTGGGGGGTGGGGGTAGAGGTTTGTTGTCAAGAACATGACTTTTGTCTACCAATTTACACCCTCATTACTCCGCTGTCCACTCCTATTTCCATCCACCCCAGACATTCATTGCTCCTCGTTAATAGACGATTTCCGGAGAGAAAAAAACCTGGGGGAGAGCACTTCGTGACAATTAGAGTTGATTACCTCGACTTACTCGGTCAAAACCATAGCAACTGTGGCGGCATGGCGTCGAAGCTTGAAACCGCAGGATGCGAGTCAGCGACTTGCCCACTTTTTTTTTTTTTTTTTAAATGAATGGCGGCCAGTATCCACAAACTGATGAATCTTGCAAAATGTGACGTAAAAAATATAAATGACATCAATTTTAGAATGACGCACGGTGTTCTAAGTGATGTACGTCTACTCAAACACACGAGGCGAGAGCTGGGGATCTACCTGATGGTAGAGTAACTTCCCCTGCTTGACCGATTGAATTAGGCAAGATCACTCCCCACACACCATGACATTATCCCCTTAATTATCTCCCGAGAAACTCCTATTGAAGCCGCAGCATATTAGGGAGTTCATGAAAATGGAACTAGCTCTCTCCTCTCTTCTGTCTCTGCGCGCGCGTATGTGTATATTTGTGTGTATGCGTGCGTGCGTGTGCTTGCTTGCACGCGCGCGTGTGCATGTGTGTGTGTGTGTGTGTGTGTGCGTGTGCGTGTGCGTGTGCGTGCGTGTGCGTGCGTGCGTGCGTGTGCGTGTGAAAGAATGTGTTTGACTCCTGTTTTCTTTTTTCTTCACACCTGAACCTCTCCCCATTTTCTCTCTCTCTCTCTCTCTCTCTCTCTCTCTCTCTCTCTCTCTCTCTCTGAGATAAAATGGAGTTTTACGTCCTCTTGGTCTGAATCAGACACATATGGGACATTTGTAAATACAAATATGATGGGAACAATACTGGAGGCAATGCCCGGAGGCAGTACGAAACCAGTAAAGTCCCGATTTAAAAAAATTAATACAGATAGCTGTAGCGGTGACCACGCCTCGGTTAAACCTCATCGGCTATGGCACCGCCACAAATAGTATTATGCTGTTCTCTCTCTCTCTCTCTCTCTCTCTCTCCCTCCCCATGTAATGAGGTGTACTGTGCGTGCGCGAGTCAATGCGCATGAGTGCAATGCTGTACGTATGCCTGTCATGCCACGTTTGCGTTTTGCGTGCACATAGAGTGTTTATTCTGTTTTGTCATCCGCCTTCTCAAATATTTATTACATGTCACGAATGTTTTCATTTCTTTTATCTCTCTTCCTTTAAATATCCCCAGAAGGTTTTGTGTGTGTGTGTGTGGGAGAGAGAGAGAGAGAGAGAGAGAGAGAGAGAGAGAGAGAGAGAGAGAGAGAGAGAGAGAGAGAGAGAGAGAGAGAGAGAGAGAGAGAGAGAGAGAGCGGGGGAGGAGAGGGAGAGGGCGAGGGAGGGAGAGAGAGAGAGAGAGAGAGAGAGAGAGAGAGAGAGAGAGAGAGAGAGAGAGAGAGAGAGAGAGAGAGAGAGACATTCATTTCATGCCTACCCATTACATACAATGATTTCATGCAAGTGCCTGTGCATGCGTATGTGTGTATGTATGCGTGCGTGAGCTTATGTATGCGCGTGCGCGCGCGCGCGCGTGTCTGTGTATGTAAAAATAGTCCAAAGACAACAACAGGAGCCCATCCATTGACACGAAAAGCGAGCGAGATTCCTTGCGATGGGAACACTGGCCAACAAAAAACAAAGGCCCCATTCTCTCCCCTCCCCTCTGCATCCCCCCCCCCCCCCCCCCCCCCCCCACCCCCCCTGCTAGCGTTCGTGTTCTGGCTCTCTGTTCAATGTGAAAAAGTCGATCCGTCTTCTTTTTCAAACCTTCTTTCTCCTTTACTAACACGCTCAACTCCCACTATTTGTCTCCATCACTCAACCTGACACACACACACAAAGAGAGAGAGAGAGAGAGAGAGAGAGAGAGAGAGAGAGAGAGAGAGAGAGAGAGAGAGAGAGAGAGAGAGAGAGAGAAGAGAGAGAGAGAGGAGAGAGAGAGAGAGAGAGAGAGAGAGAGAGAGAGAGAGAGAGAGAGAGAGAACTGAAGGAGAGAGAGAGAGAGAGAGAGAGAAAACTAAAATTACAAAAAAAAACACCCACCACTTTTTCAAACAGAAATGAAGTCCTAAAGAGAAAGATGCTCTGATATGTGTGGCCAAGTCTAAGCTTTGACCATTAATTTTTGTCCAAACAAAATGGAAGGCAACACGCAACAATGCTCACGCTATTGATCAGTCTGTCGATCGGCTATGGCACAGTCCTTCCCAGGCTAAATCGACAAAGAAAAGAAACGGAACCCTACAAACTACGCTTCCATGAAGACACCGATTCTACGTATTTTTACCGCCCAAAAAAGTTCAGAACATAGCAACGTACAGCAGGACAAGAGTGATGCGAAAGGGAAAACAAAAATCACATACAGTACATTAAAGTATAATTACCCTTGTCCCTTTCTACGAAACTTTGGAACAGTAACATATAACCCGAGCGGGTGCAAAGTTCCCTCGTGGTCAAGGTCACGCAAGGTCGGACGGACGCACGTACAAAACAAAAGCAATCATTCCCGAACCAACAAAATAAACAACGAAAAGTTCAATTGTTCTTGCCTTATTCGACCTTCGGTGTCTGTAACGGAACTAAACCGGAGAGAAACACCCGAAGGTGGTCCCTCCCTATGGGACCCAGGGACGCACCTGCCCTACCAGCACGAGAGCAGCCCTACAGCACGGAAGCCAGTCTACATAATTATTCACCGGGTACACACATTCAATTTCAAAAGAT
>CM065687.1:39301268-39326268 GCA_017654935.2 Phymorhynchus buccinoides | reverse complement strand
AGTAGAGAGAGAGAGCGACGAGAGAGGAGATGAGTATGGACGAGACAGAGAGAGAGCGGAGAGTGAGGGAGAGAGGAGAGGAGAGAGAGAGGAGAGAGAGGAGAAGAGGAGTGAGAGAGTGAGATGAGATGTAAGAGAGGAGAGTGTGCAGAAGGTGCGAAGAGCGAGAGATGATGTGTTGTGAGAGAGATGAGGAGGATGAGAGATGAGAGAGGGATGAGAGAGAGAGGAGACAGAGGGAGAGAGTGGAGCGAGAGAGTGAGAGAGAGCGAGAGAGAGAGTTCTTGAGAGACAGAGAGAGAAAAAAGAGGATGTGTAGAGGGAGGAGAGGAGAGAGAGATGAGAGGACAGATGGAGAGAGAGAGAGGAGACAGACAGAGAGAACGAGAGAGACAGACAGAGAGAGAGAGGAGAGACGTGAGTTCTAGACTCACCCGAGAGATGAGTGGAGATAGAGAGTTGACGAGGAAGAGAGAGAGAGTGAGAGACAAGAGAGCGGTAGAGTGTGAGAGGAGGAGTCCGAGGGAGATGGCTGATGCCGCGATTTGAGAGGGATCGTGAGAGAGGAGACAGAGCGAAGACGAGAGAGAGAAGCGACAGCAGAGACAGCAGAGAAGAAACAGAAGAGGCGCTAGGAGAAAAGAGCAGAAGAGAGAGAGAAGACCGAGAAGAGAGCGAAGAGAAGGAGAGACAGAGCAGACAAAAAAGAGCCCTAGATGACCCGCAGAGAGAGCCCCACTCGGATAGACGGACAGACCCTTAGAGAAATGTTTTTGTGGGTTAGCAGAGGCGCGACCCACTTTCTTTATTTCTTATCTACACCCCCCCCCCCCCCCCTCTCCTTTTCATTTCTCTGTCCGGCCGCCACGTTAATTGCCCCCTGCTTCAAACGAACGCCGCGGAAGGGCGTTATCTCTTTCTCCCCGGTCAGCACGTACCACCTACCGAGGTTATCTCCCTTCACCCCCCCCCCCCCCCTTTCTACCGGCTCATCACAAGAAAGTGACAACCGAGGTTATCTCCCTTTGAACACGGTTTTTCCTTTTCAATCACAAGGTTAGGAATGTCAGGAATGTGCTAAGGATGGAATAGGCGCGTGATTGTTCAGTACATTTAGAACAGCAAAATTGTGACGTGTGGACTGTAATACACCAATAGCAGGCTTTCATTGTTTGAAAGTGAAGGCTATAATTGGAGTGGTGAGAAAAAGTTGTCACACAAGATGCTGAAACGTAGCTAGAGCAACACTCACAACCAGTCATCATAAGCCCACTAGTAAGTATTATTGATGGCAGGTGATTGAGATCTTGTGTGTTTGACTCTAGTTTTGATCTAGATCCTATGTTCAATGATGAATAAGGAGTAGATAGATATGTTATAGAAAAGAAGTGGTAAACATTCTATTCTATTTATGTGCACTGATTATTTGTGTGTGTGTGTGTTTTTGACTTGAACACTTTTGGTACCAGAACCGGAGTTTATGCCTACTAACCCTTTTGTCTATTTTTAGTAGGAAACCTATGGGCCGCAATCTTGCACTATTTTTAGTAGGAAACCTATGGGCCGCAATCTTGCACTTTATGATACCATTCCTTTCCAGGTGTTGGATGGAGAGTGATGATGGATTGATCACCTTTTATGTTTTACTGATCTCAGTTTGTTAACTGAAATTCAGTTTATTTATTAACTACATGTAGTGCTATTGTACAAGGGAAGCCTTCAAGCCGGTTGGGATTCACTAATTCCCTGCCGACTGAAGCCCCTTGTCTCTAAGCCATAGAGATCTACATCCACCTTCTCCTGTGATTATCAGCAGGGCATCGTGGGCCGGACGATCATCCCGGACTCCACCAAGCACCAAGACGGGTCCGTCGCCAAGACAACCCGCACCCAGAATCCGCGAGGAGACCACGCCTGAACCGTGCCATCCCGCGAAGCCGTAATAGGAACGACTGGGAGCTACTCTCACCTGACGAGCAAGCCCAGAACTTCAAACAGCTAAGTCTACCTGACTGCGCCAATCATTTGAACTTTCCTACGGACACCGAATATAATTAGTAACCCTTCCGGCATGGGGCGAACCTTATAGAAAGACAAAAGTCTTGTGAATCCTTTCGGATTTCATTGTGTTTTTTATCCATATTTTGTTTTGGCGCCATTGAGCTGCTTTATTATTATTGTTGCATAATCTTATGCAGATTTTGGGAGTAAATAAAATACAAGTGTCAAATAATCCTGAACCCTTTGGTCAGACTGATGAGAGTGGGAGTCTTGTAATTTCATGTAAAACCCTACTTCTCTCTGTCTGCCATTTAGAGCAATTCAACCACTTGTATTTCTTACAACCATCTGACGAGCCAGAACCCGGGCACAAATATAAATTTATTAGATGAAAAGGGGCCGGGAAAGTTGCTCATCTCCCATACCCTAGAGAAGTGGGCTAAAGGCAAATTTTCTAAAGTCTTCCCTAGAGACTTAGCCTTTTAACCCATTACCTCGTCACATCTAATTGGGGGCTCGCGTCCGGGATATTTTTTTTCATAAAGTCTAACAAATTTCAATTCAAACGGTAGTTCCTTTTCAAAACTTATCTTGTGTCCACTGGGAAAGTTATTGTGATTTGGTTCACTGTGTTTTGATTTGATTTGTTTGAATGCTATTTATGACTTTATTTTGATGTGCATGCTATTTCTGTTTATGCTGAAATAGTTAAGTGTTGTTTGATACATTCAACTCAGCAGCTTTGTTTTTATTTTGAATAGTTGTATTTACAACCATGGCTGAGATTGTTAAACTTAGGAGGGAACTTAAAGAATGGGGAGAATCTCTAGGATTGTCAGGCCAAGAGTTAGCAAATTTTGTCATATCTGAATATGACAAAGAGAAAACTCGCGAGGTGGCTGAGAAAGACAAACAGCTCATGAGGCTCAAGAGGCTCAAAGCTCGAGGCTCAAGAGGCTGATAAAGCTCGGGAGGCTCGAGAGAAAGACAAACAGAGAGCTCATGAGGCTCAAGAGGCTGATAAAGATCGCGACTGCAGAGAGCTCATGATGCTGCCGAAAGAGCAAATCCGTACTCATGAGTTAAGGCAGAGACAACTAGTGCAGGATGCCAAAAATAAAGAACTCGAACTTGAGGCCACTGAGCGAGAAAAGGCGCGAGACCATGAGCTAGCTATGAAGCAGCTTGAAAACTCAGCAGACTCTGAGACTGCTGCCCCTCAAAATTTTCCCCCTCCCATTCATACCTCAGCCATGACCTTCACATTGGAGGCATTCAATGAGGCAACCGAGTCTATCGATGCATTCCTCGATAGATTTGAAAGACTGGCCCAGGAATTTGAGCTTGCTCCGGAAAAGTTCAACCTCAAGCTTGCCCAAAGTCTCAGGGGTGTGGCTTATGAGGTATACAGTAAACTTCCGTCAAGCCAAATTACCGACTACCCAGCTTTGAAAGAAGCCCTGCTCAACAGATACGAGTTGACAGCTGACGCCTACCGGAAAAAGTTCCGGTCAACCAGAAAAGGTAGGGGAGAGTCCTATGCCCAATTTTCAGATAGACTGGGGAACTATCTGACAAAATGGGTGTCCCTTTCTGCCAAATCAGAGTCCTATGAGGATCTCCGGGAACTGATGGTTGGCGAGCAACTGCGCGAAACCATGTCCCCAGAGTTACGCACCTTTACTGCCGAACAAGGTGCCACAACTCTGGCTGACCTCATCCAGCTAAGTGATAGGTACACTCTAGCCCATGATGAACCTAGCGCCCCTAAAAGGCCAAAACTACAGCAAGTAGTTGGGTCCACTGCTTCACAGCAGAGCAGGTTTAACCCCAACTCCAACAGTGGGTCAAACAGTTCTACCCATGAACGACAACCACTGGGACAACCCTTATTCTGCTCATACTGCAAGTCGAACACCCACAATCGGGATGACTGCAGGAAACTTGCTTACAAGCGGCAAAATGTTGCAACTATGCAAGTCGTCTCGACTTCGCAGAATTGCACAAACCCCTCCCCAGTACAGTGTCCAGGCACACCGTCAGTCGTTGGACAGGCGACTGTCAACAACATCCCTGTTCAGTGTCTCTATGACACTGGACTGTCATGCGACGCCATTGTCTGCGGATCCTTAGTCCCCGCGTCAGCATACACGGGAGACTTCATCTCTCTGCAAGGCCCTGATGCTGCAATCCCCCCATCCACTTTGCCAGTCGCCATAATCAATGTCGACACCAGATATGTTAAGGGACCCATCAAGGCAGTGCTCATGGACAGTCCTGTCTATGACCTCATACTGGGATCACAGTATGTGTTTTTAGGGCACCCCTCTCAACCTGCTATTGTTTCAGCAGGATTCCCTTCTCCCCAATCCACAAACCAACTCCCTCCCTCCTTCCCAAAGAGCAAATCTCCCTCAGCAGGGAAGAAACCTCTCAACGCGGCAAACCAAATTGCCGCGCGAGCCAATCCAGATTGTCCCAAGTCCCCAAGTCCGCCACAACTTGGAAAATCCTTCCCAAGGAATGTCCGCCTAACGACCCAAGACCACTCGCCACAGGTACCTCAGGTGAAAGGCAGCACTGTACCCGCAAACACCCACCGAAGGTACTATCGGGACAGGCCGCCGCACGTACAGCCGTCACCTACCCCTCCCTTTCAGCGAGTGGCAGTCGACTTGGTCGGGCCTCTACCTAAACGGAAGAAGAAATTCCGGTATATAGTCACCGTGGTCGACATATGTACCATGCAGTGCGATGCCGCCCCAATCTCCTCACTTGATGCTAGTCAGATAGCTGCGGCACTCAAAGCCATTTTCGCCCGAATCGGCCTACCAAACCACATCATCAGCAATGATGAATCCAGGCTAAAGGGGAAACTCAGGCAAGAGGTGTTTGCTATTCTGCAATCAACCTTGGGACAACTCAACACAGGATTGCCGCACCAACCTCAGTCGGAATCCATTCCACTGATCTCTAACCCACCTGCTCCTTTGAACTCTGTGTTGCGACCAGATGTTCCACCATTCCAGCCGACCCAGTCTCCCCACTAATTTGTCCCTGTCGCCCAAGTCGAAAGTGGAGTCGGCGTTCCACAGGAAGATTCCGGTACCAGAATCTTTTCTTCGGGGGGCCTCTGTGACGTAAGTGTCCCGCGCGACCCACTTTCTTTATTTCTTATCTACACCCCCCCCCCCTCCTCCCCCCCCCCCCCCTCTCGCCTTTTCATTTCTCTGTCCAGCCGCCACGTTAATTGCCCCGCTGCTTCAAACGAACGCCGCGGAAGGGCGTTATCTCTTTCTTCTTTCTCCCCGGTCAGCACGTACCACCTACCGAGGTTATCTCCCTTCACCCCCCCCCCCCCCTTTCTACCGTCTCATCACAAGAAAGTGACAACCGAGGTTATCTCCCTTTGAACACGGTTTTTCCTTTTCAATCACAAGGTTAGGAATGTCAGGAATGTGCTAAGGATGGAATAGGCGCGTGATTGTTCAGTACATTTAGAACAGCAAATTGTGACGTGTGGACTGTAATACACCAATAGCAGGCTTTCATTGTTTGAAAGTGAAGGCTATAATTGGAGTGGTGAGAAAAAGTTGTCACACAAGATGCTGAAACGTAGCTAGAGCAACACTCACAACCAGTCATCATAAGCCCACTAGTAAGTATTATTGATGGCAGGTGATTGAGATCTTGTTTGTTTGACTCTAGTTTTGATCTAGATCCTATGTTCAATGATGAATAAGGAGTAGATAGATATGTTATAGAAAAGAAGTGGTAAACATTCTATTCTATTTATGTGCACTGATTATTTGTGTGTGTGTGTTTTTTTGACTTGAACACTTTTGGTACCAGAACCGGAGTTTATGCCTACTAACCCTTTTGTCTATTTTTAGTAGGAAACCTATGGGCCGCAATCTTGCACTATTTTTAGTAGGAAACCTATGGGCCGCAATCTTGCACTTTATGATACCATTCCTTTCCAGGTGTTGGATGGAGAGTGATGTTGTCTTGATCACCTTTTATGTTTTACTGATCTCAGTTTGTTAACTGAAATTCAGTTTATTTATTAACTACATGTAGTGCTATTGTACAAGGGAAGCCTTCAAGCCGGTTGGGATTCACTAATTCCCTGCCGACTGAAGCCCCTTGTCTCTAAGCCATAGAGATCTACATCCACCTTCTCCTGTGATTATCAGCAGGGCATCGTGGGCCGGACGATCATCCCGGACTCCACCAAGCACCAAGACGGGTCCGTCGCCAAGACAACCTGCACCCAGAATCCGCGAGGAGACCACGCCTGAACCGTGCCATCCCGCGAAGCCGTAATAGGAACGACTGGGAGCTACTCTCACCTGACGAGCAAGCCCAGAACTTCAAACAGCTAAGTCTACCTGACTGCGCCAATCATTTGAACTTTCCTACGGACACCGAAGATAATTAGTAACCCTTCCGGCATGGGGCGAACCTTATAGAAAGACAAAAGTCTTGTGAATCCTTTCGGATTTCATTGTTTTTTTTATCCATATTTTGTTTTGGCGCCATTGAGCTGCTTTATTATTATTGTTGCATAATCTTATGCAGATTTTGGGAGTAAATAAAATACAAGTGTCAAATAATCCTGAACCCTTTGGTCAGACTGATGAGAGTGGGAGTCTTGTAATTTCATGTAAAACCCTACTTCTCTCTGTCTGCCATTTAGAGCAATTCAACCACTTGTATTTCTTACAACCATCTGACGAGCCAGAACCCGGGCACAAATATAAATTTATTAGATGAAAAGGGGCCGGGAAAGTTGCTCATCTCCCATACCCTAGAGAAGTGGGCTAAAGGCAAATTATCTAAAGTCTTCCCTAGAGACTTAGCCTTTTAACCCATTACCTCGTCACATCTAATTGGGGGCTCGCGTCCGGGATATTTTTTTTCATAAAGTCTAACAAATTTCAATTCAAACGGTAGTTCCTTTTCAAAACTTATCTTGTGTCCACTGGGAAAGTTATTGTGATTTGGTTCACTGTGTTTTGATTTGATTTGTTTGAATGCTATTTATGACTTTATTTTGATGTGCATGCTATTTCTGTTTATGCTGAAATAGTTAAGTGTTGTTTGATACATTCAACTCAGCAGCTTTGTTTTTATTTTGAATAGTTGTATTTACAACCATGGCTGAGATTGTTAAACTTAGGAGGGAACTTAAAGAATGGGGAGAATCTCTAGGATTGTCAGGCCAAGAGTTAGCCAATTTTGTCATATCTGAATATGACAAAGAGAAAGCTCGCGAGGTGGCTGAAGAGGCTGAGGAAAGCTCGAGGCTCTCGCGAGGCTCAAGGCTGAGAAAGACAAACAGAGAGCTCATGAGGCTCAAGAGGCTGATAAAGCTCGCGAGGAGGCTCAGAAAGACAAACAGAGAGCTCATGAGGCTCAAGAGGCTCAAAAGAGACGCTGATAAAGATCGCGACACTCAGGAGCAAGAGCAAATCCGTACTCATGAGTTAAGGCAGAGACAACTAGTGCAGGATGCCAAAAATAAAGAACTCGAACTTGAGGCCACTGAGCGAGAAAAGGCGCGAGACCATGAGCTAGCTATGAAGCAGCTTGAAAACTCAGCAGACTCTGAGACTGCTGCCCCTCAAAATTTTCCCCCTCCCATTCATACCTCAGCCATGACCTTCACATTGGAGGCATTCAATGAGGCAACCGAGTCTATCGATGCATTCCTCGATAGATTTGAAAGACTGGCCCAGGAATTTGAGCTTGCTCCGGAAAAGTTCAACCTCAAGCTTGCCCAAAGTCTCAGGGGTGTGGCTTATGAGGTGTACAGTAAACTTCCGTCAAGCCAAATTACCGACTACCCAGCTTTGAAAGAAGCCCTGCTCAACAGATACGAGTTGACAGCTGACGCCTACCGGAAAAAGTTCCGGTCAACCAGAAAAGGTAGGGGAGAGTCCTATGCCCAATTTTCAGATAGACTGGGGAACTATCTGACTAAATGGGTGTCCCTTTCTGCCAAATCTGAGTCCTATGAGGATCTCCGGGAACTGATGGTTGGCGAGCAACTGCGCGAAACCATGTCCCCAGAGTTACGCACCTTTACTGCCGAACAAGGTGCCACAACTCTGGCTGACCTCATCCAGCTAAGTGATAGGTACACTCTAGCCCATGATGAACCTAGCGCCCCTAAAAGGCCAAAACTACAGCAAGTAGTTGGGTCCACTGCTTCACAGCAGAGCAGGTTTAACCCCAACTCCAACAGTGGGTCAAACGGTTCTACCCATGAACGACAACCACTGGGACAACCCTTATTCTGCTCATACTGCAAGTCGAACACCCACAATCGGGATGACTGCAGGAAACTTGCTTACAAGCGGCAAAATGTTGCAACTATGCAAGTCGTCTCGACTTCGCAGAATTGCACAAACCCCTCCCCAGTACAGTGTCCAGGCACACCGTCAGTCGTTGGACAGGCGACTGTCAACAACATCCCTGTTCAGTGTCTCTATGACACTGGACTGTCATGCGACGCCATTGTCTGCGGATCCTTAGTCCCCGCGTCAGCATACACGGGAGACTTCATCTCTCTGCAAGGCCCTGATGCTGCAATCCCCCCATCCACTTTGCCAGTCGCCATAATCAATGTCGACACCAGATATGTTAAGGGACCCATCAAGGCAGTGCTCATGGACAGTCCTGTCTATGACCTCATACTGGGATCACAGTATGTGTTTTTAGGGCACCCCTCTCAACCTGCTATTGTTTCAGCAGCATTCCCTTCTCCCCAATCCACAAACCAACTCCCTCCCTCCTTCCCAAAGAGCAAATCTCCCTCAGCAGGGAAGAAACCTCTCAACGCGGCAAACCAAATTGCCGCGCGAGCCAATCCAGATTGTCCCAAGTCCCCAAGTCCGCCACAACTTGGAAAATCCTTCCCAAGGAATGTCCGCCTAACGACCCAAGACCACTCGCCACAGGTACCTCAGGTGAAAGGCAGCACTGTACCCGCAAACACCCACCGAAGGTACTATCGGGACAGGCCGCCGCACGTACAGCCGTCACCTACCCCTCCCTTTCAGCGAGTGGCAGTCGACTTGGTCGGGCCTCTACCTAAACGGAAGAAGAAATTCCGGTACATAGTCACCGTGGTCGACATATGTACCATGCAGTGCGATGCCGCCCCAATCTCCTCACTTGATGCTAGTCAGATAGCTGCGGCACTCAAAGCCATTTTCGCCCGAATCGGCCTACCAAACCACATCATCAGCAATGATGAATCCAGGCTAAAGGGGAAACTCAGGCAAGAGGTGTTTGCTATTCTGCAATCAACCTTGGGACAACTCAACACAGGATTGCCGCACCAACCTCAGTCGGAATCCATTCCACTGATCTCTAACCCACCTGCTCCTTTGAACTCTGTGTTGCGACCAGATGTTCCACCATTCCAGCCGACCCAGTCTCCCCACTAATTTGTCCCTGTCGCCCAAGTCGAAAGTGGAGTCGGCGTTCCACAGGAAGATTCCGGTACCAGAATCTTTTCTTCGGGGGGCCTCTGTGACGTAAGTGTCCCGCGCGACCCGCTTTCTTTATTTCTTATCTACACCCCCCCCCCCCCTCCCCTCCCCCCCCTCGCCTTTTCATTTCTCTGTCCAGCCGCCACGTTAATTGCCCCGCTGCTTCAAACGAACGCCGCGGAAGGGCGTTATCTCTTTCTCCCCGGTCAGCACGTACCACCTACCGAGGTTATCTCCCTTCACCCCCCCCCCCCCCTTTTCTACCGTCTCATCACAAGAAAGTGACAACCGAGGTTATCTCCCTTTGAACACGGTTTTTCCTTTTCAATCACAAGGTTAGGAATGTCAGGAATGTGCTAAGGATGGAATAGGCGCGTGATTGTTCAGTACATTTAGAACAGCAAAATTGTGACGTGTGGACTGTAATACACCAATAGCAGGCTTTCATTGTTTGAAAGTGAAGGCTATAATTGGAGTGGTGAGAAAAAGTTGTCACACAAGATGCTGAAACGTAGCTAGAGCAACACTCACAACCAGTCATCATAAGCCCACTAGTAAGTATTATTGATGGCAGGTGATTGAGATCTTGTTTGTTTGACTCTAGTTTTGATCTAGATCCTATGTTCAATGATGAATAAGGAGTAGATAGATATGTTATAGAAAAGAAGTGGTAAACATTCTATTCTATTTATGTGCACTGATTATTTGTGTGTGTGTGTTTTTTGACTTGAACACTTTTGGTACCAGAACCGGAGTTTATGCCTACTAACCCTTTTGTCTATTTTTAGTAGGAAACCTATGGGCCGCAATCTTGCACTATTTTTAGTAGGAAACCTATGGGCCGCAATCTTGCACTTTATGATACCATTCCTTTCCAGGTGTTGGATGGAGAGTGATGTTGGATTGATCACCTTTTATGTTTTACTGATCTCAGTTTGTTAACTGAAATTCAGTTTATTTATTAACTACATGTAGTGCTATTGTACAAGGGAAGCCTTCAAGCCGGTTGGGATTCACTAATTCCCTGCCGACTGAAGCCCCTTGTCTCTAAGCCATAGAGATCTACATCCACCTTCTCCTGTGATTATCAGCAGGGCATCGTGGGCCGGACGATCATCCCGGACTCCACCAAGCACCAAGACGGGTCCGTCGCCAAGACAACCTGCACCCAGAATCCGCGAGGAGACCACGCCTGAACCGTGCCATCCCGCGAAGCCGTAATAGGAACGACTGGGAGCTACTCTCACCTGACGAGCAAGCCCAGAACTTCAAACAGCTAAGTCTACCTGACTGCGCCAATCATTTGAACTTTCCTACGGACACCGAATATAATTAGTAACCCTTCCGGCATGGGGCGAACCTTATAGAAAGACAAAAGTCTTGTGAATCCTTTCGGATTTCATTGTGTTTTTATCCATATTTTGTTTTGGCGCCATTGAGCTGCTTTATTATTATTGTTGCATAATCTTATGCAGATTTTGGGAGTAAATAAAATACAAGTGTCAAATAATCCTGAACCCTTTGGTCAGACTGATGAGAGTGGGAGTCTTGTAATTTCATGTAAAACCCTACTTCTCTCTGTCTGCCATTTAGAGCAATTCAACCACTTGTATTTCTTACAACCATACGAGCCAGAACCCGGGCACAAATATAAATTTATTAGATGAAAAGGGGCCGGGAAAGTTGCTCATCTCCCATACCCTAGAGAAGTGGGCTAAAGGCAAATTATCTAAAGTCTTCCTGGAAGAGAGCAATAGATTTAAAACTGGGTACGTTGCCCGACGTCCGAGGTGCGTAGCGCTATCACTACGTATCGAAAGAACTCCCCGTTGTTACCACTACGACCCACAGAGAAAAATTACGATGACTGCGCCAATCTGTCATTTTGAATTCAACCCTAACCCTTAGTTGCCGTACTGATTTAGCCCGGTAATGTTATCAATACGTAGTGATAGCAATACTGATTTATTTTGGTAGTTGTATCTATACTACTAAAGCCTTCAAGGCTCACGGGGTGGGGGGGGGGGGTGTAACTACAAGATTGCCAACAAATGACTTTGAGATTGAGGGTCGTAAACATGAGGGGGGGGGGGGGGGGTGTTGAGTACAAAATTTTCCATAAAAAAATAACTTTGAGATTTTTAATTTTGAGGGTCGTAAACATGAAGGGAGTGCTTACAGTATAAGATTGCCAACAAATAGTGACTTTGAGATTGAGGGTAATAAACACGAGGGGGGTGTTTAAAGTACAAATGAAACTATCGTTAATGGATACAACTTTAAAAAAAAAAGAAAAAAAAGGTGCCTTTGCCGAGAATCGAACCCGGAACCATTGGCAAGAGAGACAGACGCTCTACGCGTGGTGTGTGTGTGTGTGTAGTTTCTTAACTCACGTTGACTGTTGAATACTCTCTAACCCACTAATCTAAAATATTATCTGTTTGTTATCTGTTTACAGTGTTGTTTTAAGTATTTAATTATTCAAATCATTATTGTTTGAAAGCTTGCATAAAACATCTATGTGTATTCAAAATTTGAACAATGTACACCTTCTATTTCCCGAGAAAATGCCAACGTTAAAATTGGAGATTAGAGCACGGACGCAACACACACACATATATATAGGTATGACAAAATTTCAGTATACTGCTGGCACCGTTCCTCCAGCCTACAGGACTCAAAAGTTAGAGCATTTGAAATGCAATAATATATATATATATATATATTAATATTATATATATATATATATATATATATATATATATATATATATATACACACAGACCCACAACCGAACAACTATCATACTATAGACTCACTTCGTTAACACGAGTGAGCCAAAAAGGAAGAGAAACAGAGCTGCCAAACAGAGCGGATTCTTTTAGGGAATCTCCCTCTGCTTCTTTTCCCCTTCTTCTTCTTCTCCTCTTCCTCCTTCTTCTCAATGGTTTCTTCTTCTTCTCCTCCTCCTCGCCGCCTCCTTCTTCTTCTTCTTCCTTCTCACTACCTCATCTGATTGTTACAACATAATAAATCAATATTCTTGTTCCCTTCCACGCACATTCTCCCGCTTAGATAAAGATAGACTTGCCCGTTTGACTCTCCAGCGAGCAAGAGCGCGAGCCTTGTCCCTTGGGGAAAGGCTGGGAGACTCGAGATGATCGATATTGCTCCCACCTTTCTTATCCACACTGCCTGTATATACCCCCCTACCCCTCTCCCTGACTACTATGTCCTCCTCCCTGCTGCTCAATGCCTGTCTGTCTAATGCTATTCGTTCCCACTTACGTAATGGGAGAGATTGGACTGTACTGTTGCCACAGCAATCTGCTGCACTAACACGCACAAGGGCTGCTTAAAATCCCACTGATGCTGAGTGAGTGAGTGAGTGAGTGAGTGAGGTGAGAGAGAGAGAGAGAGAGAGAGAAGAGAGAGAGAGAGAGAGAGAGAGAGAGAGAGAGAGAGAGAGAGAGAGAGAGAGACAGAGAGACAGAGATACAAACAGCTCTGAAAGTTCCAAATGTTTTATCGGGTTTGAAAGACTTTTGTTTTGGGGGGGTTCTTTTTTTTTTTATTCTTGAAAGTTTGTAATTCAAACAATTTCTCCCCCCCCCCCCCCCCCCCCCCCCCCCCCCACCCCCCCCCCCCCCCCCCACTTTTTTTAGATTCAGATATCGTCTTTTCATTTCCCCCAGCTCTATGTTGATAACTAAAAACAGGGGAAGAAAAGAAACAATATGAAAAAGGAAGAAAAAAAAGAAGTATGTGCGCGCGTGCGTGTGTGTGTGTGTGTGTGTGTGTGTGTGAATGAGGGCAAAGCAATGATCATACCCTTTACAGGTGCACGGGCGGTGAACAATGACGCTGGAAGTACCAAGCCAAATGTGTCCCCCCAAAAAAAACCCAACAACAAGGGCGTCGCCGAGCGGCAGACATGTCCGTCACCAGCAATGTCACGCACTTGCGACACCCCGTAGAGTGTCACATCCTGACACAAAATTGGAAGGGATTCTGTCTTCTAGTTCACGAGATACAGCTTGAAGAAGAAACATAATTATAGCGCAAAGAAGGAAATTTCGGTTTTCAAGGTCACACTTCAAGGTCAAGGTCAGCATGGCGATAATTTATGCTCGGATGTTTTCTTCTCTAGGGTATACAGTACCACACACAATCTGAAGCGCTTCTGTCAAGTACCAATGTGGAAAATATGGCTTAAAACCCAATGTGTAGACCCCTACCACTTTCAAGGCCTACGGATCGCCCGGACCGTGACCTTGACCTTGATCGGTATGCCACCATCAGAACGGGCATAAGCCAAAGTACCTTCATGCCAAATTTGAAGACTCTAACACTAACGGTGTGGGAGTTATGGCCCCTGAAAGATTTTCGGTTTTCAAGGTCGTACGCCAAGGTCAAGGTCACGACGGCAAAATGGTTTGCGCGGATGCATTCCTCTCATGGTGACACACCAGCACACAAAATTTGACGTGATTCTGTCAACCCGTTCGAAAGATATCCTTGGGACAGGCAGAATGAGAAAAAATGACCCTCCGATTTTCAGGCTCCAGCGATCTTTTTGACCTTGACCTTGACCTTGATCGGTATGCCATCATCAGAACGGGCATAAGCCAAACCACCTTCATACCAAGTTTCAACATCCTATGTTGATCGGTGCCCGTGATATGGCTAAAAATAGATTTTCGGTTTTACGTTTCGGTCGTACGTCAAGGTCAAGGTCACGACGGCAAATTGGTTTGCGCCGATCTCTTCCTATTAAGGAGGCACACCTTCACACAACATTTGACGCGATTCGGTCAAGCGGTTCGGGAGATATGCTTGGGACAGACAGAAAAACAAACAAACAAACAAAAATACAAACCAGCCCATCGCAATGTCGGTGACGGACAAAAATCAGGAAAAGGGACGAAATGAAAAATATGCAGCCGCGTCCAACACAATGAATCTGTGCTAGACGTCTCTTCCTCGCTTCTGCTAGGTGTGATCGATATGATATAATCAATAACCCGTTTCTTCTTTCCTTACACCCCCCCCCCCTCCCTCCCCAACCCCCCACCAAAACCAGATATAGATGGACTTTAGACAGCCCGCACAGCTCTCTCACAGAACGGCTTCTTTTTATCCCCAAAGAAAAAGAAGCAGCGGGTGTCGTTCAAGACAGAGAGAGAGAGTGTGTGTGTGTGTGTGTGTGTGTGTGTGTGTGTGTGTGTGTGTGTGTGTGTGTAGTGTGTGTGAGAGAGAGAGAGAGAGAGAGAGAGAGAGAGAGAGAGAGAGAGAGAGAGAGAGAGAGAGAGAGAGAGAGAGAGAGAGAGAGAGAGAGAGAGAGAGAGAGAGAGATTATGAAACATTTTACCCCTCTTTTATTTTCCTTACATTGACAGTTATTAGTTTTAAGGTGTCCCCCCCCCCCCCCCCCCCCCCCCGCCCCCCAATTTACAGTGTTTTTAGATTCTTTGTTTTCTTTTCCCCTCTAAGACAAGGAAAGCAGCAGCGAGTGTCGTTCAGGGGAGAGGAGGGGGGGAGGGAGTGTGTGTGTGAGAGAGAGAGAGAGAGAGAGAGAGAGAGAGAGAGAGAGAGAGAGGGGGGGGGGGGGAGATTCTCAAACATTTTACCCCTCTTTTATTTTTCTTACATTCACGGTTATTAGTTTAAAGGTGCCCCCCCCCCCCCCCCCCCCCCCCCGAAATTACAGTATGTTTGTTTTTTCTTTCTTTCAATTTCCCCCTAAGACAAATGCGATAACAAAGACCATCTTTGGGATAGTAGGACTAACAGTATGTATAATAACAATAATAGTAATAATAATACAAATAATAATCATCATTTCTTTGCGCTTACTCTTAAAAAGCTCTAAGCACTTACAAAATAATACGATACAAACAAAAAAATTATAATAATCAATAGCATAAATAATTGACAAAATAGATATCACCACACGCGCACACAAACACACACACGCACGCACAGGAGGAAGGTCAGTAGAAATGGAAGGAAGACACAAATTAGGATCGAACTAAAGTGGTTTTGACAGAAGAGTTAATTTAAAACCCTTTCATCGCCACTGTCGCCTCTTGGCACCACAATGATTTAACACCCATGTCACTAAACGGCATCAAATGAGGGTCTGGTATCCAGTGACCTTATGTTCTTAATTTTGGGAGGTAAGGATAGGCCCTATTTCAGGCATGTCACAGAGGAATCCCCAGTATTCCAGACAAAATCTTTTCTCTACCCAGGTAAATTTAATGGTAAATTTTGGCTGAGGAATGGCTAGCATTGAAAGGGTTAAAAGAAGGCAAAGAGTTTGAGCTGCGGAGAAAAAGAGGCAGTTTGTTTCAACAGGAAAGAGTAAGAACGCTCGCCAAATACCTATACAAACATATTTTGTTTGTTTTGTTTTCTAAAAAGAAAAGAAAAAGCACAAGTTGGGATAACAACATCTGTTTTTACATCGGATTACAGCCATTTCTTGTTCTCATAAGAAACAAATCAACTGTGATTCTCTTTTTTTTTCTCCTTTAAAAAAAAAGTCACTGCATACCAATTAGATGGGGAAAAACCCGGTTTGAACCGAAAAACCGGCGCTAAACTTTCGCGGTTCGAGTTGCTGTGAACCGGTTTTTAAAATGCAAACTGAAAGTAAGTTTTTCTTAGAATAACGCATTCTTTGCGAAGAACAACACTGATTCTCAGCGCAGATTGGGTGTTTGTAAACCAAGAGTAGCTGTTTCTAGTTGGTGGTGGTGTATGGCTTTGACTTTGACTGAGTGATGAGTTGAGTGTGTGTGTCATAAGTTTATTGTGTGTGTGTGTGTGTGTGTGTGTGTGTGTGTGTGTGTGTGTGTGTGTGTGTCTGCGCGTGCATGCGTGTGCATGTGAATATTCTGACAAATAAATATGTGCTTGCATAGGTGAAACTAGTGATGCGAGTACTGGTTTAAAAAACCGGTTCGGTAAAACCGGTTCGAAGATGGAAAAACCGGTTTTTGAACCGGTTCTCAACTCTAATACCAATACCCATCCATACTCTTCGGCGATCCACGGAAAGCATCGTACGCTTTCCGTTGCCCTTTTCTGCCCTCTCCGTCTCCGTCTCTGTCTCAATCTATGTATTACCCCTGCGGATGTCCATGCTCAGGAAAAGGTCAACCGCAGAGAATGTCAAGCAACTCATAATGCGTGCTTTCAAAAGCGGAAAGAGCAGAATGTCTTTACTAATTTTAGTACATGATGAGTTACACACCATAACTTTTATTCAGCAGAACAGAATCGATGACAGCTTCATCGACATAATCTCAACATTCTCTCACGCAGACTATAATTATTATTAAAATATTTTTTTAGTGGGGAATCAGAGAAAGAAAAAAAAAATCGATCGGGGGTGGGGGAATGGCGGGCTGCGGGGGTGTTGTCACTCAATGTCAGCGCTGTTGGTTTTGACAAATGTGAACATTTTTGTAATATATGGGCATGCAGTCTGAATCTGGATTGAATAAACTCTGACTCAGGTAGGCGGGAAAAAGAAAAGGCCACGGTAGGTAGGATAGGTGAAGGTTAAGAGCGTTGGGACTTAAAGGGGGGAGGGGAGGAGAGGCATTCGGTCCAACGAAAGAGAAAACTAAGACTTCAAATCTCATTCAAGAACACTGAATAACGATCATCATCATGTCAGAACCTACCTGAATGGTGAACTCGTCTTCTATACATCATTATTACTGTTCACCTTTTAGCAGCAAGCATAATTGATTAAAATAAATCAGCCAGCCGCTGCGGGAATATGGACTGACTGTAGTGTTTGGAATTTTTTTCTGCGAGTATTAGATTTATCAGTGCAGAAACTTTTTGGACGCATGAAGCAAGATTGTGATGAAAAACAAAATGACGTCGCACGTCAAAAAGCAGGGCATAAGGTGGCCTATCATGTAATCGCCATGCGACGACCTCCAGTCGATTTCTCGCAATTCTAGTTCTAGCCTGTTTTATTTTTATATATTTTTTATATTATAAAGACAACCCGCAGTCAGTGACCACGACTAAAGAAAGTGTTCTATTTTACCCTTACGATTTGACGCATCAAAACCATGGCATCATTTTCAAAAATGATAAAGCCATTCAAGAATACCTTAACATTGAACAAAAAAAAGCGTCTTTTTAGGGGAAATCTTATAAAAACAGAAAGAACAAAATCAGAGCAATGTTGTCATCTGAAATTCAGGAAATCAGGCCAGGCACATGCTTCGCATTTCCACCTACATTTCATATAATAATTTAACGCACTTGCAATGGTACTTTCTATACGTCATCGGGATCTGGTTTCATAAGGATAGGCCTACGCTATATATGCATTTATGGCAGTCTAGTAATCTGACATGAAAGACATACAATTAAACAATAATCATCAAGCAAAAAGAGAGTAAGCAGAAAAGAAAACAAAGTGCAACGCCGAGCGGCTGCAAAGTCCCCTCGCAGCATCGCCGAGCTACTCCGAAATCGGAATGTGTTGGCTGTAAACATACATAAAAACGCATCAAAACAGCACGTAACTGAATAGTTTTTTTATATATAGCCTTGGGGTTCGGACCCGTGATTTGAGCGCGCGCGATCATGCGCACATGCGCGCACAGAAAAATTCATGACAACTGTGTTATAGACCATTCATCAAGAAATGTGAAAAAAACCCGCATTGAAATACATGCAAAACTTCGCGAGATTTTAGCGATTATGTGTTTCGGGGTTTGAACCCCGTAACTGGCGCGACCTTGACCGTAATGTAAAGCTAAATACATCAGTGGATAGCTTGCATCTTGGCAAACTAGTATACCAAATTTGATGATGATAGACTGAATAGTTTTTGAGAAAAACGGACGAATAGCCTGACGGACGGAGGCACGGACGGACACCGGACGGACCAGACAAAAACTAAAAAAAAGATCTGATTGGAATCCAGCCATTCACTGACTCAAACTAAAGCATCGAATTTCTTCCATTTGCACTGGCTCAAAAAATCTCTAAGCAATTTAAGAGGGTCTTTCTAAACGTCAATTTTAAAACCGAGAGTCGGTAATTTCGGACTGTACTAGGTGTCCCTTCAAAACAGGTGTCCCTGGGTGTCTCTTCAAAACCAGCCTAGCCAGAACCCAAAGGGATCGGTCACTTTAGGCTCGGTTGTTCTTATCGCTCGTTATACGGCGCTTCTATCAATCGCTACTTCCGCTTCCGCTGTACAGCATCCGGTCAACAACATACCTTCCGGTTTTGTCCCTACTCATAAACAAGGCTACCTACCAGCTTTACTTCCTTTCCGTGTAACGCGCTTGACTGAGGTTTCGGCTACAGCATGGTGAACGTAGATAAGAGGGCTCATGGGAAGAGAGAAAGGATATGGAAGTATGGGGAATAAAAATAGAAACTTCATGGGCGGAGGATAGGCGAGGGGCAAAATAATAAAGGCTTGCGAGTGAGCAGTTTTCATATAATGAACTATGTATTACGCTACAACAAATACAGAAATAAGCAAACGAACAAACAAATCCTAAAAAGACAGGGAGAGGAAAGTGTGTGAGTGTGGTGTGTGTGAGGCGGGGTGGGGGGGGGGGGGGGGGGGGGGGGCAAATGAAAAAGAACACGGGCACACCCAAAACAAACCCTTTCCCTCTCATCCAATTCAAGCATCGGAGAGGAATCGCGAATGCAAACGGAGTTACATTTAGATTTTTTTTAAAAATACAGAATTCTTTCATGACCACTCTTTTCAGAACTGCGTGGAAACGCATCGATTTTTCCCCCCATCCAGCCCACGGAAAGAGCAAGATTACAGCGTTTTGAACAACCTGAGGCAAACATCAAAACTGAATGCTGCACTCAGAACGTAAGCCGATCTCTTCAAATTGTGCCCCGTTACTGTCCGCAGTCTGTAATAAAACATCAAGGCAAGTTTTCGTTCTCGTTCTTTTCATCATTCTCTAACCATCCTCGATTCCTGTTACAATACATTTTGCAGTTGTCTGTATAATTTGACGCGTTGCATGATTATAAAGACGATAAAAGTGGCCGCAACGCGATCGATCAACTGTATTGATTAACGTACTAAAGGTAGTCATACAAAGTTTAGAGTTACGAAAATTAAACGACGTCTATGACAAGTCAGTGACCATGTTAAGACATCTGAATCACCAGACTGTACTAATTAGATTGCAAGTTCGGTATTAATGTAACCAAACATTAACCCTTTCACCGCCAGCCATGTTTCAGCCAAAAAATTCCATTAAATTTACTTGGGTAGAGAACAAAATATGTCTGCAGTATTGGGGATTCTTATGTCACATATATACAATTAGGTCTATCCTTACTTCCCGAAACTGAGACAATAGGATCTTTGGATAATAGACCCCAATTTGATGCCTTTTAGTGACATAGGTGTTCAATCACTGTGGTGCTAAAATGCTACTTTGGCGGTGAAAGGGTTAACGAGAGAAAGATCTGTAATCCTACTGTTCTGTCTCCCATTACTTTAAAAAAAAATCATTATTATGTTGCTTCATTGGCTCCAAACAACATTGCCAGCAAGAAGGCTACGGAGGGTTTTTTTCCCTTTCTAACAAGGACAAGACAGTGATGTCAGTCCATATCTGTATTGCATATTGTTTTGATGGTTCTGTCAGTATGATGATGTGAGTCGAATTCCGTTCTTTTCGGGAATACTTATCTCTGATGTAAAGTTACGCCTGAATAATCGACCCAGGAATGCTTTTATGAAAGCTTTCAATTTATTCTGGTCACACACACTCATACACGCACATATCCTATACAGAGAGAATGAATGAATGTGTGTGTGTGTGTGTGTGTGTGTGTGTGAGTGTGTGGTGTGTGTGTGGTGTGTGATGTGTGTGTGTGTGTGTGTGTGTGTGTGTGTGTGTGTGAGAGGGAGAGAGAGAGAGAGAGAGAGAGAGAGAGAAAAACAAAGTCAACATTTTCCTCTCGGATGATTCTGCCCCGGGTATTGATTCCGTCCGTTTGCTGATGGGATTGAGAAAATGCCGAGAGTGAAGAGCATTCGAAGTGAGGATTTTGAAACAAAAATTCCTTATGATGATTCTGCCCCGGGTATTGATTCCGGGGGGTATATTGGGAAAATGCAAGTGAGGATTTTCTTAAATTCTGTTATGATGCGTAGGGGGGGGGGGGGGGGGGGTGTGCGGGGGGGGGGGGGGGGGGGGGGGGGGTGTGTCATATAACGTTTACTCTCCAGCTTAAGTGCCCGGGTTAGTTTCTGATGCCGTTATAGTGATCCGCTTGCTCTTGATCTTTGGGCCGCGTATTGTGCAAGATCAATAATTCAAAACGAAACATAACTGGCGTATATTTCAGAGAGATAAGACTGTAAGAACTGGGCAAGCCGACCTCTCTGCTTCACTCAAACATCGTACCTTGAGTGGGGAAATAAATAATACTAGCGCAACGCCGAGTACCAGTAACCGCCTAGTAACAGTAACGCCTAGTAACGGTAACGCCAAGTACTGGTAATGCTGAGTACAGCAAATTTGAAGCGATTCGGTTAAGAAACGGTGGAGTTATAAGGCCCCGTTTCCCATTGACGCTGCTCTGAGAGTGACAAACAACGCTCTCCCTAGTAACGGTAAACGCCTAGTAACGGTAACGCCAAAGTACTGGTAACGCTGAGTACAGCAAATTTGAAACGATTCGGAGTAAGAAAAGGCGGAGTTATAAGGCCCCGTTTCGCGTTGGCGCTGCTGCTCTGAGAGTGATGCACTCTCCCTAGTAACGGTAACGCCTAGTAACGGTAACGCCAAGTACTGGTAACGCTGAGTACAGGAAATTTGAAGCGATTCGGATAAGAAAAGGCAGAGTTATAAGGCCCCGTTTCCCGTTGGCGCTGCTCTAGAGAGTGACGCGCTCTCCCGATTCTCTTCAAATTTGCTGCCAGGGTTTGCCCGGGCCATAGCAAGCCTGACAGCAAATTTGAAGCAATTCGGTCGAAAAACGGCGGAGTTATAAGGCCCGTTTTGCATCATGCTGCTGTTATGCGCCTAAGTAATCGATTCGCTTCCGTTTTGACACAGCGATAGTCACCGTCCCCGGTCATGTACCTGCCAAATTTGAAGGCAATCCATCCAGAAATACCGGAGATACGGGCGCCGAAAGGCCGGCGGATGCGCGTTTCGCGCATTTGCAAAACCGCGCAAATAACACGGCCGCCTCGGTTGCCGTTGCCATCGCCCCGTTAAGGCTCACAGCAAATTTGAAGCGATTCGGTCGAAAAACGGCGCAGTTATAAGGCCTGTTTGGTGTTTCAGACACACACACACACACACGGACACTTGCTAAATTACTATATGATATGGTCACGCTCGTTTTAAAGTATACAGAATGCATGCGACTTTAAGGAATGAACGGAGAAAAAATAAATAGTCACATTTGTCTTACACTATACAGAATGTATGCGAGGCTGCGTCCGTTTAGCGCGCACTTTGCAATTGCTATAAAACGCGCACTGTCAGTTAGCGCGCGATTTCAGGTTGTTTCATGCCATAAAACGCGCACTTCGAATGTCTGGAAAGCGCGCGCCCTCTCTCTCTCTCTCTCTTTCTCTCTCTCCACACAACTTGGAATTTGAACATTTATCACTCATATGTATTTAAAATAAAAATAAAATGAAACAATCTCTCTCATAGATAAGTTGCTTTGCATCAAACAACTTTGATTTTGAACATTAACTAAACATAAAATTGTAATTAAAATGTATCACAAATCTCTCACAATTGTAAAATTTTGTTTTGCTTCATTAAACTCTCCTCTCTCTCTCTCTCTCTCTCTCTTCTCTCGCATACTCTCTCCGGCTCACTCTCTCTCTCTCTCTCTCTTTTACACACACACACACACACACACATACACACACACACACACACACACACACACACACACACAGGCAGTGCTACTGACACAGTCTTGAATGGACAAATCATCAATTCATAACGCCGCAGGGAGATTCTTCCAGGCCATTCTGCTCATATTTATTTAACTATAGTTATACAGAAGTCATGCGATTTAAAATTGGTGGAATACGACGCTCTTTTTCCCCTAACCCCATTCCCCATTCACACAGAAAGAAAGGTAGCGACAGACAGGCAGACAGAGAGGGAGATTAAGGGAGGGGCGGAGACAGAGAGAGAGAGAGAGAGAGAGAGAGAGAGAGATGAGAGGAGAGAGAGAGAGAGAGAGAAGAGAGAGAGAGAGAGAGAGAGAGAGAGAGAGAGTACGAATGTTTTATTGTGGGTAAAAAGGATATTAAGCTACACTATCTTCTTTGCACCTTTGCTCTCTCACTCACACATTCATACCATGCATCAAGCAAAGAAAATTTGACATAAAACAATCAAGTCAAGAAAATGGAACAAAAATTGGCAGATGAAATAATTGAAAAAGAATCAAAAATGGGAAATAAAAGCAAACATGGATAATAATTAACAATGGTGAACTTGAATTGGTGGTTTAAATTGAGTACGAAAAGAGGGGAAACAATTCTGAGACAATGACAATTTTTCAGAATAATAACACTTTTAAGGAAGAAAAGACATAAGGAGAGAGAGAGAACGAACGAACGAACCTTTTTATTTCATTTTATTGAGGGATAAGAATAAGCAATATACAGCCTTGCTTGCATCCAGCCCTCATAAAAATAAAAAACGAAAAGAAAAATAACCACCACCATTAAAAACAAATGTAAAAAACAACAAAAAGAGACGTCAGTGAAAAAGCATGACAATGGTGAAGCATGAAATCAGGCGGTGGCGGGGGGGGGGAGAGAGAGAGAGAGAGAAAGAGAGAGAGAGAGAGAGAGGAGAGGGAGGGAGAGAGAGAGCGGAGGGAGAGAGAGGAGAGAGAGTGAGAGAGTCATAGAGAGGGAGGGAGAGAGAGAGAGGGAGGGAGGGAGGGAGAGACGGGAGGGAGGGAGGAGACGAGAGATGAGAGAGAGAGAGAGGGGAGGAGATAGAGCAGAGAGAGAGAGAGTATGTCTTTGGAGAGGGAGAGAGAGAGGGAGGGAGAGAGAAGAGAGAGAGAGGAGAGAGAGAGAGAGAGAGAGAGTGAGGGGAGGGGGAGAGGGAGAGAGAGAGAGTGAGGAGGAGAGGGAGAGAGAGAGAGAGGGAGAGAGAGAGAGTAGTAGAGGGAGGGAGGGAAGAGAGAGAGAGACAAAAAAAAAGAGAGAGAGAGAGAGAGTCGGAGGAGAGAGAGAGAGAGAGAGTGAGATGAGAGAGAGAGAGAGAGAGGGAGAGATTGGAGAGAGAGAGAGAGAGATGGAGAGAGAGAGAGGAGAGAGGGAGAGATGGAGGAGAGAGAGAGAGAGAGAGGGAGGGAGGGAGAGAGAGAGAGAGAGAGGGAGAGAGAGAGAGAGAGAGAGAGAGAGAGAGAGGGGAGAGAGAGAGAGAGATGGAGGAGAGAGAGAGAGAGGGAGATGAAATAATTCTCTGCAGAGGCAATTATTTTGAGACTATGGCTTGGCGAGGGAATTTTCGAGGGAGAGAACCCCCCGAGAGAGAGAGCTTATCACTAGTGAGGAGGGTTGTCCGGTCCTGTAGAGTTAGCGAGAGAGGTGAGAGAGAGAGGAAGAGAGGGGAGAGGCTGAGAGAGAAAATTAAAGAGAGAGGGATTGAGCAAATCATGAGAGGAAGACCGAGAGAGCTTTTCTGGGAAAACGGTCTGGGGATAGACTCTCTTGACTGAGACGATAGCTCTCTCCTTCACATCAGAGATCTCTTCATCTGATGAGAGAGATCAGAGATCTCATCAGGTCAGAGAGATGAGACGTTGGAGAGAGATGACTGAGAGACGGAGAGAGAGACAGCCAGCTACGTATTCACAACAACATGCATGTGCACTCACACTTCAAGAGAGATTTGAAACGGCTTCCATGGGTTATCCAGATAAATTTACGAACCCTGGCGACCCGAGCGGCTCCTTTGAGTCTGCATGAAGATCTTTATGTGACCCTCCTCTTTCAGTGAGAGAGGATGTGAGAGAGTTAGGAGAGAGCTGGAGTGAAAGAGCGAGAGAGAGACTTAGACCCCTTAGAGAGGATGAGAGAGAAGATGAGAGTCGAGAGAAAAGCGAAGAGGCCATTGGGAAAATCATGACTGATGAAAAGGACAACTGATAGAGCCGAGACTGGGAGAGAGAGAGGTCTGGGGATGAGAGGAGAGAGAGAGAGAGTAGAGCAAGAGACGAGAGAGAGAGATCAGAGTTATTCCTCTTCATATGAGAGAGATCATCAGAGATTTCATCAGGAGGAGTACATAAGAGAGGAGAGAGAGCAGAGAAGAGGGTTAATGGATTGGAAGAGAGAGAG
This sequence comes from Phymorhynchus buccinoides, assembly GCA_017654935.2. Classification (NCBI taxonomy): domain Eukaryota; kingdom Metazoa; phylum Mollusca; class Gastropoda; order Neogastropoda; family Raphitomidae; genus Phymorhynchus; species Phymorhynchus buccinoides. The sequence goes on along the minus strand of CM065687.1, from coordinate 39,301,386 downwards.
GGAGAGAGGCAAGATGAAAAACAAGAGACAGACAAGAGAGAACAAAAACACGAGACAGAGAGAGATAGAACTCGGAGGGAGAAAGATGTTGTGCATCCAAAATTAGAGAAAATTGTTT
>CM065687.1:39293768-39296268 GCA_017654935.2 Phymorhynchus buccinoides | reverse complement strand
CTGTCCAGCGAGATCCCCAAACCCTGCTAAAGGAATCAAATCTGTCGACGTGAGACTGAGAGACAGACACACATTGCTGTAATGTATAACTGTCTGTTCAACCAAAGATTATGACTGTAGTCTATCTTGTAGTGTAACTAGAGGCTGTTTGGTTGAACTAACTTTAGGCATTGACTTCGGCCCGTATCCTGCTAAGTGAATCAAATATGTCGACGTGAGAGACAGACAGAGACAGAGAGAGTATGAAGATAGATGAGGTTGCTGTAATGTGCAACTGGCTGTTCAACTAACTTGATTCCCTCCCCCCCACCCCACCCCCTGAACCCCGCTAAGTGAATACAATATGTCATCGTGAGGGAGGGAGACAGACAGAGAGACTGAGACAGACATGCAGATGTTCAACTAACTTTAGGCATCGATCTCAGCTCGGCACCCCCGAACCTCCACTAAGTGAATCAAGTCTGTCGACGTGAGAGAGGGAGACAGACAGACAGAGAGACTGAGACAGACACACAGACCGAAAGACAGGTGAGGTTGCTGTAATATAATCATGTGTCTCTAGATGTTCAACTAACTGTAGGCATCGATCTCAGCTCGGCACCCCCGTAGGCCTACCCCCCATTAAGTGAATCAAATCTGTCGACGTGAGAGAGGGAGACAGACAGACAGAGAGACTGAGACAGACAGAAAGACAGATGAGGTTGCTGTAATATAATCATGTGTCTCTAGATGTTCAACTAACTGTAGGCATCGATTTCGGCTCGGCACCCCCGTAGGCCTACCCCCCATTAAGTGAATCAAATCTGTCGACGCGAGAGAGGGAGACAGACAGACAGACTGAGACAGACAAACACACAGAAAGACAGATGAGGTTGCTGTAACAGACCTGTTTACCCCCTACACAAGTCTTGAGTAGTCTGGATAGCTGAAATGAGTAGTTTTGGTGCAAAATGTGTAGCTTTATTCATTAAACCATCAAATAATGCTAACTAAAAATGAGTAGTAATCAATATAATTAAAGAGCATTATTTTGAATTTTGAAGAGTAGTAGAGTTCCAAATTGAGTAGAATACTACTGGAAAAGAGTAGAGTAAACAGGTCTGCTGTAATATAATGTGTATCTAGCTGTTCAACTAACTGTAGGCATCGATTTCGGCTCGACACCCCCGAACCCCCACTAAGTGAATCAAATCTGTCGACGCGAGAGAGGGAGGAGACAGACAGACAGACAGACAGACAGACAGACAGACAAACACACAGAAAGACAGATGAGGTTGCTGTAATATAATGTGTATCTAGATGTTCAACTAACTGTAGGCATCGATCTCAGCCCGGCACCCCCGAAACCCCACTAAGTGAATGAAATCTGTGGACGTGACTAACAAGTAGCAAGTAGCAAGCCCCAGTGCCCTAGGTAGCTCTGACAGCACTCTTTCCTCTTCAGACCGTTGAATGAAATCTGTGGGCGTGACTAGCACGTAGCAAGCCCCAGTGCCCTAGGTAGCTCTGACAGCACTCTTTCCTCTTCAGACCGTTGAATCAAATCTGTGGACGTGACTAGCAAGTCCCAGTGCCCTAGGTAGCTCTGACAGCACTCTTTCCTCTTCAGACCGTTGAATCAAATCTGTGGACGTGACTAGCAAGTCCCAGTGCCCTAGGTAGCTCTGACAGCACTCTTTCCTCTTCAGACCGTTGAATCAAATCTGTGGACGTGACTAGCAAGTCCCAGTGCCCTAGGTAGCTATGACAGCACTCTTTCCTCTTCAGACCGTTGAATCAAATCTGTGGACGTGACTAGCAAGTCCCAGTGCCCTAGGTAGCTCTGACAGCACTCTTTCCTCTTCAGGCCGTTGAATCAAATCTGTGGACGTGACTAGCAAGTCCCAGTGCCCTAGGTAGCTATGACAGCACTCTTTCCTCTTCAGACCGTTGAATCAAATCTGTGGACGTGACTAGCAAGTCCCAGTGCCCTAGGTAGCTATGACAGCACTCTTTCCTCTTCAGGCCGTTGAATCAAATCTGTGGACGTGACTAGCAAGTCCCAGTGCCCTAGGTAGCTATGACAGCACTCTTTCCTCTTCAGACCGTTGAATCAAATCTGTGGACGTGACTAGCAAGTCCCAGTGCCCTAGGTAGCTATGACAGCACTCTTTCCTCTTCAGACCGTTGAATCAAATCTGTGGACGTGACTAGCAAGTCCCAGTGCCCTAGGTAGCTCTGACAGCACTCTTTCCTCTTCAGACCGTTGAATCAAATCTGTGGACGTGACTAGCAAGTCCCAGTGCCCTAGGTAGCTCTGACAGCACTCTTTCCTCTTCAGACCGTTGAATCAAATCTGTGGACGTGACTAGCAAGCCCCAGTGCCCTGGGTAGTTCTGACAGCACTCTTTCCTCTTCAGACCGTTGAATCAAATCTGTGGACGTGACTAGCAAGTCCCAGTGCCCTAGGTAGTTCTGACAGCACTCTTTCCTCTTCAGACCGTTGAATCAAATCTGTGGA
>CM065687.1:39282778-39293268 GCA_017654935.2 Phymorhynchus buccinoides | reverse complement strand
TGGGGTTTTGGTTTGATTGTTAGTTGGAGTTTGGATGGCGATTTTTTTTTTTTGGGATGGACGATGTTGTGAGCGGTGTTTTTCTACGTTTGTTTTGTTTATCTGGATAGTGTTTTTTTTTGTTAGGGTTTTCGTAGTTTTTAGGTCAGTGTTGTTTTTTTGTTGGGTTGGTCTTTGTTTTTTGCGTGCGCCTAGTGTTCGGTTTTTTTTAGGATTATATTCGTGGTGTTATTTTGGCCCGTTATTGTGTTTGTATTTGGTCTTTGCACCCGCGTTATTCCTTTGTCTCGATCCGTGCTGCAAGTTTTTTCGTCGTTTGTCTGTTTTCGTTTTGTTTTTTTTGAGCTTGATTGTTATCTGCCTTCCCTTCGGTTCGTACCACCGTCGCGTCTGGCTTGTTGATGCTTTTTATCTTGCACGTTGATCAACGACAGTTTTTGCCCGGGGCCCCGTGGTTAGTCTCCAGTTCGTTGAGGTTTTTTGTTGTTTATATGCGGTTCTTATAGGGCTCTTTTTTCTTTGTTTGGGTTTTCTGCATTTAGGTAGTTATTTTTTGCAAGCACCCGGTGGTTTTTCGCTGTTCCGGTATTGCACGCCTCCGTTGTTCTTTTCTTTTTACCCGTCTATGCTGTTTTTCGCTCGCGCGCGTTAGTTCAGATTATTCCGTCTCGTCTCTCTTTTTTGTTACATTTCTGCGCTTTTGTTCAGATCAGATGTTTATTTCGCCTTCAGTTTTTTTTTATTCGTTGTTTTTTTTGCGTTTTGCGTTATTCGTTGCGGTGTTTTCTTTTGCTGTTAGTTGTTTTTATCTTGAGGGGTGTCTTGGTACGGTTTTCGTTTGCCGTGATGTTTTTTTGCAAATGTCTGGTTTGTTATTTTTGTTGTCTTACATGTGTTTGTTAATGGGGTTTTTTTTGTGGTATTAGGGTAATTGAGGTTGTGTCGTTGTTGTTTTGTGGGTTTTGTGGTGTTTTTTTTGTGATGGGTGTTTTTTTTTTTCGTGGGTTTTGGTGTACGTAATAGGTGTGTACTGGTTGGACCATGGTTGGTTGTAGTTTGGTTAGTTATGAGATCGTGTTTTTTGTTTGGTAGTTTGGTGTAATGTGTTCGTTAGTTATCGCTTTTTGGTATTTTTTATTGGGGGGTTTTGTTCCCTGTTTTTTTGTTCTGGTGTTTTGTTGTTGGCGTATGTTCGTTGTTCGAGTGTTGTTTGTTTGGGCGCGTCCTTGAGATCCGGGTGGCCGGTACTTGCCGTCGTCTTTTTTTTATTTTCCGCGCGTGGTGGGGGGTTTTCGGTTTGTTGGCACGTTTTGGTATTGCGATTGTGGTTTCTTTAGGCGTGTTCTTCGTTGTTAGGGTGGTTTGGTGTTGTGTTGGCGTTTGGTTTCGGTTTTTTCAGTGTTTTGCGTGTCTTTTAGGAGAGTGTTGGTTAGGTTATTGTTGGTGTTGGGTTGTTTTTTGTTTATTGGTGTGTTTGGGTTTTTTTATGTGTTTTTGGGAATTGTCGTGTAGTATGGTGTTTGTTTGTTTTTACTAGTTGTTTTTGATTTTATTAGGGATTTTTTTGTTATAGTTTGTTGTTTGGAAGCCGGTTTATGCGTTTGCTTATGGGTGTGTTGTTTTTTGTAGTTTTTGAATTTTTGAGTGTTTTCGTTATTTGGTGCGTTTGCCGTGGAAGCGTTTTTTTTAGGTTGTTAGTTTTTGTTTCGCGTTTGGTTGTGGGTTGTTTTTTCGTGTATATGGTGTTTTTTTTTTTTGGTGTTCGATGAGCGTTTGGATTGGTTATCGCGTTTTATTTTTCTTCCGCTATGTTTGATTTGTTATAACCGTGCTTTCTGCGTACACGTGAGAGAGTGCCCCCGACCGGTTGTTCCATATTCTGTTCTGTGTTTCTGGTTTGTTCGCGCGTTTTTTTGGTGTTTGTACCCTGCCATGTCAGTGCGTTTTGGTGCCTTGGTGTTTCCGGGTGACACCGCGCGGCAAAGATTTTTGGTGGTGTTTTGGAAGTTCGGACTCACTGTTTTCCAGTTTATATTTCTGCTGGTTGTTATGTTACTAGGGGAACGCTGTTTGGGGGGGGGTTTGCGGCTTGATGGTGTCGCGTCTTTTCAGACAGGGCCCGCGGGGTTTTAGTTTTTGTTGGTTGGTGTTGTTTGGGTTTCTCGTGGATGGGGTGAGTTTTTTGTTTGGTTTGTATGTAGGGGGGGTTTCCGTCGGTTTTGTTTTATGGTGTCGTGTCGTGTTTTGAGTTTTGGGCAGGGGGCTGGTGTGTTTTTGAGTGCTTTGTTAGTGTTAACCGGGGTTACTGTTCTAGTGGGGTTTTGTTCGTTGGTGTGTCGACGGTTTCGCGTTTGGGTTCGGTTTTTTTTTGGGTTTGGACTCGTTCGTCGTTTAGTCTTCAGGGGTTTCTGGGCCAAGGGGTTCCCGCTGTGCGCTTTCTCTTTTATTGCCGACGTGGGCGCCTGTTCGCGTCATTTTTTTGTTGTTCTAGTCCGGTGTTTATATACCGGCGTCGCGTGTGTTATAGTACATACGGTTTTGAGCGTATTTCGTTTGGGAGTTTTTGTTTCTTGTTTTTTCGCGTTAGTTGTGTTTGTCTGATTCGTGTGTATTCTTTTTAGTGGTGGTTTTTCGTTTCCACCGCGTTTCGGGTCACTGGTGGGTTTTTGTTGTTCTCAGCATCTGTTTGTTACGTTCTTATTTTGCCTTTTTTTTTCGTTGTTCAGCCGTTTTTAGGTCTTGGATTTTTCGTACGTGTTTATACCCGTTCTTTCATTTGTGGCCTCGGCAGGTATGCCTCTCGTGGTTTTGAGTGTTGTCCGTTGTTGGGTGTTTTCTTGTTTTTTCTGTTTTGGTTTTTTTTTGGCGTTTTTTCGTTCCTAAGTGTATTGTTAGTGTTTTTTCCACGGGGTTTTTTCCTCGTTTTATGTTGTAGTCCTGTGTTGTTGTGGTTTGCTTTCTTTCTTTTTGTTGGTGTTGTGTGTTCGGTGTGTTTTTGTTTTTTGGGCGTAGTTTCGAACGTGTTTTTTGATGTTTTGTTTCTTTTTTTTGTTTTTTTTTGTTTTGTGGGGTTTTTATGGTTTGGTGCGGTCGGTGTTTTTGTTAGGTTTTTGTTTAGGGTTTGTTTTTTTATTTTGTTTTTTTTGTTTCGGTGTTTTTGTTTGGTTGGCGTTTTTGTCTCCCCCTGTTTTAGTTGGCGGAGTGTGTGCGTTTTGTGGTTCGGTTTGGGGTTTTTAGTTTTGGGTTGGGTATTCGTTGGGGTTGTTTGTCTTGCGTTTACGTTCCTCTGTTGTTGTCAAGTATTATCGTCGTGGGTATGGTCGCTGTTCGGTCCCGCGTGTTGTTTGCGAGGGGAAGCATTTTTTCCCCCGGCGTCTGTACTTTTGTGTTTTTTTTTTTGGTGGCTTTTTTTTTTTTTATCTCGGGCGTTTGGGGTTCGGGGTTACCACGATAGGTATTGATGAGGGGAGATCCTGGGGTTGTGCAGGGTTAGTGTTTGCCCGGTTTTCGATAACGTGATGTTGGCGTATAAGGGTAGGGTTTTTTGGCATCCGTCTTGGTAATAAGTAAGGGATTGTATTGAGGTTTATTGAGTATGTTAATTTTTTTTTTTTGTTTTGGGGGGAGAGAAAATAAAAGAAAGCCTAAAGGAGAAGGAAGAGGATTATGTAGAAGGAAGGAGAGAGAAAGTGAAATATGCGTCGAAATGCAAAGGATAGGAACCCCAATGGCGGGGAACACTGGACAGGTCATGTATGTGATGCATGTCTCTCGAAGAAGAAGCCGACATCAACCAATACGACTTGATTAAAGGGCGAAATTGATTGTAAAAAGCGAGAATCGGAGTGATAAAGTAGAGCGACAATATATAAACCGTAAGTACACAATGTAGAGAGAATGCTAAAACGGGATCGATCCTCGCGGGACTGCAAGATCAATTGGTCCCGCACTCCCGACGCCCCCGGGAAACGTCCCACCACGCACTCTTGTGGGAAAAGAAGAACTGTCTCTAAATGGAGCAATGTATTTTAACAAGAAAAATACGTGGGAAGGAGAATGAAGGAAAACACCCGCGATAAAAGAAATTTCGACGAAAGATATAATACAAGTTTGTGACAGAGATAGAAAAGGAAAAATAATTTAGAGAAGGTCAAGGTTTAGTATTGTATCTATGTATGATATGGGATATTGAAAAAGTTGAATACGGAAGGAATCCAGAAGGAATGATAGGAAGTAGGGGTTTTCCTGACAAAAGGTAGAAAAAAGAATGGCAGAATGATAACGAGAGTAAGAGGACTGAATGGGAGTTGCTGATCGAAATTTGAGAAATAGGTAGGAGTTTGTTTCGCGACCTTTGGTTTTTGTAAGAGGTTTAGGTGGCATTGTGTCTGCGGGGTTTTTTGGTTGAGGGGTTTGGGGGGTTTTTTCTGGTGGTGTGCGTGTGGGTTTTATTTAGTGGTTTGGAGAGTTTTTTTGTGTTGTTTTAGGGTGGAATGTGAAGTTGTCGGTTAGGTTTTGTTGGTCGTTTTTTTTTTAGGTATTGGGTGTTTTGTAATGGCAGTTGTGCTTTTTTTTGTATAGGTGTGGTGGCACGGAGAGGGTGAGGATTATTTTGAGGTAGGTGTCGTAGTATTTTAAGGAGGGTTTGTTTTTTTTTCTTGTTTTCGTGTGTAACGTCGTTTTAAGGAGTAAAAAAAAACACGGCACTAAGTTGAGTTTGTAGTGGTTATGGTTTTGTATTTATATTCTGTAGAGGGTTGTTTGTGTCTCGTTTTTCGTTTTTTTTTGTTTTTTTTGGTTGATAAGTTTTTTCCTGTCGGGTATTACACCATGGTGTCACGTTGGGTGTTTGGGGTTCTCACGTGTTTGCGCGATTTAGTATGTAAGTGATGGTGAGGGGATTGGTTTTTGAGGTTTAACGATTTATACGGTTCTTAAAGGGTGGGTGGGGGGGCGATCAAAGTGAGTTTAGAGGAAATTGGATGATAGGTTTTGGAGAAGGGGTTTATTAAGTTGGAGGAACTCGTGTGTGAGCAATTTGTTGAGTGTTCTCGTGTATGGGTGTGTTGATAGAGTCGTGTGGTTGTTGTTATATTTATAGGGAGGGTTTGAAGTGTCTGTGCTATATACGTGGGATTATTAGTTCGTTTTGTAGGTTTTTAGAGATTAAAGTGGTTTTAGAGAGGTGGGTATAGAGAGAGGTGGTTCGGTTAGATCGGTTAGCTAGATTTAATGGAGTAAAGTAACAGAAGAGTTTTTTGTCTTAGAGTTAATTTTTTGATGGGAGGTTGTTTTTTTTTAAAAAAATTTATCATGATTTAGAAGTACACAAATGGCGATCACCGCGAAGTAAAATAGAAAACTGAAGGGAACTCTATTGACTAGATTGTGTAGAGAAGATGAGAAGGACAATTGAAAAAAAGTGAAATCATGAGAAAAGCACTAGTTAGAGATGGAAAAGTTAAAAAAGAAACTAGAAAAGAGACCTCATAAGAGCAACTAGAACCACAAACTAGCAACAACGAAACACCGAATAGAACTGATAGCACCCGTAATAAATTTGATGGATAGGACGAGCATCCAAGACATGGAGCACTAATGAGGAATACAAGCAAGAAAACATGAAAGAGAAAGATAAAAAGAGATTGATGGAGAATCTATGGAAAGATGTCGGATGATTTGAGTGGATGATGATACAAGAATGAAAAAAAATCAGAAAATAAACAAAATAATAGCTATGCGCCAGAGTCAAGAAAAACGACGAATAAACAGGTTTAAACGAATGCAGAAAAATCGAGTAAGACGAGAAGAAATATTCGAGAAAGAAACCTAGAGATACGGTAGAGGACAAAAAGAAGAAGAAAAAAAAGTGTTGCCAGGTACCTTTACGGACGGCGACTGCAGCAATCCACGAGACACAGTCACCACTAGTTTATACCGTTCTGGGGTTACTTTTAACCGTTCTGTCTCTTGGCTGAGAGAGTGAGTATGTATCAGGGCAAGGCACCATCCACTATAAAAAACACAATCCCAACCAAGCTTTTTCAGATAGCAGCTGTCTCCTCGGTTATCTGGAGTTCATGGTAGACAGGGACTGCACTGGTGCGACACTATCACCGGAGAGCATTAGAATTAACGCGACAAGTAACCCAGCGTTTTCTCACAAAACAGTACAGATGTGGTGTTACGACACTAGGCTCACAAGCACACCCTATAATACTCAAAACCATGCGTGAGATCTTACCCTTAAAAATCTAACAAAGTAGTGACGTGAAAGTGACGCATAAAACTGATGACTTGTACATGACACGAGTGTCGCATTTATCAGAATGCTATTAATGATGTTGATATGATATGTAAATCGAATGCAAGGCCTATCTAAGCTACAGCCACAAGCTGGAGTCGATAGCCTAGAATAAAGCCCTAATTAGTTAAAAGCTTGTGCTCGCTTCTCTCTCTCTCTCTCTCTCTCTCTAGTCTCCTTCTCTTCTGAGCTCTCTGCCATTGCATAACGATTTGAAATCTCTTAGCTGAAAGTTATTGTTGGTGCCTTTGTGATTAATTATGGGAAACAAAGCGTGCTTGTGGGTGTGTGGGTGTTGTGTGCGTGTGCGTTGTGTGTGTGTGTGGTGTGTGGTGCGTAGCGTGCGATTAAACATGTGTTGGAAGAGTGCATGTTACGTGTGCGCGCAAGGAATGCTAGGAGGGGTTTTCCCTCACGTTTCATTTTGCACCCATGAGCACAAAATTTGAAAAAATGGGGTGAAAATATACAGGTGAGGTACCTCTTACGGAGAGGATAAAATCAGAAACCTGAAATCATCTCTGTTGACCACACACACACAATGCTGATGCAGACACACGTACTAGACTAGAAATATTGTTGTCCCTCAGGTGCTGGGTGGTGGGGGGGGGTGGGGGTGGTGGGGTGGGTGGAAAGAGAGTGTGAAAAGAAGAGGGTAGGGGCGGTAAGGAAAGAGAATCCGGGCGTCCTTTGTTTTTTTGGTTTTTTGTTTTCCTTGATGTCTTTTTTTTTTGGCCTGGATGTTTATTGTTTCAGTCTATTTTTTGTTTCCTTTTCACCCTGTTTATTCTTTTTTCCCTCATACATCTCATAGTTTTTTTTGTGTTTTTGTTTACTATGGTTTGTTCGTCTGTTTTTATTTTTAGGATGTTGCTTTCTTCCCTCCCCGGGGGTAGCGTAGACTGGGATATGACAAGGGCATAGGTTGGGACTGGGGGGGTCTCTGGGGGAGGTAGGGGGGTTAAGTTTAGAGGGAAGGCTCTCGTGTTTCACGCGTTTTTTTTTGGCGCGGTAACAGCCGGAGTTGTGGTTGTCCGCTTTCTGAGTTCGTTATCTTTGTTTGATCCATAGAGGCCCGCCCGGTACCGGGGTGATCGGCCCAGGTGGGGGGGGGGGGGGGTTTGCTGGGGGGTGCAAGGATATGGTTCTAGGTGGGGGAGCACCCTTGATCTCATTAGTCAGCCAAATATCCCGTTGTGTTCTTGATCGGCATCAGGGACCACAAATGCTGAGGCTAGAGGGAATGAGCAGATGTCACTTACTTCCCTCCCACTGGGGGACCCGTAGCAGATTGCTTTTAGGGAATGAAAATGTTCTCCTTTACAGCAAGCATAATTAATTAATAATAATAATAAAAATAATAATAATAATAATAATAATAAGAGTGACACGATTATATAGGGCACTCTTCCACGACAAGGTGGAGTCTCCATGCGCTTAGCAACAACAAAAATTAAAAGTAAGAAAAACAAAAACAAGTAATCGCTCACACACATGCAAATAGGCATACACATACATCCTCCCACCCACCCATACACACATACACACATTACACATATATCACCACAATCACCACCACTCACAACTATAGTGCTTGGTTTACAACTAATTACAACTATAGTGCTTAGTGTAAGCTGCTGAGCAAGAATTCAGGTTCAACATCCCCATAAACAGAAGATGATATTCAGATATGGCTGGCTGACAAGGGTATTTACTTCCATTAACTTAAAGGAAACTATAATGGTATCTTCGATTGTCTATCTATCTATCTGTCTGGGTGTTTTTTCATGCATGCTGCATATTTGCTATAAAAAAACAACAACAACATATAAATACAAGCAAGCAAACAAACAAACTTAAGAGAATATTTTTTATGACATCTTGTGAAAAGCTTGAGTGTCAATCAAAAAATAATCATCTGCGGAAGTTTTGAGTTTGTCCAATTTTTATAATGAAATATTATATATTCTGTCCTTTCACTGCGGTGAGACATGCTTTATCATAAAGCTTATTGAACTGTCTTCAGGTTTAGCGATTGTGTTCATTCAAAACAAATGTAGGAGTTTGTGGGACACCCTTTAGAGAATAGTATCATCACATCGGCAGAAGTTTGTTTGTTTGTTTGTTTTATTGTTTTCTCTTCTGTTATTTATTGCAGGAACATGGATTGTCCATTTTATAATATTTGATTTGTAACATTTCTCCCTCACCCAAGTCCCCTTACTGTTTCTCTGTTTCATGAATTTTGAATATTTGACATAGATTACAAATCTTTTCCCCCTCTCTCTCTCTGCTCTCCACCCCCCCCTCCCCCTCTCTCTCCTTTCTCTCTCTCTCTCTCTCTCTCCTCTCTCTCTCTCTCACACATGTACGCGCATACACGCACGCGCACACTGATGGTTCCTGCATAGATAGAAAAACAGGAAGTGCATTTTTAATACCAGACTTAAAAATAGAGAAATCTTTTTACATTGGTTTAAACAAATCGATAACGTACAGCAGAATTAACTGCAATGCTTATGGCTTTACATTACTTTATTAGCTTTCCAAAACATATATTTCCTGTTCTTTAATTTCTGTGCATGCCTATCCATTCATATTGATCGTACATACATATGCATAAATACTCACATACACACACCTAGATATACATGCACACATTCACATTTTACATACATACCCCCACCCCCACCCCACCCTCTCTATATCCAGAGAAAGTGGATAGACCAGGCACACACTGAGAAAGAAAAGAACTGAGGTGAAATATACTCCAAAATTTAAGGGCCGGAAGAACGATCCTCTCTCTTCTGTCTTGTAGGCATGCTTATTGAGAGCTCTGGTTTGCCGCCCTTAAATACACATTCGTGTCTAACTTGCTCAGCAGTGTTCACTACAGTCATGCCTTGCATGCAATAGGCAAGACCTGCATCAGCCCTGATTCTCAGCGAAAAGAGACCAAACTTTCGTGAAATTCACGTGAATTTGCCACATTTTAAGCGTACCTGAAATCGCTGTTGCTGTACTGCAATGTCTGCAAAAATGGTTCAGGCACGTGCAACAGGAAGGAAAGTTTATTGAGTAGACTAAGTTTTGCCATTTTCTTCATTGTTGTCTTAGTGTACAATAAATAGATATCAAGCTACTGAAAACAGAAGCCGGCCCTTAACTTTTGGAGACCAGTATAGTAGAACAAGAAATGGGATAGAGAAGGGAATAGAAGGGATAGTCATATAGTGGGTGACAAAAGAAATGAAAGGGAAGAAAGGGAGAAGGAAGGTGGAGGTCGCACAAAGGGGAGTTGGTGATAAACGGACAGGAAAGCTCCCCCACCCCACCCCACCCCCCAAATAAATACACAGCATCATCATCATCATATAGTAAAAGAGCCAAATGTCCGTCCGCGTGTGTGTGTGTGTGTGTGTGTTGAAACACAAAACGGGCCTTATAACTCCGCCGTTTTTCGACCGAATCGCTTCAAATTTTGCTGTGAGCCCTAACGGGGCGATGGCAACGGCAACCGAGGCGGCCGTGTCATTTGCGCGGCTTCGCAAATGCGCGAAACGCGCATCCGCCGGTCTCTCGGCGCCCGTATGTCCGGCGTTTGTCTTCGAATTTGGCAGGAAGATGACCGGGGCCGGGGACTATCCGTGTGCCAAAACCGGAAGCGAATCGGTTCAGAAACGCGCGTGCTAGACGCCGCTTCACCTTTTCACGAATAAATCCGCCGTTTCTTAACCGAATTGCTTCAAATTTGCTGTCAGGCTTGCTATGACCCGGGCAAAGCATGGCAGGAAATTTGAACAGCATCCGTTCATAAATGCGCGCGATATGCACCAATTTACAGTTTCGCTCACTAGGCAAAACGACATATGTCCAAACGTGCTGTTATTAAAGGGGGGGGGGGGGGGGGGACTGCTGTGTGGGCATGAGACCATGGTTCACACGTGCTGGGGTGACGAGTAGGTCAGCCAGGCTGGTTATGGGGGGGGGGGGGGGGTCTAGTCATATATACGGTACTCTTGTTTCCAATATGGTTGAGGGGACCATGCGTAATTCTGGCACATGGAATTTGTTATAAGGCTGCGGGGGGGGGGGGGTGGGGGGGGGGGGGGGGGCAGTGGAGATTACAAGGGAATGACACTACACGTATCTGTATTATTAAAAAATCGGGACTTTACTGGTTTAG
>CM065687.1:39275278-39277778 GCA_017654935.2 Phymorhynchus buccinoides | reverse complement strand
CATGGCTTATGGTCGCTCAAATCAGTCAATCTTTTTTTTTTCTTGAAAATTTGAAAATAAGGATTTCCTTATTTTCTGATTTTAAAATTAAGGAAATCCTTGCTGAGAAGGAAAACTTTCACCCATGTAGTTTGCCAAGAGGCAAGCTATCCATCCACTGATGTATTTAGTTTTACATTAAGGTCAAGGTCGCGTTTGCATCTATTTTAATGCATTTTTTGTCACAACATTTCTTGACGAATGGTCTATAACACAGTTGTCATGAATTTGTCTGTGCGCGCGTGTGCGCATGATCGCGCGCGCTCAAATCACGGGTCCGAACCCCAAGGCTATATATAAAAAAACCTGTTCAGTTACGTGCTGTTTTGATGCGGGTTTTTTAATGTAGTTTTGATGCGTTTTTATGTATGTGTACAGCCGACACATTCCGATTTCGGAGTACCTCGGCGATGCTACGAGGGGACTTTGCAGCCGCCCGGCGTTGCACTTGTTTTGCTTGTTTTCTCTCTCTCCCCGGATGCTATTGTGTGTATGTGGGGGAAAAAAGGGGAGGTGGGTGCGGTTTGAAAGACCGGCTGGATTATTTTGATTTCTACTTTAAATTGTTAAATATAAAATAAAAAAAAGCTTCTTTAAAAAAAAAATTTTTTAAATTGAAATGGTGTCTATAATGTGTATGTGAAAAGGGGTGGTGGGTGGGGATGAACGGCGTGAGCAGTTTTTTTAATTTTATTTAAAATATATATATACTTCATGTTTCATAATAACGTTTTTCTTCTTGTTTTCTCTCGCTTTCTAGCGCTCTGAGGATGATTTTTTTTAAATCGAAGAGCGCTACAGAAGCTTTATATATTATTATTATTATTATTTGTTTCTGACTATGCCATACTATTTTTATAGCACATGAGGGGGATAGCTGCTATTAGGGCGAGCTGGGCTACATTTGTTGAAAAGTGGATACGCCTTGCCCAGGGTACATCCCCACTTTCTCGGCCAAAGGGATTTGAGGAATGAGGACAGTCGGTGTTAGTAATATGATGATTACATAGCAAAATACCACCTCAGCGTAACATCAACCCAACCTAACCAATATCAAATTCAGTTTCACACCACCCCCATCTCTCTCTCTCTCTCTCTCTCTCTCTCTCTCTCTCTCTCTCTCTCTCTCTCTCACACACACACACACACACACACACACAAGATGCATCTTGCATCCATCCTCTCTCTCCAGCTCTCTCTCTCTCTCTCTCTCTCTCTCTCTCTCTCTCTCTACTCTCTCATGGTTAGAATGGGGGGTGGAGGACTTTGAGAGAGAGAGAGAGAGAGCGAGAGAGAGAGAGAGAGAGAGAGAGAGAGAGAGAGAGAGAGAGAGAGAGAGGAAGGGGGTGGGGGATGGGGAACTTTGAGAAGCAAAGAAAGAACGAAAGAAAGGAAGAAACAATTCTAAAAATGGAACGAAAAAAGAAAAAAAGAAAGAATAGAAAGAAAGAAATAGAAAAGAAAGAAAGAAAGAAAGAAAGAAGAAACAGATAGATGAATTGTCAAGGAGTTTTTGCTGAAAAGCAACCCCGTTTGTTATGATTCTTGTCCTTGTGATAAAGATAACCACTATACTCCGAGCAGAACACAACTGCCCCAAGAGACAAAGAAACGGATGTCAGAGACTGTACTTTAGCCTGTGTGAAAACGCTCTCCCGTCTCAGAAGACTGTGAGATTACAGAAGAAAAAAAGACGTGGGATATCATATTTTTTAATGTATAGTTCTTATATTATATATAAACCCCTGCAATAGGCGAGGGTTGTTGTTGGGTTTCTTGTGTGTGTGTGTGTGTGTGTGTGTGTGTGTGTGTGTGTGTGTGTGTGTGTGTGTGTGGTGTGTGTGTGTGTGTGTGTTGTTTTTGTTTTTTGTTGTTGTTTTTAAACGGGTATATACGTGTTTGTGTGTTGTGAGAGAGAGAGAGAGAGAGAGAGAGGGAGGAGGAGAGGGAGGAGAGATAGAGAGAGAGAGAGAGAGAGAGAGTTGCATGGGAGACGAGGGGAGAGAGGAGGAGGTGAGAGAGAGAGGAAGAGAGAGAGAGAGCAGAGAGGGAGCACACAGAAGAGAAGGAAAAAAAAGGTTGAAGAATATGTGACCGTGGCGTGAAAATATAAAGAAGAAGAACGCACAAGCAGAGAGAGCTTCATGCCCGAAAAGCTCGCAAAATGTCAAGGCAACTTTGCTAGAACATAATCTCTGCATTATTATCCGGATTATATAACACACAAACTCGACTTTTTAATTTTCCTTCTCACTTGCTTAAAAAGTTGCTTCCTTGATGTTCACGAGTTTGTGATCTTACGTAAGCAAGATGCCCCCCCCCCCCCTTTTTTCTCATCTAAGCCCGTACTCCCCCTCCCTCTCCCTCACCCGCCTCCCATCCTATGTTTTAAAAACCCTGGTGTGATCTTTAACCCTTTCACCGCTATGTAACATTTTAGCACCACAATGGTTTTTAACAC
>CM065687.1:39262762-39274778 GCA_017654935.2 Phymorhynchus buccinoides | reverse complement strand
ATCTACCAGCAGGTGCGCACGCGAGTGTGCATGCATGCGCGAGACAGGGGCCTAACTGTATCATAGTGTGTGGCAGGAAGCAGTAATCTGTCATGCTGTGTAATAGTCCCAATCTGTATTCCCCCCACTCCGTTCAGATAAGCATGGAAACAAAATGTCAGTTAGACAAACAGTCGGACATTTTCTACTCTCACAAGTGGGAAGTTTGCCCGCATTCTAGGCCCAGCAAAAAAAGCACGCATCGTCTCATACATTTGCATGCTTAGATCTGGATAAATATGTACTTTAATTGCCCCCCCCCCCCCCCCCCCCCCCCCCCCCACTCCTCCTCATGTTTACGACCCTCAATCTCTGGTCTACTTCTTTCAATTTTATGAAAATAATCCTAAGCTGATGCTAACCCTATCCTTTTCCCCCCAAAAAATGCAGGGTGTTACTTCTCATTGAAAAAAATCCATGTGCGAAAATTCGGTGTGTGTGTGTGTGTGCGTGTGTGCGTGTGCGTGTGCGTGTGCGTGCGTGCGTGTGTGTACATGAGTGCGTGCGGTGTGCGCGCACGTGGTGCGTGTGTGTGGTGTTGACTAAAATACACGATAGCCCAGATGAGTCTAATAAGCTTTTAGTCTAAGCAACCAGCCCATACACTCCCCGTCCCTCCCATTTATCCTTTTTTCCTCTCCCAAGGTGATCTTGAGGTACGCCCACTTGTGGGAAGATTTTCTGAAGGTCAAATCAGAAGCGTTATGTTATCTCCTATATTGCGGTGCTTAGCTGCACAGTCACGCACGCGAGCGCGCGTCATACAGACACACACAGACACAGGGCATACACGCGCTTGGGAAACGCGCGCGCAGATGCACACACACACACACACACACACACACAAAACAGAGAATGACACCGTTAGACGCATAAACATAGCGCGCTCACAAAGGCGTGTGTATTAACATAATGCATGTAAACATTACTGAATGACGAGCAGAAGAGTTGTTCATTTTCCATTGTTCTGGTTTATTTTAAAAGAAACACCGCCATACATTCTCTCTCTCTCTCTCTCTCTCTCTCTCTCTGAAGATTGGAAGAATAGGCTTTGCCTAAAATCTATATCCTTGGAAAATAAAGTTTAAGTTTTCAAGTTTTCTCTCTCTCTCTCTCTCTCTCTCTCTCTCAAACATATTATGGTTTGGGCACTGTCTCTCCGCCCTCCTCCCCCACCCCCTCCCGCACATTCTCTATAATCTCCTCAAAACATCACAGCTACCTTCTTTTTCGCTGATTTCTATAGATCATCGATACTAGGTCAAATCACCCCCTCTCTCTCTCTCTGCTTCTTGCCTCCATTCCTCTATCAATCACCTTCACGACCCCCCCCCCCCCTCTCTCTCTCTTTCATCTTCACGTGTTTCGCCCGCTTCTTGTTGGGCATTACATGACTTTCAGTTTAGTTAGTTATGTTGCATGCTCGCCATCACTCTCACTCTCTCTCACTCTCTCTCTCTCTCTCTCTCTCCCACCGTTACTGTGCGTGTGTAAACTGTGTCCCCTCCCTGCTTGCTGCCTGACTTCGCCCTACAATGTCTTCTTTGGCTTCTTCTTCTTCTTCGTCGTCTTCTTCGATACTAGGCCTAAAAGTTGTCCGTCCTGTCCTGCCTGTTTTGGCCTGTGACTGACAGACTTATCGTTACGAGTCTTGTTTACTACGTCTTCGACGGGCGCCTAGTGGGGGTGCGCGTGTGCTTCCCGTATTCGAGCACCGTGAGTGTTGCTTGAACTCTGAACTCTGACCCATCACGTGTTTGTGGTTAATAGTGTTGTTGTTGTGGTGGTGAACGAGGTGTGAAGATTCTTTCTCGTCGATGTAAAACATTCTGTAAAAAAAAAGAAGTTAGGATTAAAAGGAAAACAAAATCCGTAGTAAGTAAGATTTAGAAAGGAGACAACAACAAAAAAAGAATATTATCAGAGAGACGACAGGAAAAGAAAACAACAACAACGAATAAGTGAAAGTATGAGAGAGAGAGAGAGAGAGAGAGAGAGAGAGAGAGAGAGAGAGAGAGAGAGAGAGAGAGAGAGAGAGAGAGAGAGAGAGAGAGAGAGAGAGAGAGAGAGAGAGAGAGAGAGCATCTATTTAAACATTTGTCATAATCTTTTTGGATATTCGGGTGTGTTTTTGTGTGCACACAATTTTTACAAGGAAAAAACAAGACTGTTTTTGTTTTTGTTTTCTAAAGCTAAGTCTTGGTCACACGCAACAACAAAGAAGCAGAAAGGAATGGATGGAAATAAATACGTAGAAAATTTGATGGAAAGGGAGAAAATGTCCGGAAAAAACCCCGATTTGAACATACATACCAAAAAAGGAAGATAAGACAGAAAGAAAGAAAGAAGCATTAAACACCTTTAAGTTGATTGAAAGGCGCAGCAGAAGCGGAACAAGACTCTCACGCACGCATGCGCACGCGAAATGGACAAAATCGGAAACAAGATGTTATTAACAGAGAGAGAGAGAGAGAGAGAGAGAGAGAGAGAGATTCTTGTCCTTTTTGTGGTCAAATCTGTTGGTTTTTTCTTCCGATGGCAAAGCCGTGACAAAGCCTTGTTGGTCCGTTTCATCAGAAAACAACTGGTCCTACCTCATCGAACAAGTTATGTACAAGGTGAGTGAACGGGGAGATGGGTGAGGGTGGGTGGGTGTAGGTTATATGTTGCTGCTGCTGTGTGTGTGTGTGTTGGTTTTTCCCCATCACCATCATTATCATCTTTATCAGCATCATTATCATCGCGATGCTTTTAGTTGTTTACTCTCTCTCTCTCTCTCTCTCTCTCTCTCTCTCTCTCTCTGTCTCTCTCTCTCTCTCTCTCTCTCTCTCTCTCTCTCTCTCTCTCTCTCTCTCTCTCTCTCTCTCTCTCTCTCTCTCTCTCTCTCTCTCTCTCTCTCTCTCTCTCTCTCTCTAATTGTGCATACCTTCATACGATATTTTTCCTGAGTTGTTTATTGTCTAACTTATTTTTGTATATTGTATTCTCTCTCTCTCTCTCTCTCTCTCTCTAATTGTGCATACCTTCATACGATATTTTTCCTGAGTTGTTTATTGTCTAACTTATTTTTGTATATTGTATTCTCTCTCTCTCTCTCTCTCTCTCTCTCTCTGTGCCTCATTGTCTGTCTCTCTGTCAGTCTGTGCACGCGAGCGTGTGTGTTTGTGTGTGTGCAAGTACCCCCCTCTCTCCCTCTCTCTCTTGCTCTCTGTGTGCCTCACTGCCTGTGTTTGTTTATCTGCCTGTCTGACTGTCCGTCTGGTCTGGCTTTCTATCTTGTTCTTCTCTCTGTCTGTCTGGGTTCTTTCTCTATCAATTTGTTTGATTAAATTGAGATTTACTTGTCATTGATTTTCCACCCAGTGATGGATCGATTCTGAAACATTTTTATCTTATAATATCCTTTAAATAATTTGTGTTTTGTGTTTGTATTTTGTAGATTTTGCTTCCTTATTGATTTTGTATTTTTGAGGGCTGGATGAAAAAAAGCTGCTTGTGCTTATTCCGGTTTTTTCCCTCATTCAAAAACATTCATTCGTTCGTTCTCTCTGTCAGTCAGTCAGTCTGTGCGTGCGTGCGAGCGTGCGTGCGTGCGTGCGTGCGTGCGTGTGTGTGTGTGTGTGTGTGTGTGTGCAAGTATGTATTTGCAACTCCCCGTGGGGATACCGGGGGGTCTTTCATAACAAAAAGTTCCCCCACCTTCTGGAAGTTGTGTGCTTGAAGTTACTTCCTGTAATCTGCCACTCTCTTTGACTCTGCCATTTCCCTTTGCTTTCTATCATCTACTATCTTTCTGACTTATTGGCCCATTCTCCTGCCCTTTTTTTAAAAAAAATCCAAATATTTTTTCTCCTTTGAGCTTCTCCGAAATCAGAATGTGTCGGCTGTATGCAGCGGGGAGACCAGTGAATACTGAAAACCGGACATATACGTATCTTACCCATTATGGCCTGGGAACGCAGAAGAAGAAGAAGAAGAATTTGTAAAGGCACACACACACACACACATAGAGAGAGAGAGAGAGAGAGAGAGAGAGAGAGAGAGAGAGAGAGAGAGAGAGAGAGAGAGAGAGAGTTCATCTGTGCGACTGTGGATATGATATATGCGCTCATGTGATAATGTGGACCATTTGCGGTTGGTTGGTGTTGAAGAAAATAAAACTTGTCAGAGATTTGAACCTTTGGTTTTCATAGTTATCATAGTGTCAGAACAGGGTATTCTTGGCAGAGGTTTGCACTGTGTCATTGCTGTCTAATTCTTATTGCTTGCTGGTTTGCTGTAAGGTCGACAGACAAATAATTTTTAAAAAAGATACAAGATGCATTTTTGCTTTGTTCAATGTAGGCACATTTCATAAAAAACATTTTAAATGTATTGATGTTCAACTTTCATCTATATCATTTGATGGATATTCATGCCAAAAAACCATCGTGAAGCAGAAAAATAGCATTAGACCAGGACAGGTCTTGAGATGCCTGTTTAGTTTGGTTGCATGTTTTTATTTTCATACTTTAAGAATAACAGTATACTGAAGAAAATGTATAGAACATTTTTCTCCAGCTCTTTTTCCCAATGATGGAGCTCACCTCAACAGAAGACCCTTCCACTACCTCAAAACACCAGAGTATCCTTTTAACAAACACACGGAACGTTGTTGTTTTTTATCCGTGGTTTTATCCCTTTTGGCCATTCTCAGACCGAAAACTATCCGCCCTTCTCTCCTATATTGTAAGTCTACAGCACTATCCACACCTTCGCCAACACAAGTTCCTCTCTTTCGCTCGGGTCAAAGTCATGGGGATCAGTGTGTTCTGGGGAGTTGTCGGTGGACGGTCGTGGTGGCGCCCTCGGAGGAGGACCTCACTCACGCTGACTCCGCGACTAAGAGAATAGTGTCGTCAGTAGGGGGCTTAGTAGGTGGTGTCCTCAACAGGCTCCACTGAACTCCACCGAAGTGACCCAGCAGCAGTGCAGTGTCTCCTCGGTTTGTTGCCTCCTGACGGCCTAACATAGATTCGCTCCCCTTGGATTGCTGGTTTCAGATTCTGCGACCTGAACAAGCGGAGGTGTGGCTGTGTGTTGGAATTCGGAATGAGCGGCGTGGGAGCAACGCCATTGCACGGCCCAGAAGATGGGACAGCAATCCTATCCAATGCTTTCCCCATCCCAAGCTTATCTTAGTTGGAAGTGAAATGCGTTTTTACAGCTCCCAGTCTCCCAGATGGCTCAAAGAGTAGATAAGTTTTGTTTTATTCCCTGCGGTTTCTTTCTTTCTTTCTTATCTGTTCTTTTCTTTTATTTCACGTTCTAGTCTGCACAGAGCTGATACCGAGGGGTTGATTGATCAGGGGCTTGCAGGCTAATGTCTCTCCTTGCTACGGTCAGTCGATAACGAGATCGATACGCAGAGTGCCCTTGTGTACAAGGCTTAGTTATATCCTCTCCTTTCCCCTGGCTCTCGTCAAGAACACGGATTGTAAAACCGTCTATGTTCTGATACACCTGTGATTTCAAATACGCATACTTTGTAATTAAACCATACCAGGATTGTGTGAAATCTTTAAAGTCGGAACAAACAGGGCTGAAAGCAACAAAATCTAGCAAATCTTACCAGGATTGTACAAAATCTTTAAAGTTGGAACAAAGCTAAAAGCAACAAAAACTAGCAACTAGCCATCAGAAAAAAGGGTAGCTTTGTGCGGAAAGCTTTTAAACTTGGTGTTTTCGTTTTCAGTTGACAAGTCGATGAAAGTAAGTGGTGTATGGAATTCGCATTAACTTCTATCATGCCAAGAGTTGAAGATCATATATGCGTTAATATATTATTAACAACATGTTACATTCAATCATTATCTCTGGGGAAAGACTCATTTGCAATTGATTTTGGGGGTAAACTTCACGTCTTGGCAAATGTAACTTTACATTAATTATGATCTTGTTGAATGTTGGGAGTGCGTGACAAAAGGCTCAAATAGTTAACGTGGATTCCTTGTTCCCAGATGTTTCATCTGATTTGACTCTCCACCACCCCCCCCCCCCCCTCTCTCTCTCTCCAATGCAGGAAATCTTATACATTTTACTATTAATCTGAGTTACAGTATTTTGAATGCTTTTCTATGCTCAGACATATTATCTACACTAAAGCAGTACTTTCATGATCTGATACAGTACCTTAAGCATTTAAGGTATTTTAACTCTACAGTAGAACAATCGTCTATGTTCTGACACACCTGTGATTTGCAATACGCATACTTTGCACTTAATTAGAATAATCTTGATTTTGAAGTGCGTTATTACGGTGGGTTTTTTCCTTTTTCTTTCCTTCTCTTCATTCTCTTTCCTACAATAAAGCATTGCGCACCATTTTGTACCTAATTCTGGAGACCTATTCTCTTTTCATTAGTCGATTATTGAGCTAGAAACAACACGACTTGACTTTCTCTTTTTAATGTTTCTTTATTCTGACAAGCGTTCAAACAAAATCTCCGCATTTTCTCTTTTTCAGTTCGAAATCTTCGCACTTTTCTTTTTGAAAGAAACGTGAACAGAGGTTTCTAACCTCCTCGACGTGTTCTTTCAAACATCCCACCCTCTCCCTGTCAAACCTAACCCTCCATTGCCCTTTGTTGTCGTGTTGGCCGTGGTGTATGTAATGTCCCCTGGCTCCATGCTAACAAGCCAGACTTCAATCAGCCACAGCTGTCTCCGCTTTCTGCCCCTGTCCCTGGAACCGGCAACACGAAGCCTGGCGGCTCTTTCATGCTCCTTCTTTAATGTTGACTATGACACCAAAGCCCCCCGTGCCCATTTCATTACTCTACCTAAAATCCGTTCTTTATGTCTTTCTTTCTTTTCTCCCCAAGGGATGTGATCGATGAAGTCTTGTGCTGGGCCCTCCGGCAAGCTCCTACGCTCCAAAGTTTTACAATAAAGCCTTCCGCATCTGAAATACCACCCTAATCACCCGACCTTGTGAACAACTCTCTCTCTCTCTCTCTCTCTCTCTCTCTCTCTCTCTCTCTCTCTCTCTCTCACTCACACACACACACACACACACACACACACACACACACACACACACACACACACACACACACACACACACACACACACACACACCTATAGAGAGACCTCTAAACACATGCACAAACACACACACCTTCCTTTCTTCAGAACTGCCTGAGATTTAGTTCCCACATTCTCCTACAAGCTTTTCTTTGTCTCTTCTTCCCCAACCACTCCAATCGATCAGCAGCTAGCTCTCATCCAGACTGCTGAGACACAACAGTTTCCCCCTTTTACTCTCTTTTTATCCTATGTATTCCAGAAAGAGTCAAATGTGCTTCGATCGCCTTTCTCCCGGTGATCTTTCTTTTTTTTATTGGCAAATAATTTGGTCCAGGACTTCTTCTGCTGTGAAACACTGTGGTCTAAAACAGGACTGATCAATGACTCCTCCTCCCCCCACCCCCCACCCCCACCTGCGGATGTAATTATCCTTACTCGCTTGGTGGTTTTATTCTTTCAAACCACACTCGCTAATGGTTTGACATTCTCCACTAGTTTTTCATTTAACAAAACAAACATTTAAAACCAAAAACAAAGATATGCACACACGCGCGCACGCGCACACACACACACGCGCACGCGCACGCACATACACACACACACACACACACACACACACACACCACGTTCTAGCAATCACCACTGGTTCTTACATTTACTGCTGGGGTTTCACGTAAAAAAATGCTCATATTCACAGACATCTCACAATTAAGCTTAAATCACCAATGTTCACACAAAGCGCTTTTTTAACGTTCAAATCATTTTGGTATGTATTGTATTGCATTGCATTGCATTGTATCGTATCGTATCGTATCGTATCGTATAGTACGAATTGTATTCAGAAGTGTTGCATTGCTTTGCATGGCTTTGCACAATAGGCTATCATCTTTAAGGTGGCAGTGGATCGTTCGCCCAAAGAAACTCGGGCTGACATCACTAAGAAAAAGATTCATTCTAAAAACACCCGGAACCCTTTCATGAATAATCACCACGATGAGTTCAATACTTTAGGCTCTTCGGATTGGACTATGATTTTGTTCAAATGCAGACAATATACGATATACAGAGAATCAAATAGATCTTGAATTTTTTTTCCCCTATGAAAAAGTACCCTGGTTCTTAGGACTAGAGATAGAGGAAAGTACAGAAAGGTATAAAAGAAGTCTTGATTTATATTGTTCCTATGAAAAAGTACCCTGGTTCTTATAATAGAGCTAGAGAAGAGGAAAGTACAGAAAGGTATAAAAGAAGTCTTGATTTATATTGTTCCTATGAAAAAGTACCCTGGTTCTTAGGACTAGAGAAGAGGAAAGTACAGAAAGGTATAAAAGAAGTCTTGGATTTTATTGTTCCTATGAAAAGGTACCCTGGTTCTTATAATAGAGCTAGAGAAGAGGAAAGTACAAAAAGGTATAAAAGAAGACTTGAATATTATTGTTCCTTTGAAAAACACACCCAGGGACGGTATTCATGTCGAGATAGCATGAGACTTAGCATGATGCTAACTTAGAAGCTCTTCCAAAAGTCCTATTAAATCCTATAGGACATTGGAAGAGCTTCTAAGTTAGCATCATGCTAAGTCTCATGCTATCTCGACATGAATACCGTCCCTGGTTCTTTCTTATATAGGGCTGGGTATAAAAGAAGTCTTGTATTTTATTGTTCCTATGAAAAATTACCCTGGGCCTGTATTCACGTTGAGATAGCATGAGACTTAGCATGATGCTAACTTAGAAGCTCTTCCAATGTCCTATAGGATTTAATAGGACTTTTAGAAGAGCTTCTAAGTTAGCATGATGCTAACTTATAAGCTCTTCCAATGTCCTATAGGATTTAATAGGACTTTTGGAAGAGCTTCTAAGTTAGCATCATGCTAAGTCTCATGCTATCTC
Organism: Phymorhynchus buccinoides; assembly: GCA_017654935.2. Lineage (NCBI taxonomy): Eukaryota > Metazoa > Mollusca > Gastropoda > Neogastropoda > Raphitomidae > Phymorhynchus > Phymorhynchus buccinoides. The sequence goes on along the minus strand of CM065687.1, from coordinate 39,265,779 downwards.
AACGTGAATACAGGCCCAGGTTCTTATATAGGGCTAGAGAAAGGGAAAGTGCAAAAAATCCGGAATCTGTATAATTTCAAATGCCCCAAATGGTCTTTTGACCCAGAAGGCGTAACATCTCTCTCTCTCTCTCTCTCTCTCTCTCTCTCTCTCTCTCTCTCTCTCTCTCTCTCTCTCTCTCTCTCTCTCTCTCTCTCTCTCTCTCTCTCTCTCTCTCTCTCTCTCTCTTCTCTTCTCTCTCAAGTGCAAAAAGGTATAAAAAGAACTCTTGAATATGATTGTTCCTGTGAAAAAGTACCCTGGTTCTTAGGGGCTAGAGAAGGGAAAAGTACAAAAAAGTATATCATTGTTGATAAAAAGAGTCAGGTCGACTAATTCGTAGAAGAAAGAAGAAAGGTTTGATGTCAAAAGAGAGAATGCAGCCAACAAACACAACAGAGAAAACCCGACGGTGGACATCTCTGTTTGATCTTTCGGTATTGGACCCGCCGTGGACGAAGGGGGAAATTACCCCTTCTGGGATCACGAGAAAACAAATAGTGGAATAATACTGTCATCAGACTGGGGGGGGGGGGGGGGGAGGGGAAAGATTTTTGGGTAAATGGAGAGAGAGAGAGAGAGAGAGAGAGAGAGAGAGAGAGAGTGTGTGTGTGTGTGTGTGTGTGTGTGTGTGTGTGTGTGTGTGTGTGTGTGTGCGTGCGTGCGTGTGCGTGTGCGTGTGTGCGTTAAAAAAAATACATTTTTAAACTGAAAAAAAAAAGTGAGAGCGGACATGGTAATGAAATGACGATAGCTACATTCTTAGTCGAATTTTCTTTGAAGCAGACGACAAAGGGAAGGAGGGGGGGGGGGGGGTTACAATAAGAGCCGGAGAGAGAGAGAGAGAGAGAGAGAGAGAGAGGGGGGGTCAGGGAGTTGATCAAAGAAACAGACGAATAAGAAAAGGATGAAGGGAAAGCCCTTTCGCATCACCGTAGTGTGACAGACGACCAAAGAATAAGGTGATCGATATTTGGTTGGAGGGGTGGGGGAGTTTAAGAAATGAATACGGCCTACAAGAAAACAGGATAGCAACTAACACGGAAAGAGAGAGATGTTAAGAAAAAACTTGAACAATAACAGGCATCTGAACACAAGAAAACAGGATAGCAACTAACACGGAAAGAGAGAGATGTTAAGAAAAAACTTGAACAATAACAGGCATCTGAACACAAGAAAACAGGATAGCAACTAACACGGAAAGAGAGAGATGTTAAGAACAAACTTGAACAATAACAGGCATCTGAACACAAGAAAACAGGATAGCAACTAACACGGAAAGAGAGAGATGTTAAGAACAAACTTGAACAATAACAGGCATCTGAACACAAGAAAACAGGATAGCAACTAACACGGAAAGAGAGAGATGTTAAGAACAAACTTGAACAATAACAGGCATCTGAACACAAGAAAACAGGATAGCAACTAACACGGAAAGAGAGAGATGTTAAGAAAAAACTTGAACAATAACAGGCATCTGAACACAAAGTCTGAAGGAAGGGGTGGGGTGGGGGGAGATGGGGGATGTATGAGGATAGGGAGAATGAAGGAAGATGGACGGGAGGCACTTTGTTTGGCACAGTCATTGCCGTTGTCATGGATCGATTAATGATTGATGATTAAAAAAACTAATACACTAACCTAATGGGTGATGCACGATTGTTTGGCAGGAAAAGTGGAAGGCCAGGGTGAAGTGGTATGAGAGAGAGAGAGAGAGAGAGAGAGAGAGAGAGAGAGAGAGAGAGAGAGAGAGAGAGAGAGAGAGAGAGAGAGAGAGAGAGAGAGAGAGAGAGAGAGAGACTAGGGAAGAAAGAACTAAGAGTGGGAAGAGGAGAGGAAAAGCGTGGGTTTGCAACGCTTTCGTTATCTCCATCTCCATTTTTTGTTTAATTCCCCTTAAATTACGTTAGTGTATCAGGGCTCCCAGGGACCCCCATTTGGGGGTCTATGAAGCACTAACATTCTCAAGGACCCTCTAAAAGAATGTGCAGGGGGTCCCAGGGACGCACTAGAAAAAATCTTTTTAGCATTCACATGCCATTGGGACCCTCTATCCTGCCTCTAGGACCCTCTATACTGTAAGTGAAGGAGTCCCTGGGACCCCTTGTTTCGCAGGACGATGGGGAGCCCTGTGCATATCTCTTTACTCCTTCACATCGATGCCTCGTAAACCCTTCTCATCATGCTCGCATAAAACCTGGGACGGTGCACTCGAAATCTTTCTCAACTCGCTCTAATATATTAATTCCCTCTGGCATTTGAGTGCGACGCTATAGTTCCACATCGATTTAGCTCCACTTGTTAACAGCGCATCGCTCTAAATATTGCTGACGACAGGATAACAGCGAGGAGCCCCCCAATAAACATGACAAGATGCACGGGATCACTAGAGAGATAACGGTCTATTAACGGGACAAGATGGACTGGGTCTCCAGACAGTCTTGACGTATATTATAATGCAACAGAAAGCTCCACCAGTCCACACCCCCCCCCCCCCCCCCCCCTCCCGAGTAGCGTTGTGTTTGCACGCATGCATAAGTGCACGCAAGCTTTAACCCTTTCACCATATTTCAACCAAAAAAAATAATTAAATTTACCTGGATACTGAACAAAATCCATCTGCAGTATTGTGGATTCTTCTGTGACAGATCTAAAATAAGGTCTATCCTTACTTCCCAAAACTAAGACTATAGGGTCTTTGGATAATAGACCCCAATTTGATGCCTTTTAGTGACATAGGTGTTAAATCACTGTGGTGCTAAAATGCGACTTTGGCGGTGAAAGGGTTAACGTAGGTGAAGACGGGGTAAAAAGTCCATGGGCGGGTAAGAAGCCCATGCCAATTATCTCATGAAATAAAGAACATTTCAGTCACATTATTGGTTTAGCGTTCGTCTCATGGGCAAATTTGACTGACATTTTCTGTATTTCATGAGATAATTGGGTGCATGGGCTTCTTACCCGCCCATGGGCTTTTT
>CM065687.1:39235262-39252762 GCA_017654935.2 Phymorhynchus buccinoides | reverse complement strand
GGACAAACACCACAACATCAGGATCAAAACGGGTAATTAGCTTTTGATTATTCCCTGATCTAGCAAAATTTCGACTTTTTTGTTGTTATCTTGATGCATTGAACATCCTTTAGTGTTCAGTAACCTATGTGTAACATGTCTGTTAGAAACAATTGTCAACAGTGTTGTTTTGGGTGTTCCTGTGCTCAATAGTAAGGTGTAGCTAACAAGACAAATGACTGCTCAGCAAACATTTTGATTCTAGTCAGTTTCCAGGGACACCATGAGAAAAGTGGATTCCAGGGACAGTGTGCCATTTTTGACTGTTTCCAGGGACAATTACCCCTTAGCCCTGTTAAGGAAAAGCAGACTTTATTCTATTCTTTACAAAATTATCAATGATAAATGGGAATGGGGGGGAATGGCTAAAGCACACTTCTAGTGAACATGGAGGATCACAAAAGAAATGCTATCAAATCAAATGGTTTTAGAATTTGACTCAAATGACACAATAAGCAGTCTTTAACCAGCGGTAATTCTTACGCATAGATGTGCGTCTATAAAATGAAATCTCCCATCTGATGCATTGGATTTCAGGTGCGCCAAGAAAACACGGCAAATTTTTCACCTGACGTACATTTTTTTAAAACAAAAATGTTAAAAAAAATGTTATGCAGAGATCCCGTAAAATATCCAGGTGACCGTCTAAAAAAAATCCAGAGGCATCTTGCATGTGCGGATTCTGACCCACTAATTTTGAAGACAGAAGCAGCACTGTTAACAACCAAGTTTCATATAGGATGCACACATATAATATATATCATCTTATGTTTCATCATCATTATTATTATGCAAACAAAATGAATACATGTAATCTGGAATAATTTTTTTTTTTTTTTTGTAAATCTGGCAGACACGGACAGAATCTTGCAGTGATCAGGAACAGAAAGGGAGGGAATAAAATAAATGTAATAAAAACCAGGAAAAGGAGGATAAAGGAGAGCGTGCACCGTGAGGTGATGATTGGGGTGGGGGTGGGGGTGGGGGAAGGTTTAAGACAGAAAGTGTAAGCTTGATGAAGAAAATGGTGATGCACGTATCACTAACAATGAATAAATCTTTTCTGTTAATGTCTCAGTTCACGCCAGGAGTGATTTTACACAGCATAGCAAAGAAATGCATGTATTATTGGATGTGCATGTGTGCATGTTTCTTTGTTGTTGTAAATAATGAAAGAAGAGAGAAAGGGGAGGAGGGAGATAGAGAGAGAGAGGATCTAGAAACACACACACACACACACTCACACACACACACAGAGGCACACAAACATGCAAGTGAGCGCACTCTGCACACACAGAGACAGAAACCTACGCATTGACAAAAACACAGAGAGTCCACAGACAAGTCTGAGAGCAAAGACAAAGACAAACATGTAGAACACAGACTTAGCAAGAGAAGCAGAAAAACAAGGGAAAATTAAACTTAAAAGAGAAACTGAAGCACTAAGAAAAACAAACATTTATAAGCATAACCAGGCAGGGGAGGGAGGGGGAGAGAGAGAGAGAGAGAGAGAGAGAGAGAGAGAGAGAGAGGGAGAGGGAGGGAGAGGGAGGGAGAGGGAGGGAGAGAGAGAGAGAGGGAGAGAGAGAGAGAGGTAGAGGGAGAGAGAGAGGGAGGGAGAGGAGAGGGAGGGAGAGAGAGAAGGGAGGGAGGGAGAGAGAGAGGGAGGGAGAGGGATGATGAGGGAGGGAGGGAGAGAGAGAGACGAGAGGGAGAGAGAGAGAGGGAGGGAGAGAGAGAGGGAGAGAGGGATGGAGGGAGGGAGACACAGAGAGAGAGAGAGGGAGGGAGAGAGGGATGGAGGGAGGGAGGGAGAGAGAGAGAGAGGGAGAGAGAGAGAGGGAGGGAGGGAGGGAGGGAGAGAGAGAGAGAGAGAGAGGGAGAGAGAGAGAGAGAGGGAGAGGGAGGGAGAGAGAGAGAGAGAGAGAAGAGAGAGAGAGAGAGAGAGAGGGAGGGAGAGGGAGGGAGGGAGGAGGGAGAGGGAGAGAAAGAGAGAGGGAGGGAGAGAGAAAGAGAGAGAGGAGGGAGAGAGGGAGGGAGAGGAGAGAGAGGGAGGGAGAGAGAGGGAGAGGGAGGGAGGGAGAGAGAGAGAGAGGGATGGAGGGAGGGAGAGAGAGAGAGAGAGAGAGAGAGAGAGGGAGGGAGAGGGATGGAGGGAGGGAGAGAGGGAGGGAGGGAGGGAGGGAGGGAGAGAGGGAAGGAGGGAGGGAGAGAGAGAGAGAGGGAGGGAGGGAGAGAGAGAGAGAGAACAGATGGAAAGAGAGAGGGAAACGGACATAGACAGAGAGAGAATGTGATTTCAGTTTCACTCATCAAGAGACAAAATAATCAGTCCTCTCACAGTTTACAGTTACTGAAATAATGAGTTATTAAGACATACAAACATTGGAAGACGACACACGAACAATACCACTGTATTACCAGACATCAAGATTTTACCGCTTAGCAAGTAAGGGTTTGACTAAAGAATGATTATCATAATTCAAAGCAATGGCGATGCAAGAAAACATTTGTTAAAAACTGTGCATGAAAGGAAGCAGAACTGACGTTAACAACGATCGCAACATAAATACGGTGCAGTGTGGACAATACTTTAACATTTTTTTTAAAAATATCAATTATTTACATTGCTACACCTAAAAACTAAAAATACATCCGCACTAGTCTAATTAGGGTCACACTAATCTAATTAGGGTCAGGGTCACACAGGGTCAAAGACTGTTTTACTTGCCAAAGGGTACAGAAAAATCCAAGATAGCTTTGATCTCATTTCCTTGCACACACATCCTCTCTTTCTCCCTTCTGAGTCCCCCCCCCCCCCCCCCCCCCCGCCCCACCCCCCCCCCCCCCCCCCCCCCCCCCCCCCCCCCCCCCCCCCCCCCCCCCCCCCACCCCCCCCCCACCCACCCCCCCCCCCCCCCCCCCACTCTTAACAAAAAGCAACAGATATTAACACACTACCAAAGACACTGAAAAGAAAAGACTAACATCCGGTCTCTTTTCCCTATATGAGTAGTGAGGACAGAAACAATGGTTATGTCCCTTAAAAACAGTACACATTTACACGTCGATAGGCCAGTTGAATTCTCCGTTCAAATTCCAGTCTGAGTTTTTAAGATAGCCTCCACTGTGTGTGGTGTACTGTTCCCACTAACGATAACTCTATCAGCCCGGTTCGCCGTAACTCTTAAGTAGTCCATCTTACCCTTTTAGAATCTTTGACACTACTCTCTTTCAATGTTCACATACATGATACGTCCCTCTATGCCTCTTGGAGGTGGTGGGGATGGGGTGGGTGGTGGGGTGGTGGGGGTGGTGATTACAACTACAAACAAACAGAATGAGGAATCTCAAAGCTCAGCAAACATATTTCACAATGATGATGAAGGTGATGATGGTGATTTTGGTGATATTTTCTAATGGTCCAAGCATTTTGCTACAATGACAAAAACACCCATATTAACTCAAAATAACTTAAAACACTAACAGACCTGCCTACCCCCAATTTCTTTTTTAGGTACTCCACGAAATAAAATTCCGTACTTTTTCTCAAAATTCCGTATTTTGCTAGGAGACCCCAAAACGGAACATTACAGAACATTAAACCGCCATGCGAAATGACGAAAAACGCTCGATTTTGACCGATCTTAGAAGACCTTAAGTTCAATTTTTTGCCGTATTAATTTTCCATTTACCGTACTGCAGTACTGGGGCTCAAAATCGTGTACAAAATACGGAAAAATCATATGGGTAGGCAGGTCTGCACTAACCCATCAAACACAGTTCCTACCTACCTAACATCCCATTGGCAAACAAAACACATCACGCTCCATAAAAACAAATTCACCACAAACGCATAATTCTAACTCGTAAAAACAAAAAGCACTAATTTACAGATTTTCTCTATTATATAAATATATTTTCACACAACCAAATAAAAACTCCAAGCTATTAGTTTGCAATGTGGTTGGCGAGAATGGAAATGAGTTAAACACACTGAAAGCAGGCAGATGCTGAAAGCTGTAGTTTATAACGGCCATTATTTAAAGACCCCGCACGTCACGTGTCACATTCCCTCTTATGCTAGGAAGATTTCTTAAGATTCCTTACTAGCTGTAAGAGGGAAAACATGTGAAAACCGTGATTTTGACACGTGACGTGGTGGGTCTTTAAAAAGGAAAGCTGCGCTCAGACACAAAAGACCAACTCAATATTGGCCAGCCAGTTTCAGTGACCTTCAGATAGTGATTCTTTATAAACACATTTTATCATTACAATCGATTATTGTAAAATTTGAAAGTGGGTAGTGCAGTACAATTATTCTGACCACGGCGCGATATATCGATACAATCGCCTTCCTCAACAGGAATAAAGAAACGTATATATATATATATTTACAAAAAAGTAAATCAGCAAAATTTATATAACTTTTTGTTTTGTTTTTTTGGAACACGAACATTACTCAAAGTTAACGTTAACTGGTTTTGTTTCTGAGGTTCACAAATAAAGACATTGGACACAGAAAAGTTTTTATTAAAGCAAACTATATATATATATATATATACACAGTGGAGAACTGATAACTCAAAAACACTGGATAACTCAAAATAATTTGGGGTCCCAGTTAGTATAATAATCTCTATGTTGAAAAGTCTTTTTAACTCAAAATACTGGCTATCTCAAAATAAAATTTCAGTCCCATCAATTTTGACTTTCAGCAATTTTCACTGTAGGTGGTTTTAGCAGGTACCTGTCTAGTCTGTCAACACTCAATGCGACTGTCAATATCGCTATGATTGCTTGTTGTCTGCGTTTGGGTGTGTGACATCACGGCAACCGACGATTGGTTGTTTTACGTGTTACGATAGAAAGAAATAGAATGGTCACACTAGACACTGTGATACAAAAATTATTTTTTTCATATTACCATATTTTACAACGCGCACTTACTCTATTTTCTTACTATTTTCTTACTCTATTTTCTTCAGTCGCATTATAAGACGCAGGGGTCACATTCTGGGGGAAAAGTATCGCCTTATAGTCCGTAAAATATGGTACGTAACACCAGTGCGTTGTGTTGTCATGGAGAAAGAGTGCAAAATGTAAACATGTACTTGGACCTTAAAGTACTTGGACCTTAAAGTACTTGGACCTTAAAGTACTTGGACCTTAACCAATACTCAAGCATAACTTTCCTACTATTATCGTCAACTCCTGAAACATGAAATTATAGTCTGTCTGAGCGCGCTCCAGGACCACTAGGGACACAAGTTTCGACAGTGACGCAGACGGACACAGCTGACGCACTTACAAGTGCAGCTTAACCCTTTCACCGCCAGACATATTTCAGCCAAACATTTCCATTTAATTTACCTGGGTAGAGAACAAAATCCATCTGCAGTATTGGTGATTCTTCTGTGACATATCTAAAATAACGTCTATCCTTACTTCCCAAAACTAAGACAATAGGGTATTTGGATAATAGACCACAATTTGATGCCTTTTAGTGACATAGGTGTTTAATCACTGTGGTGCTAAAATGCGACTTTGGCGGTGAAAAGGTTAAGCTCTACATACACCACGTATATAAAAAAACCACAAAAAAAACCACAGCTTACTTGTAAAGCAGTCTGAAAGGGAGTACAATCCAGAAAGAAGCATAGCAAAAAGACAGACACATGATGCAAATCAGTATACAGAAAATACATTTACTGGCATAGCAATATTTATTTGTTAACAAGAAATTGTTAGGATCCTCTAAATCTGTTGTCTTAAGTAACAGAGCTCTTTGAACCAGCAATGATTGTACATGTACTGTACCAGAGCTTCAGATTGTTTTCAAACTCCATGGGTCCTATGACCCCCGCTTACAGAAAATGATGGGTCAATTTCCAAAATAATAGGCCAATAATGTCTCACTGTGGCATTACAGTTACATTTTATTGCAGACGTCATGGGCCAGATGACCCCTTGCTGCATAAAATGAGGGGTCAAAAAATCACCACCAATAGGGGTCAATGACCTTGGGCCCGCTTACAATCTGAAGCTCTGCTATACCAAAAGCTAAAAGTACACAGTCACATAATGAAAAAGAAGGATTATGAAGCAAATTTAAAGCAGAACTTTGCTTACATCAAGCTAGAATTTAAAAAAAGCTGAATCTTAAACTGATTGCAACTAAAGTACTACCAATCCAAATGTGAAGCCATTTAGGCTAGCAATCAAGTACCAAAACAATGTGAAGATTTCACATGCATACACATGCAGAGATGTAATCAGACATATGAAGAGACAGACACGCAGACATAATAATGAACAGGCAAGCCACAAAGCTTGCACACACAAAACAGTCACAGAAAACATGATAGGAGTGAGAGGGAGGGGATATGCTGCAATGTCTTTGCAAATGTTTTAACAAAGTAGGCAACTTGTATGTATATATCACACATATGCACAAGCAGAGAGAGAGAGAGAGAGAGAGAGAGAGAGAGAGAGAGAGAGAGAGAGAGAGAGAGAGAGAGAGAGAGAGAGAGAGAGAGAGAGAGAGAGATGGTACAAGGGAAGTAATCTTATTTGGGTGGACATTCTTTTAGTTTTAACTGTGAAGAGCATGCAGTTGCTTCCCCTGAATCAGAAGTGATCGAGCAAGCAAGAGAGAGAGAGAGAGAGAGAGATGGTACAAGGGAAGTAATCATCTTTGGGTGGAAATTATTTTACTGTGAAGAGCATGCAGTTGCTTCCCCTGAATCAGAGAGCGAGCAAGCCAGAGAAGGGGGGGGGGGGGGGGGGGGGGGGGGGGGGAATTGTGTCTGAAAGTACAGGGCTTTTCTCATGAAGGTCACAATCTCTCATGACTGGCAAAGTCCATAGAAATGGAGGCAGTGGTTCATGCCAGATACACACAAACAGGAAAATAACAGTAAGTGAACTAAGAGTATCTTAGAAGAAAATAATATTCTGTTTGAACCTTTGTTACATTTACACACAAAAGTAGCCACCAACTACAAAATACATTTCTCACTGACCGGACATGCAGGCAAAAAGGGACGAAACAGAGACGTCGACAAACAGAGAGAGAAAAGTGGCACATTAATATGGACAAACGAAGAAATACACACGATGAATTTGAAAAATGACAAAACACAGAGATGATGAAAGAACTGAACAAGGGCGGGTGTGCACTCCCCCCCCCCCCCCCCCCCCCAATCATGATACAGTGTAACAGGCAACAATAGAAAAATACAAGCTTTTGGGCTCTTTCCACACAAAAAATGAGAGAGAGAGAGGAGAGAGAGAGAGAGAGAGAGAGAGAGAGAGGAGAGAGAGAGAGAGAGAGAGAGAGAGAGAGAGAGAGAGAGAGAGAGAGAGAGAAAGAGAGAGAGAATGAGAGAGAATTGCCGATAGAGAGCAGAGAGAGAGAGAGAGAGAGAGAGACGGAGAGAGAGAGAGAGAGAGAGAGAGAGAGAGAGAGAGAGAGAGAGAGAGAGAGAGAGAGAGACACCTCCTACTCATCGTATCTCTTTGCAGAGAGAGAGAGAGAGAGGGAGGGAGGGGGGGAGAGAGAGAGAGAGAGAGAGAGAGAGAGAGGAGAGGAGAGAGAGAGAGAGAGAGAGAGAGAGAGAGAGAGAGAGAGAGAGAGAGAGAGAGAGAGAGAACATTGAAACCGAGCTTACCGGAGCTGTAACTGTCAGTGGAGGACTGTGACACGGAGCGGCTGTGTATCCGAGGTCTGTTGGGGGCCAGGTTGTACTTGATCTCCTGCACACAAAACACACACACATCATCAAGTAATCATTATAATTATGCTTAAAATATTACAGTGGGATAGGTATTTAGGTATTAGGTACTTTATAGTCACAGATGCGTCTCTGTGAAATTCGGGTTGCTCCCACCTGGAGAGCGTGTCGCAGCCAGAGGCGCGCCACCCAATTTTTTTTTTTTTTTTTTGCATGCGATTTTTGTCACTGATGATGGGGGGGGGGTGGGGCGGCTGGGGGGGGGGGGGGGTGTAAATTTTGACCAAATGACAACTTTTTCGTTGCCATTGGGTTTAACGTATGCTAAGTGCATGGGCACACGGGACCTCGGTTTATCGTCTCATCCGAAAGACTCCACGTTCAGACCGTTAAGGCCTAGTGCAGAATGAGAGGAAAAAATCCCCTGTACCCAGGATTCCTGCTAACTCAAAAACACTTCATAATTTTCTGGTCCCAGTGTAATTCTTCTTCTTCTTCTTCTTCTCGTGCGTTCCCAGGCCATATGGCCATAATGGGTAAGGTACGTATGTGTCTGGTTTTCAGTTTTCACTGGTCTCCCCGCTGCGTACAGCCGACACATTCCAATTTCGGAGGAGCTCAAAGGAGAAAAATTATTTGGAAGATTCTTTTGAAAAAAGGCAGGAAGAAAAAAATGGCCAATAAGTCAGAAAGATAGTAGTTGATAGAAAGCAAAGGGAAAAGGCAGAGTCAAAGAGAGTGGCAGATTAGAGGAAGTTACAAGCACAGAACTTCCAGAAGGTGGGGGAACTATTTTTTACAAAAGACCCCCGGTATCCCCACGGGAAGGTCCCAGTGTAATAATCTCTATGCTAAAAGCGTCATTTTAACTCAAAATAATTATTGGCCATCTCAAAATAAAATGTCACTCCCTTCAATTTTGACTTCAGCGATGTTCACTGTATACACGAGACCCCGTACTGAAGATGCACTGAATCAATGTTTTGGGGTTGGATGGTGTGTTGGAACAAACTTCCTCTTTCCCTCCGTCAGCGACCGACCCTCTCTGCTTTCAAATCTAACCTCAAAACCCACCTGTTCCCCCGTCATTGAGGCTCCACTCTCTTCTCTCGTTTGCCTTTAGGTCTTTTTCTGCTGTATACCATTTATGTCATACGTGTGTGTTCGCTTTGTATTGCATTTTTGTTTGAATGCGTTATGAATGCGTTATGAATGCTAACGTGTGTGTGCGCTTTGATTTGATTTATATCAAGATTCAGCGCTGTATAAATACTGTATGTTGTTGTTGTTGTGTTTTCACATACATTCTGGCAGCAGAATAGACTGCAGTCCAATCCCCTGAAAACTACAGTACAAGCGCCATCAAGGCCTCAGACTGCAGAGGGGCAACACTAAAATCAGTTCCCAACAGGACCCCAAAAAGGCACAATGGAATGGAATGAGAAATCCCTTTAAAATTGATATCTAACAGAATAAGATAACAATCAATAAAAAGGCAAAACCCATGAGAATAGAATAGAAAGCCAATCCTCTGAACTTTGCAGATCCTCTCACAATGGACGATTTTCAGGAAAAAAAACAGGGGAGAGCACTTCGTGAAAATTAGAGTTGATTACCTCGACTTACTCGGTCAAAACCATAGCAACCATGGCGGCAAGGCGTCAAAGCTTGAAACCGCAGGATGCCAGTCAGCGACTTGCAAACTATTTTTTTTTAGAAAAATAAGGGGTGGCTAGTGGCTACAAACTGATAGAACTTGCAAACTGTGATGAAAATATATAAATGACAGCTATTTTAGAATGACGCACTGTGTTCTACATGCTGTGTGTCTCCTCAAACACACGAGGCGAGGGCTGGAGATCTACCTGATGGTAGAGTAACTTCCCTTGTTTTGACTGATTGAATTAGGCAAGATCACTCCCACACACCATGAAACTACTCCCCTTAATTATTTCAGAACAATTCTTATTCTGATGCCTGAATTAATGTATAACTTGTCTATGCATGAGACCCTCAAGGAAGATAGTGATACCCACATTTGTTTGGATTCCTTTTGATGCTGTGCTTGTTTTAAGCATACCTTTGTTTAGTATACCTTTGTTTCATACATTCTATTTTGCTTAGTGCTGGTTGGGTTTTCATACCCAAATTTTGCAAGGACAAGTGTGGTTTCTAAGTGGATCAAAGATCTGTGTGCTTTTCGCTCTGTGTGTCTTTCTGCATTAAGCACCTTCTAGTCAACAGAATCTTAACTAATGGAGTGATTTATCATGGTCAGAATCAGTGTACTTCTATCAGGCATGGGAATTAGAGAAGACAAAAAGGACTGAAAATTGGGGTCTGGAAGCAGGCATAGGAACAAGGAATACAAAAAACAACAACTGAAAACCGTGTGTTGGGATACAGCCCCCAGAAAATGAAGCTTCTTCTGTTATCTAAGCCTTAAAAACAGTATTACTGATATATTTAGTTCATTTTGCATTGATTTATAACCAATAACTTAAGTTTTACTCATTGGGCTTCTTTTTTTATTTTTACCTCATAAATGTCCTCTTGGACCATCAAAAAAGCTGAAACTTGCAAAAAAAAGACTGAAGAGGACCATCAAAAAAGCTGAAATCAGCCAAAAGACTGACAATTCCCATGCAATGTTCTTCTTCTTCTTCTGCATTCCTAGGCCATATGGCCATAAGGGGTGAGGTACATTATGTGTCCGGTTTTCAGTTTTCACTGGTCTCCCTGCAGCATTCAGCAGACACATTCTGATTTTAGAGGAGCTCAAAGCAGAAAATTATTTGGAAGATTTGTTTTTTTAAAGGCAGGAGAATGGGCCCCAAGTCAGAAAGATAGTAGATAATAGTAAGAAAAGGAAAAGGCAGAATCAAAGAGAGTGACAGATTAGAGGAAGCTGCTAGCACAGAACTTCCAGAAGGTATGGGAACTATTTGTACAAATGAAAGATCAAATGGCCGATTCCACCAATTTCCCAGACCAATGCAAGGGAAAGAAACCCTTCCACTTGGTTTTGTTATTCACAGAGACAGATTTATTCATTACTTCCCTTGGAAAATATTGGTTAATCTGGTCAGTATTTTCTTGCATTTTTCATTCGTAGTGCTATAGCTGAAAGTACATTTATGTGCTAGTCACCACCATTTTCTTTCCTTTATACTGAAATGGGCAACCCTGTTTAGAATAATCATTTCCTGGAGGTGGTGATGGGGGTAATGGCAAAGATTGTATTTAACCCTCTTTGGTAATGGTAGTGGTGAGTGGGTGTGACAAATAGTTTGTGTGTGTGTGTGTTCTTCAGTTTAACGTCCTTCCACTATTAAAGTGATTCAGTTTGTGTGTGTGTGTGTGTGTGTGTGTGTGTGTGTGTGTGTGTGTGTGTGTGTGTGTGTGTGTGTGCATGTGTGCGTGCGTGCATGTGTGTGCATGTGTGTCTGTGTGTGAGCATGTGCACGTGTGTGTGTGTGTGTGTGTGTGTGTGTGTGTGTGTGTGTGTGTGTGTGACTGTGTGTGTGTGTGTGTGTGTGTGTGTGTGTGTGTGTGTGTGTGACTCTGTGTGTGTGTGTATGTGTGTGTGTGCGCGTGTGTGCGTGTGCATGCGCAAGCACTCGCACGCGCGAGCATATGCGTATATCCGTGTTTTAGGGAGAAAGATAGGGGTCAATGGAAGGTCAGGAAGCAGTCATTATCACCTAAAGGTTTAATAATTTGCTGTCAGTGATAGCCCCAGCTGACCAGAAGACCTTGGCAGGAGCGTTGGATGGACAGTGGGGAATTGTGTGTGGCGGACACTTGTGAAGGACACGCTGTGTGTCTGCCCTCTAATTAATGCTTAGGTTTAGTCTCTCTGGACATAAGTCTTCTCCACACCCATTTATGCAAAACAATAAATCTTTTAACCCTTTCACCGCCAGACATATTTCAGCAAAAAATGTCCATTAAAATCACCTGGGTAGAGAGCAAAATCCATCTGCAGTATTGGCGATTCTTCTGTGACACATAAAATATTCTATCCTTACTTCCCAAAACTAAGACAATAGGGTCTTTGGATAATAGACCCCAATTTGATGCCTTTTAGTGACTGTGGTGCTAAAATGCGACTTTGGCGGTGAAAGGGTTAAAGGACAAGGAAACGAGGACAAAATTATGAAAATAGTAACAGGAAAAGGGAAAGCCAGTGGGGCTGGAAGGCTTGGGGGTTAAAAAATGGGGGTGGGGGGGGGGGTGGGGGTAATGAGAGTCACACTAGTTTTACCTTCTTGGGGTTACTTTTAACGTTCTGTCTCTTGGCTGAGAGAGTGAGTATGTATCCAGGGCAAGGCACCATCACTATAAAACAATCCCAACCAAGCTTTTTCAGAATAGCAGCTGTCTCCTCGGTTATCTGGAGTTCATGGTAGGACAGGACTGACTGGTGACTATCACCGGAGAGCATTAGATTACGGACATGTAAACCCAGCGTTTCTCAAAACGTACAGATTGTGAGTGTTTACGCACTAGAGCTCTCAAAGCACACCCTATAATCTCAAACCATGCGTGAGATTTACCCTTTCAAATCTCAAGTAGTGCGTGAAATGACGCATTAAAATGATGACTTGTACATGACACAGTCGTCGCATTTCAGTATGCTATTAATGATGTTGATTGTATTTAAATCGCATGCAAGGCCTATCTAAGCTACAGCCACAAGCTGGAGTCGATAGCCTAGAAAAAAGCCCTAATTGTTAAAAGCTTGTTGCTCGCTCTCTCTCTCTCTCTCTCTCTCTCTCTCTCTCTCTCTCTCTCCTCTCTCTCTCTCATTCTTAACATTTTGAATCTCTTATCTTGAAAGTTATTGTTGTGTGCCTTTGTGACTTAATTATGGGAACAAAGCGTGCTTGTGTGTGTGTGTGTGTGTGTGCGTGTGCGTGTGTGTGTGTGTGCGTGTGTGTGCGTGCGTGCATTAGTACATGTGTGCAGGTGCATGTTTACGTGTGCGCGCAAGAAGCTAGGAGGGGTTTTCCCCACGTTTTCATTTTGACCCTTCAAAATTTGAAAAATGGGGTGAAAATATAACAGGTGAGCGTACCTCTTAGGAGAGGATAAAATCAGAAACCCTGAAATCATCTCTGTTGACACACACACACAATGCTATGCAGACACACTGTACTATACTATGAAATATTGTGTCCTTCAGGTTCAGGGTGTGGGGGGGGGGGTGGGGTGGGTGGGGGGGGGGGGGGGGGGGGGGGGGGGGGGGGGGGGGGGGGGGGCCTTGATCTCATTAGTCAGCCAAATCCCCTGTTGTTCTTGCTGGCATCAGACACAAATGCTGAGGCTGAGGGAATGAGCAGATGTCACTTACTTCCCTCCCACTGGGGGACCCGTAGCAGATTGCTTTTAGGGAATGAAAATGTTCTCCTTTACAGCAAGCATAATTAATTAATAATAATAATAAAAATAATAATAATAATAATAATAATAGTGAACGATTTATATAGTGCACTCTTCCACGAAATGTGGAGCTCCATGCGTTTAACAACAACAAAAATTAAACGCAAAAAAATAAAATAATCGCTCGCACACATGCAAATAGGCATACACATACATCCCCCCACCCACCCATACACACATACACACACACACACATACACACATATATCATCACCACCACTCACAACCATAGTGCTTGGTTTACAACTAATTACAACTATAGTGCTTAGTGTAAGCTGCTGAGCAAGAATTCAGGTTCAACATCCCCATAAACAGAAGATGATATTCAGATATGGCTGGCTGACAAGGGTATTTACTTCCATTAACTTAAAGGAAACTATAATGGTATCTTCGATTGTCTATCTATCTATCTATCTGTCTGGGTGTTTTTTCATGCATGCTGCATATTTGCTATAAAACAACAACAACATATAAATACAAGCAAGCAAACAAACAAACTTAAGAGAATATTTTTTATGACATCTTGTGAAAAGCTTGAGTGTCAATCAAAAAATAATCATCTGCGGAAGTTTTGAGTTTGTCCAATTTTTATAATGAAATATTATATATTCTGTCCTTTCACTGCGGTGAGACATGCTTTATCATAAAGCTTATTGAACTGTCTTCAGGTTTAGCGATTGTGTTCATTCAAAGCAAATGTAGGAGTTTGTGGGACACCCTATCACATAGGCAGAAGTTTGTTTGTTTGTTTGTTTGTTTTATTGTTTTCTCTTCTGTTATTTATTGCAGGAACATGGATTGTCCATTTTAGAATAATTGATTTGTAACATTTCTCCCTCACTCAAGTCCCCTTACTGTTTCTCTGTTTCATGAATTTTGAATATTTTACATAGATTACAAATCTCTCTCTCTCTCTCTCTCTCTCTCTCTCTCTCTCTCTCTCTCTCTCTCTCTCTCTCTCTCTCTCTCTCTCTCTCTCTCTCTCTCTCTCTCTCTCTCTCAGGATCTCTCTCTTCTCTCTCTCTCTCTCTAGAGAAATCTCTCTCTCTCTTTAAACAAATCTCACACACACACGCGTGCGTGCATACACGCACCTAGCGCACGCGCACACTGATGGTTCCTGCATAGATAGAAAAACAGGAAGTGCATTTTTAATACCAGACTTAAAAATAGAGAAATCCTTTTACATTGGTTTAAACAAATCGATATTTACAGCAGAATTAACTGCAATGCTTATGGCTTTACATTACTTTATTAGCTTTCCAAAACATATATTTCCTGTTCTTTAATTTCCTGTGTGCATGCCTATCCATTCATATTGATCGTACATACATATGCATAAATACTCACATACACACACCTAGATATACATGAACACATTCACATTTTACATACATACCCCCACCCCCACCCCACCCCCTCTAATATCACGAGAAGTTGGATAGACACATATCACACACTGAGAAAGAAAAGACTGGGGTGAAATAGTAGAACAAGAAATGGGATAGAGAAGGGAATAGAAGGGATAGTCATATAGTGGGTGACAAAAGAAATGAAAGGGAAGAAAGGGAGAAGGAAGGTGGAGGTGGCACACAGGGGAGTTGGTGATAAACGGACAGGAAAGCTCCCCCACCCCACCCCACTCCCCAAATAAATACACAGCATCATCATCATCATATAGTAAAAAGCCAACTGTCCGTCCGCGTGTGTGTGTGTGTGTGTGTGTGAAACACAAAACGGGCCTTATAACTCCGCCGTTTTTCGACCGAATCGCTTCAAATTTGCTGTGAGCCCTAACGGGGCGATGGCAACGGCAACCGAGGCGGCCGTGTCATTTGCGCGGTTTCGCAAATGCGCGAAACGCGCATCCGCCGGTCTCTCGGCGCCCGTATGTCCGGCGTTTGCCTTCGAATTTGGCAGGAAGATGACCGGGGCCGGGGACTATCCGTGTGCCAAACCGGAAGCGAATCGGTTCAGAAACGCGCGTGCTAGACGCCGCTTCACCTTTTCACGAATAACTCCGCCGTTTCTTAACCGAATCGCCTCAAATTTGCTGTCAGGCTTGCTATGACCCGGGCAAAGCATGGCAGGAAATTTGAACAGCATCCGTTCATAAATGCGCGCGATATGCACCAATTTACAGTTTCGCTCACTAGGCGAAACGACATATGTCCAAACGTGCTGTTATTAAAGGGGGGGGGGGGGACTGCTGTGGGCATGAGACCATGGTTCACACGTGCTGGGGTGACGAGTAGGTCAGCCAGCTGGTTATGGGGGGGGGGGGGGGGGGGGGGGGGGGGGTGGGGGGGGGGGGGGGGGGGGGGGGGGGGGGGGGGGGGGGGGGGGGGGGGGGGGGGGGAGGGGGGTGGGTGGGGGGGGGGGGGGGGGGGGGGGGATGGGGGGGGGGGGGGGGGGGGGTGGGGTGGGGGGGGCGGATGGGGGGGGGGGGGGGGGGGGGGGGGGCAGTGGAGATTACAAGGGGATGACACTACACGTATCTGTATTATTAAAAAATCGGGACTTTACTGGCTTGCACTGCCTCCGGGCATTGCCTCCAGTATTGTTCAATACTGCCATGGGGCTAAAACTGCCATGGGAATTAACTGCCACGGGGTGATTGCTAGTGTTTTAGAATTCTTAAACAAATGAAACTAGGACAAGTATGACAGACGGAAATTGTGTTTAGATTGTTAAAACCCAGGGAACGTCAGCAACTAATTGGAGTTTGCAGGCAATTCTGTCAGCGTTTTCCCCAACCTTACATGATTTCATTAGGGAGCTTCATCATCGATGATTAAATGAATAATGAAAAGCAAAAACAAAACACGAAATCAATGCAATCAACATCAAACACGCGTGCAAACACACTGCGCATGCGCGTGCACACATGCGTGCGTGCGCAAATACCAGTATACACACACAGAGTGCGTGTGCACGTATGGTACTGAAATGCATGTATGATATAGACACATACTATGCAGCAACTAACGCACTCAGAATTATACAGATTGTACACAAAGGCATACGCGACTGCAAAGTCACAAAGATAGAGAGGCATACAATGGAAACACCCGAACGCCCACTTAAAAAACACGTAAATATTTCGATTTTTATTCTTTGTCGCATACACCCAGCCACGGACTGCTAGATAGAGAGGCAGACACATAGAGGCAGACACATAGACAGACTGACACACAACACACACACACACACACACACACACACACACACACACACACACACTCGCACACGTCTTTTTTCTGTAAATCATCATAATAATATCTCTGTCACAAACACACACATAATTATACTCACTCTCTCTCTCTCTCTCTCTCTCTCTCTCAGCCATGCTATATATATCAAGGGCTCCGACAGGAAGCTTACGCTATTAGGGGAAGACGGGGTAAAAAGCGCATGGGCGGGTAAGAAGCCCACCCCAATTATCTCATGAAATGAAGCAAATTTCAGTCTCATTTTGCCCATGAGACGAGCGTTAATGTCTAGCATTCGTCTCATGGGCAAATTTGACTGAAATTTTCTTTATTTCATGAGATAATTGGGGTGGGCTTCTTACCCGCCCATGCGCTTTTTACCCCGCCTTCCCCTATATCTGGATGACACAAGCATATTTCTGGGTCGAAGTATATAATCGAAAAAAACGCGGATTTGGAACACGTGAGAAGGGATAATAAAACGGGTCTGGTGGCGAGGCTTTATCTAATACCAAACAATAATCATAACCGTAATCGTTAACATTACGAGACAAGAGGGGGACATCGGCCGAAAGTTGGTTAAGCTTTGAGGAAGACTTCTTGGAAGGGGGGGTAGAGAGGGGGAGAGGAGGGGGTGTGGGGGCAGACGGAGAGGCAGATAGACGGGGGTGGGGTGTGGGTGGGTGGGGGGGGGGGGGTGGTGACATCATCAAAACAATGAATATGTCCATAGAAAGTAAGAGATCCGTGGGTCTGCATTATCTTTATTTAAATAATAAAAAAAAATTAAAAAAGGAGAGAGAGAGAGAGAGAGAGAGAGAGAGAGAGGAGAGAGAGAGAGACGAGAGAGAGAGAGAGAGAGAGAGAGAGAGAGAGAGAGAGAGAGAGAGAGAGAGGAGAGAGAGAGAGAGAGAGAGAGAGAGAGAGAGAGAAGAGAGAGAGAGAGAGAGAGAGAGAGAGGAAGAGAGAGAGAGAGAGAGAGATTGATTAAAAATCAATTATAGTTTTACATACTACTGTGTCTGTATTATATCTCGAAAAGAGAAACCGAATACAATTCCTTTCAAA
>CM065687.1:39220262-39230262 GCA_017654935.2 Phymorhynchus buccinoides | reverse complement strand
GAGAGAGAGAGAGAGAGAGAGAGAGAGAGAGAGAGAGAGAGAGAGAGAGAGAGAGAGAGAGAGAGAGGAGAGAAGAGAGAGAGAGAGAGAGAGAGAGAAGAGAGAGAGAGAGAGAGAGAGAGAGAGAGAGAGAGAGAGAGCTTCATGCCCGAAAAGCTCGCAAAATGTCAAGGCAACTTTGCTAGAACATAATCTCTGCATTATTATCCGGATTATATAACACACAAACTCGACTTTTTAATTTTCCTTCTCACTTGCTTAAAAAGTTGCTTCCTTGATGTTCACGAGTTTGTGATCTTACGTAAGCAAGATGCCCCCCCCCCCCCCCCCCCCTTTTTTTCTCATTTCTAAGCCCGTATTCCCCCCTCCCTCTCCCTCACCCGCCCCCCCCCCCCTCCTATGTTTTAAAAATCCCTGGTGTGATCTTTAACCCTTTCACCGCCTATGTCGCATTTTAGCACCACAATGGTTTTTAACACCCATGTCACTAAAAGGCATCAAATCAGGACCTGTTATCCAAAGACCCTATTTTCTTAATTTGGGGAGGTAATGATAGGCCTAATGTTATAAATGTCACAGAGGATTTTGCAAATATTGCAGATATTTTTTATTTTCTCTACCCAGTTAAGTTTAATGGTATTTTTTGGCTGAAAAATGGCTGGCGTCGAAAGGGTTAAAACAAAGACACATCACATGCGCCTGAACGGTTGAGTAGACTGCACCGAAAACAAAAGATAACGTGAAATACATTATGGTACAAGTTTGTAAACGGGGCCGCGCGACACACAATACACACTCACTCTCTCTCTCTCTCTCTCTCCCCACTCTCTCTCTCTCTCTCTCTCTCTCTCTCTCTCTCTCTCTCTCTCTCTCTCTCTCTCTCTCTCTCTCTCTCTCTCTCTCTCTCTCTCTCTCTCTCTCTCTCTCTCTCTCTCTCTCTCTCTCTCAACAAATCTCCCTCCCTCCGCTTAGCTGTGTATTTAGATAAAGGCATTCAAAGTACGTTATTTGAATCTCTGCTTGAGTGAATCCTGTCTCCATATGTCTCGAATGCGCGAGACTGTTTGATTAATTGTTTGTATATTATATCTGTGAATGTGCATGTACTTTCTCAATCAATCTAATTAGCCCACTTTTTTTTGTAACCATCCCTGTGACATGGGCCAATGGCCTATTCATAAAATCGTTCAGTGTTTAGGTGTTCAGTGTTCAGGTACGTTATTTGAATTTGCTTGAGTGAATCCTGCATCAATATGCATCGAATGCGTGAGACTGTTTGATTCATTGTTTGTATATTATGTTTGTGCATGTGCATGTACTTTGAAATCAATCATAATTAGCCCACTTTTTTTGGTAACCATCCCTGTGACATGGGCCAATGGCCTATTCATTAAAATCGTTCAGTGTTTAGTGTTCAGTGTTCTCTCTCTCTCTCTCTCTCTCTCTCTCTCTCTCTCTCTCTCTCTCTCTCTTTCCCCTCCTCCTCCTACTACTGCTGCCGCTGCTATCATATTATTACTACTACTACTACTACCACTACCGCACACAAACACACGCGCGCGCGCGCACACACACACACACACACACACACACACACACACACACACGCCTTCATTCCTGCGCACAGCTAGAACAACACAATTTGTGACAAAGGTGTTTTATATATAAAAGAGGAGAAAGAGCAAAAAACGATGACAAGAACCTGTTTGACCTTTCGCACCTCTCCTGTCATCATTACAAGCATCACAGAACAATGAAACGCGAGATGCTCAAGTCTAACAGAAACCATACACTGATGTAGCCGATGTCTGTGACTGGAAGCCGCGCCGCGTCAAAATCAATCAACGTATTTTCTTTTTTTTTCTCCATTTTTTTTTTTTTTTCAATTTCTCGATGCGTTTCGATGCGATGATAGGCATTGAGTGAGAAAGAGACACGCGTGTTAAGTCCTTTCGCGGACATTTTGTCCTCTCGCGGATACCATGAGCCTAGGGGTCTCCCATAACTATAATATATTATATTTATATTCTTGATCAACATTTCACAACCTATTCAGATCCTGAATATTTGAACCGTCAGTGCAAACCTCCGCCGAAGAAGACTCACAAAACCGACATTTCCTTCCTTCCTTCGTGTGTCGCGCTGTATCTCGTGAACCAGCGGGTAGAATGGCTTCACATTTTGCGTGGTAGTGTAACATGGCGAGTAATGAAATAAATACTTGCAATAATAAAGGGTTTTTTTTAAAAGCAGAAACATGGTAATTTTAGACTAATGTGCACGTAAGGATAAAACAACCGCGCGAGGACTTAACACACGCGGTTAGTAATAATAAAAGAGTGGAGGGGAGGGAACTCCGAAGGAAAAGGGAGCATGCAGGCTTGCGTGTGTCTATGTTCCACATTTCCATCTTTGCTTTAATTCTTCTCGCGCCATGTATTGTGTTGTTGTTGACGTTTTGGGTTGTCTATGGCTTGTACCCACGTGTCGTCATATCCGGCCACAAGGAGCGTGCCATAATATGGGAGACCGCCATCTTAGTCAGAAACTTTGTTTGAAAAATGCCAGATCGATGCTGTTTACACACAAATCTGACTAAGATGGCGACACTTCCGTTGGAAGGGTCGAGATGCGCACGCAGGTGGGGGGGGGGGGGGGGAGCCATTGCATCCCAACCGACAAGAGGGGTGCAACTTTTTTTCTTTTTCAAATGCGCATGCATTGCTTTGACGGTGGGAGAAAAAAATCTGACATAAGCTCTGAAAATAGACAAACACATGGCAGGGTACTTGGCAGTGAATGTCTTTGCATTTGATGGGAGTGAAGTGTGATGTACTGGGCGGATACATTTGCCCATGGTGCTAGAAGAGCTAAAGGATTCCGTCCATATTCCACCACTGTCTAAGTTCAAAGTTAACCCTAACCTAAACCCGGAACTTTTAACCTTCGCTTAACTTTTTTTGTACGGAATGCACTTTCATGTGTGTGGTTTTTGTGTGTGTGTGTGTTTTGGAAGCATGGCTTAGAACTGTATTTCTGGCAAATGGTCAGCTAGTAGAAGCAAAACTTAGAAGGACTGAATCATTTCCGCATAGAAGTATCATTTTCTAACCATCTTAGTTTTGATTCAAAACCTTCCAAACTCCTCGACCCCTATCAGAGCACAGAGAGGGGGGGGAAGGAGAGAGAGAGAGAGAGAGAGAGAGAGAGAGAGAGAGAGAGAGAGAGAGAGAGAGAGAGGGAGGGAGGGAGGAGGGAGGGAGGAGAGGGAGGGAGGGAGGGAGAGAGGGAGAGAGGAGAGAGAGAGAGAGAGAGAGAGAGAGAGAGAGAGAGAGAGAGAGAGAGAGAGAGAGAGAGAGAGAGAGAGATGTAACGCACTCTTACTTAGTTAAGTTATCAAGATATTCTGGGGGAAGAAGCTTTTGTGTACAGTAAACAGTCCCCAGGCGTCAAAGGCATCGGCGTCAAGTTCTGTTCCAATTGTTCTTTACCATCTTTGCAAAGGAATCAGGCATTCCCACCGAATTAAAAATGTGCACCCCGGATTAAACAAGGGCGATGTAATCAGTGGAATCCAATGAGAGACTTAGTGCGATTTTTCTCACGCCAGAGGGCATGACGCTCGTGTGGGGCTAATCCTCTCTATATTATTAGTTGGGGATAAAGAAAGAGAGAGAGACAGTGAGTGGTCCTACCATCACTCTCTCTCTCTCACTACGCCCAAGTAAGAAAATCGCGTGATAAGCCCCTAGTGCATTGACTGCCCTCTGGCGTGAACAATATCGCCATAGGTTGACCATTATCAGAGCACGCGCATGTTCAAACATGTTCTCATTCCCAAGTGAGGAAGAGAGAGAAACGATAGGTAGAAAATTACCGATTTATCATAACTAAGTCGTATGATTTGATTTTGTACCATTTTACATACATTTTTACATCCACACGAGTTACTGCTGTATACTCTCCATGCCCTTCCGACAGCTTAAAACTAATGAAATTGAACAAATCGATTACGATACCAAACGGACTATCAATGCGATGGTCCATCAGAGCCAAAGTGAGACAAACAAAGCATCATAACTCAATCAAACAATGACTGCAGAAATCGCCTTTAAAGGACCCTCCTTTTTATACACAGCAGTCTTTTTCAACAATGGTGGAGAGGCCGACATACAAACAAATCAACATTGCTTTTTGGATTCAATTAGTTTTCATCATCTCAAAAACTGCAGCATGCATTACAATGATCGTGTTTGTAACAGTAACAACAATTAGTTACCTTTAACTAAAACAAGAAATCATTTGCACAAATACAAACAATAAGATTGCTTTTTGGATTCAATTAGTTTTCATCATCTCAGAAACTGAGATGCAGAGAGATCGTGAGAGTAACAGTAAGAGACAATTAGAGACCTTTAACTAAAGAGAGAGAAATCAGAGCACAAATTGTTCAGAAGAGAGAGTAAGTCGTCCTTTTAATGCACTTACATTCAAAAAATCTTCTGGACAAAAACACAATGATGTCAAATTCTTATACTACATGCACTTTCGATGAATAAAAAAGAAAGAAAAAAAAGTCCATTTCATATTTGTGTTAAATTTTATAGTTTAGCTGTAGAAAGCAAGCCACCCTGAAACAAATCAGTCACTAACGAGAAAGGGCGTAAAAGGGCCACGAGGCCCACTTCTAGTCCTAATTATTACTACTACTGCATTTGACCCAATGTGTAATTATGACATGCATTGTTATCACAATGTTGTGAATGGGGCCGTTTATGTCTCTGTTCGATCAGTGACGAACACAATTTTCCGCTTGGCATGATTTCACTGATTCACATGCACACATTTCTCATTTTCTACCTTTTTCTTTTCTCTCTTATCCAATCGCACTAATATGTGAACACCGTTGCACCGGTGTCTATTCTAGCCACACGCCCCTCCTACACACACACACACACACAACACACACACACACACACACACACACTTTCTCTTGATTTTCACTTCCCATCTTTCCTATGTTTTCACATTGATTCTCTCTCCATCCACCCACCCATCCATCTATCCATATCCAATCTGTAAAGCAATATGGCGACAGCTGCAATTGTCATGTGCATGCTAGCTCTCTCTCTCTCTCTCTCTCTCTCACTTCTCTCTCTCTCTCTCTCTCTCTCTGATCAGTACTCTTTAAAGTACAGGAACTGCTTAAAAAATAATGTAGTATTGTATTGCTGATGTAGTACTCTTAGAAGGACGAGAGACTGAGAGAAGAGAGAGAGAGAGAGGAGAGTATTGAGAGATGAGAGAGAGAGAGACAGAGAGAGAGAGAGAGAGAGAGAGAGAGAGAGAGAGAGAGAGAGAGAGAGAGAGAGAGAGAGAGAGAGAGAGAGAGAGAGAGAGAGAGACAGAGAGAGAGTGAGAGAGAGAGAGAGAGAGAGAGAGAGAGAGAGAGAGAGAGAGTTGAGAGAGAGAGAGAGAGAGAGTAAAAAGAACCCAAAAAGAGTTGTACGAGCTGTGATAAGAGTCAATAAAAGCAGCCATTGAAGGCTGATTTATTATTCCACTTCCAGACATACCATTTAACAGGATCAATAATTCAAAGGGGAAAACAATGCCAGAAGAAAGTAATGTGGAACAGAGCACTATGGCACAATGATATTTAGTGCAGTGCAGAACATTATAGTGTATAGGTTAAGTAGAATAGCAAAGTGTAGTGTAGTGTAGTGTAGTGTAGAGTACAGTGACTGTAAAGCTAAGAGCAGAGTAGGGAAATGAAGCGTTGAGTAAAATAACCTGTAGCATAGGCCAGTTTCCTGTTGAATAAATATAACTTTATTCAACTGGCGTTATACTACTGTAGAGGTTAAGTAGAATAGCAAAGTGTAGTGTAGTGTAGTGTAGTGTAAAGTACAGTGACTGTAAAGCTAAGAGCAGAGTAGGGAAATGAAGCGTTGAGTAAAATAACCTGTAGCATAGGCCAGTTTCCTGTTGAATAAATACAACTAAAATGGGGAAAAAGCTTGCACGTATTGTAAACGTATAATAATAATAATAATAATAATGGCAATTTCTAGCGCTTAATCTTAAATAAGCCCTAAGCGCTTACAATAATAAATAAGTTCTTAATAATTTAAAAAAAACCATCAATAGAAACAAATGAACGTCAAAAATGTGTTAAAACACTACACACACACACACACACACACACACACACACACACACACACACACACACACACACACACACACACACACACACACACAATAAATCGAGGGGTGAATGCCAGAACTGTCTATCTGTGTTCTTTATTCCTTTTGAGATAGACCGTTCTGGCAGGCAACCCTCGAAATGCATACACACACAAACAAACGCGCGCGCGCGCGCGCGCACACCACGCAACGACGCAAGCACGCACGCGCACACAAACACACGTGCATGGAAGGGACAAAGTACTTTGAAAGGAAATGAAGCAGACTATGATTTGAAGAGAGTAGTTTTGAGAGAAGACTTAAATGAAGAAAGGGAGGTGGCAGAACGGAGAGGTAAAGGGAGTTTATTCCAAGTGGAATGAACCTGAAAAGAGAAAGAACGTTCGCCAAGGGTTCTGGTGCGGCAACGAGGGATCTGGAGGAGACGTATGGTGTGTATGTAGGCGCGCGCACACACACAGTTACAAATTGCCCCCCCCCTCCCTCCCCATCCACTCTATTTCATCATAATACATACGTTTTTGATAGTTATTGTATACGAGTTTATCATCACAAGCAAGCAAGCAACAACAACAACAAGCAACACTAAATAATATATGATTGACGGGGAAAGAGGAGGGTGATGAAGAAGCCTTTCCCGCTGCATAACTGACATTACAGTGAGTGGCAATGAATCAACTCAACACTGTTCTGAACAACATCCGAACCATTTCATCGAGGACTATGAACCAAACAATTTATAAATCAATAAGTATATCTCTACCACCTCATACATACGTACATCTCCCGTCTATTATTACTATACCGTTTTCCCACGCTAACTCATTTCCTTCACACGAGGTATCATTGCGCACCTTATTATGTGAACACTATCGTCTCTTTCTTCTCACACCTCCTTGCTATTCAATTAGAAGGTAAATCGAGAGTTCAGTCGTTCACTTGATCGATCGTACTCTGTATTTATCTTCTTCTTCTGTCTTTATAAAGCGCTAAGTCTGGCTGAGGATGTTTGTCTGTCTGTCTGTCTGTCCATAAACAAATGGCATTAACTCTACTACTGGAACGGGCATTTGCTTTCATGCAGGAGTGTTCTCCTCGATCTATGTGTAGACTACTAATTTGCCCGAAGTGTGGTGTGTGTGCCCGAGTGTGCGCTGACCTCTCTAGATTCAGAGAGAGAGGAAGGAGAGAGATTAGAGAGGAGAGAGCAAGAGAGAGAGAGAGAGAGAAGAAAGAGAAAGGAGACACCGGCCACGTTACACACCATGCTTAGGTCTATTGAAGAGTTGTCTAGGGAGAGAGACTGAAGGTTTAAAGTCATTGAGATAGAGGTAGATAACAACAGAGGGAAGAGAGGGAGAGAGAGAGAGAGAAGTTTGAGGAGAGAGAGAGGAGAGAGGAGAGAGAGACGAGAGTCATGAGAGGAGAGAGTGAAAGAGTGTGTGTGAGAGAGGGAGATGTGATGTGTGAGTGTGTGTGAGATAGTGAAGTAAGCATGAGTCTGAGTGAGCGAGAGATGAGAGAGAGAGAGAGAGAGAGTGAAAGAGAGAGAGGGAGGAGAGGGTGAGAGAGAGAGAGAGGGAGGGATGAGAGAGATGAGAGATAGAGAGAACATGAGAGAAGAGAGAGAGAGAGGAGAAGACGAGAGGAGAGAGAGAGAAGAGAGAGAGAGACAGTCGAAAGGAAACATTACACACCCAGGGATTAGGCTATGAGAGGGTGAGGCGAGAGAGAAGGGGGGGGGGGAGTGATAGACTCAGCCAGAGAGAGACGTAGATGTAGGACAGAGAGAGAGAGAGAGAGAGAGAGAGAGGAGAGAGAGAGAGAGGAGGAGAGA
The DNA here is from genome assembly GCA_017654935.2 of Phymorhynchus buccinoides. Classification (NCBI taxonomy): domain Eukaryota; kingdom Metazoa; phylum Mollusca; class Gastropoda; order Neogastropoda; family Raphitomidae; genus Phymorhynchus; species Phymorhynchus buccinoides. Next base: position 39,222,216 of record CM065687.1, on the reverse strand, counting down.
GAGAGAGAGAGAGAGTGAAAGAGAGGGAGAGAGAGAGAGAGAGAGAGAGAGAGAGACGAGGAGAGAGAGAGAGAGAGAGAGGAGAGAGAGGAGAGTGAGAAGAGAGAGAGAGAGAGAGAGAGAGAGAGAGAGAGAGAGAGAGAGAGAAGAGGGAGGAGAGAGAGAGACTGAAAAATAGAGGAAGAGAGATGAAATCGAGAGATTGCAGGTCTAGGGAGGAGAGTAAGACAAGGTGAGAGAGAGAGAGGCGAGAGAAATATTACACATGGTAGAGGGATGAGAGATTGGGAGAGAGAGGAGGAGGGGGAGAGCGAGAGAGAGAGAACAGAGAGAGAGAGAGAGAAGGGAGGAGGAGAGAGAGAGAAGAGAGCGAGAGAGGGAGATTAGACGAGAGAGTGACAGAGAGAGAGGGTGAGAGCGAGAGGCGAGAGAGGGGGGGGATGAGATAGACTGTATATGTAACAACAGAGAGAGAGAGAGAGAGAGAGGAGAGAAGAGAGGAGATGAGAGAGAGAGAGAGAGAGAGAGAGAGAGAGAGAGAGATGAGAGAGGGTGAGAAGAGAGAGAGAGAGAGAGAGAGAGAGAGAGAGATGAGAGAGAGAGAGAGAGATGAGAGAGGAGAGAGAGAGAGAGAGAGAGAGAGACTGAAGAGAGACGAGAGAGAGATGGGTGAGGCGAGAGAGAGGTGGGGGATGAGAGAGAGGAGAGAGGAGAGAGAGAGAGAGAGAGGAGAGAAGAGAGCGAGAGAGAGAGATGAGAGTGAGAGAGAGAGAGAGAGAGAGGAAAGGAGAGTGGCTGAGAGGAACAGGTGAGAACAGCTATGAGAGGCAGACACCCAGAGATTAGGCCTATGAGAGGGTGAGGGGGAGGCGAGAGAGAAGGGGGGGATGAGATAGACTGTATATGTAACAGCTGAGAGAGAGAGAGAGAGAGAGAGAGAGAGAGAGAGAGAGAGAGAGAGAGGAGAGAGAGAGAGGGAGAGAGAGAGAGATGAGAGAGAGATTTGAGAGAGCAGAGAGAGAGGAGTGAGAGGGCGAGAGAGAGAGAGAGAGAGAGAGAGAGAGATAAAGGCAGGTGCAAAGTTCATTCTGCGTTGAGGAATTAATGATCGTAATAAAACATGAAAGAAGACTACCTAGTAGAGTGACTATCTTTAGAACAGTCCATTGACGTATTATTGGACTTATTACAAAAACTAATAACTTGCATCAAAGAATGACTGCAGAAATATAAAAAGGGGGTTATGCTTTTTATATTTCAGCAGTTTTGTCTCTGCTTTAAGCAAACATTTAATCTGTTACCCCACTTTGGCTTGAATCGTAAAGATCATTTCATCCATGAAACTATCATAAATTACGTTTTCTTCGGCCCTTTTCTTCAACACAGCAACTCACGCTACCTCACGCTACCCCCCCCCCCCCCCCCCCAAAAAAATTAAAAAAAACAAAAAACCACACACACACACTCAACAACACACAATATTTATAAGGCACTAAATCTTGATATAAATCAAATCGATAACGCATTCAAACAAAGACGCTATACAAAGACGATCAAGAAGATAACACACACACGTTTGAGAAATAGACCTAAAGACAAGAAAGAGGAGGGGAACTGAGAATGAGCTTCAATAAAGGGGAAACAGGTGGGCTTTGAGGTTTTATTTGAAAGCAGAGAGGGTCGGTCGCTGACAGAGGCAGAGAGGAAGTTTGTTCCAGGAGGTTGGTCCTGAAACAGCAAAAGAGCGCCGACCAACAGCTGAAAGCTTATGTCTTGGGATTTGGAAATAAAGAGGGTCGGAAACCGAACGTAACGCGCGCGCGCGCAAACACACACACACACACAACGGCCTGGAAAGACTGATCACTACCATTAGTTCTAGATGGGAAAATGAAGGGGAAAACGGACGACCAACGCTGCAATCACCTACCCTTACTACTACGACTACTTACTA
>CM065687.1:39210262-39215262 GCA_017654935.2 Phymorhynchus buccinoides | reverse complement strand
CATAATATAAGAATTTGTATGCATGTATGTATGTGTGCATAGGTTTGTGGGGGTGGGGTATGTGGGGGGTGCTTGTGGGAGTGAGTGCGGGGGGGAGGGGGTAGAGACTGGGAGGTGTTTTTTGTTGTTGTTTCTTGGTGTGTTTTTTGTGGGGTGGGGTTCTTTAATTTTGAATTGCTGTTGTGTGGCCATTTTTGCCTTGTATTATATTACATGTGTATTTTTGTCACTATTGTTGCCAGTTTTGTTGTTGTTTTTACGTTTCTGTTAATCATTTTCTTCATTAATTGTTTATTTGCTTGAGGGCAATAGTGTAAAAAAAGCTACCCAGCTTATCTGTTTTACCCTCAATAAAAACATTCGTATTCGTATTCGTATTCTCTCTCTCTCTCTCTCTTAATTCATACGTCTCTGTTATCAGGTACTGGTGTAAACTTTTACAGATGAAAAAAGAAAGATTGACGTATAAAGCTTACTTAATGCTTCTGGATCTTGGTGAAGCTGGTAAGCAATGTTGGGTGTCAAAAGTTAGAGAGAGTTTATGTTTATCGGGTTTCAGTTTGGTTTGGCTGTATCAGAGTGTTGGCAATGTGAAGATGTTCCTGAGGAATTTCAAACAAAGATTAATTGACATTTTAATGCAAGAGTGGACAGGCAGTATTAGAGATCGAGACAGATATGACAGTTACAGATCCGGTAAAACAATATTTGAGAAAGAAAGATATATCACGAGTATGGACACATATTGTTTTCGAGTGGCCATAACCCAAACGCGATTTAATGTTTTACCTCTTAATAATAATATTCATCGCTATAATATAGCGATGAATATTATTATTTATAGTCATCGTATTCAGAATAAAAATTGTCCATTCTGTAAAACGAAAGTCGAAAATGAAAGCCATTTTTTATTGGAATGTAGAATGTACCATGATTTAAGAGTCAAATTTCTAAACATCAGCAATGTTCACACTGTGTATGCACTTCAAATGCTAAAATCATTATAATAATGATCACATGTACAGGTTATCTAGGTATGTGTTTCATGCCATGAACAGGAGAAAGTCAGTCATGTGATGTATCAGTATGTGATGTGTTTCTTGTTTGTAAGGTTTTCATTATGTGCGTTTTCCGCTAAAGTGGATTAATTTACAAAGAGTTTCATCTTAAGATGTTTGGTACATTTATGTTATAGTTTGACTCTATCAGAATCTAGAGTTATTTTGCTAGTTCTTATATATTGATTATAAAATGATAAAAGAAATATTGGGAAGAAAACTGACAAGTTACTTTGATAATATGATTCCTGTAACCGATCCGCTTCCCCTTCTCCTAACATGTATTGTGGCCCATGGCCAATATGCATTAAACATTTCAGTGTTCTCTCTCTCTCTCTCTCTCTGTCTCTCTCTCTCTCTCTCTCACCTTCACAGCCTTGACGTCAGTCTCCTCAATGAGAGCCGAGGGGCGACGAGATCGACTCAGCAGCGGAATGCCCAAAGTGGCCATACTTCACAAGTAGCAGTTGACAACAACTACAGCAATATCCAATTCAGCCCCCCGAATCCTCCAACACAAGGTTATCCAACAACAATCTGCACCGTTAGTGTTTCAAACTTGCACCGTTTCCCGACAAATCTTCACTTTGTCTTCCTTTCTTTCGATTAGACTAGAAAAACAAAATCAAAACAACACCCCAGACGATTCCAGCGCAGAAAGTATCCCCCTAAACTCCACACGTTCTTGTGTAAACTTCTATTTATTTTAGTTTTGGGGGGTTTTGTGGGTTTTTCCTGTTTTTCTCGTAAACTTCTATTTATTATTTTCCCCGTTGTTTTGGGGGGGATTTGTTTTTTTGTGTGGGGGGGGGGGGGGGGGGGAGATTTTGTTTTTTGTGTGTGCTGTTTTTCTCGTCTTCCTTTGTTTTGTGGTGTTTTAAAGGTCACGCCTTAGGCTTGTTTTATAAGGCAACAGGTGGCAACGCTGATCCCCACAAAGATCAAAACGTCACCATAGACGCCGTGAACATTTTACAACTTTAAATGTCACCGTGTTTTTTAAACACCCCGCAAACGCTAAAACGTCACTAATTGAAAACTGCAACAACAAGTGAAGAAGGAAACACTCGGGGGATCACAGCTGTAGTACACCACCATCAAGTCACAATCAAAGTGTTTGTTTGTGTGAAATGCCCGTCAGCAATCCTGATTCAACAAAAAGCGGCCTTGACAATATAGTTCACGATAATAACAATAACAACTATATCAATGTTTCTGTTCTATGAAATTTAATAATAACTGGGAAGTCCGATTACAAGTCAACGGCATACAAGGTAAAGTTCACCAGGCCCTGTAGTTATGAGTGCGAATTAGACAGTCAACACGGGGGTGGGTGGGGGTAGTATGTAAATTAGACTAAACTCCCAAAACGATTGGCTGTTTAGCCTAATTTACATACTAATCCCCGTTTTGAATCAGGCATCAGAATAGTTTTTGTCATTAGCACAACAAAACCTAATTTGTCCTCTGAAAACTGCGGTACAAAACGATTGGCTGCTTAGCCTAATTTGCATACTAATCCCCGTTTTGAATCAGGCATCAGAATAGTTGTCATTTAATAGCACAACAAAACCTAATTTGTTCCTCTGAAAACTGCCGTACAAGGGCCACCAAGGCCCCAGACTGTAGAGGGACAACACTGAAATCAGTTCCCAACATGATCAAAAAGGCTTAACGTAGTGATAAATCACTTTAAAATGCTATTTAACACAAAGAATAACACTCAATAAAAAGGCAAAACCTCTGACAAGAGCAGCCAATCCTTTGTCAGAAATTCTTAATCCTCTGAAATCCTCTGACAATTCTGATGCCTGTTGAATGTCTTAAGACGTACTCATGACTACGGGGCCTGAAGAATGACCAAGTTCTGATTTGGTGGTTTCAGCGAGTCAGTGGGTCATTAGAGCAACCAAACCTAATCTGTTCTGTTTGGTTTGGTTTGTTCTTTTTATCTACTTTTTCTCTTTCTGATGTAATATAAGCATGTTATTGTTTACAATATCTGCAACACACCGCAACAGCACCAGTAGTAAAGGGTACTATAAGAACCCTTCCTAGTCATTTCATTTACCTACTTTTAAATACGCATCTGTATTGTTCAAAAATCAGGACTTTCCTGGTGTTGCCCTGCCTCCGGGCATTGCCTCCAGGATCGTTCAACCATCTTTACATCTACTAATGTTCCATATGTTCCAGACCGGAGGACGTCAAACAGAATTTCTTCATTTCATTTACGGTAATACCAAGTCGCTGTTGTCCTAAAGAGTGGGGAGGCGCCCTGGGTAAGGCATCTTCGCGATACACAAATTCTTGCCTCGCCACCCAGAATAGCAGCTGTCCCCTCTGCTATCTGGCAGACATAGTCGGAAACGCGCGCGACAGGATAGCATGCACACAACTGCAGTAAATGACCGACATAAAACCGAACTAAAAGGCACCCCATGCTGTACGTCGAAAATAAAATCAACCTTAGTGGGGTTTGTTTTTTAAAAATAAACACATAGAAGAAAAAAAATTAAATAATGTGAAATCGCAATGTTCTGGAAACTTTAATCAGACATCCAGAAATAGGCATTTATTTTAATTTTATTTTTGAGGGGGGGGGGGGGGGGAGGGGGTGCTGCTGCTTAATATAAACAACAGAAAGCAGTGGTAAAGATGGACAGTGGCTACTTTATGGCGAGAGTGAAAATGGCCATCCAAACCGTGGGCAACTTGTAGAGAATTAGAAGTATTCTAGTCGTGGAAATGATGAAAATACACACCCAATGAATCAATAACAACTGTAAGCATTGTTGTAAACAATAGTTGCTGACAGTGTTGCACATTAAACAAAACGTACAAGAGACCTTAATTGTTTCCATTAAAAAATAAAAAATAATGTAACTGAAGATTTTAAGATTTTGTAGCAAAGATTTTGCTTCCATTCAAAATAAATTTAATTGAAGATTTTAAGATTTTGTAGCAAAGATTTTGCTTCCATTCAAAATAAATTTAATTGAAGATTTTAAGATTTTGTAGCAAAGATTTTGCTTCCATTAAAAATAAATTTAACTGAAGATTTTAAGATTTTGTAGCAAAGATTTCACATAATTCAATCAACGTTCTCAGACCGTACCTCTAACAGAGCCCCGGATGACTATAATTAACTCTTTTTTTTAATTTTCTTTTTGGGCACATACACAACACATGTCAACATAGTCACTGTTTACCAACATAGTTATGACAATATCTGTACAATGCAATACACTAAATTAAGAAAGCAGTTCACAAAATGCAAACAACCACGATCAGAACTCCGTATAAATTATACTATAATACAAATTACATTATATTATATAAGGGCACATACAATTCATTGTTGTCTACAGTCATACTCGGTTACTACACACACCTCTGTGCCTCTAATTAACAAGACGTTCAAGACTGCACATAAATATGGAAAGTGACGCCATTCGCACGACAATGTCGGTTTTAAGCTAAAGTTTAGAATTTGTATCTTTTAACCTTTCAATCTGAAATTAAACTGACCCTAACCCTATCCCTAACCTACCCCAAACTATAAACCGTCAAACACACAAGCAATACAACTTTACTAAAAAAAAAGTGGTCCACATTTGGATAATTTTTATGACCTAGTGTCTAATTAACTTGATTCTACTACATTATATTCTATCTATATAACATTTCCTCATTACATAGTCATTGACTTTTCGCTCTCTCGCGGTCCCCTATTATAATCATTTTTTTTTTCTTCTCCAAATTCTTTCCTCATATTCGTCACAGCTGGCGGATCACAGCAGTATGTCCACGGACATGACATGACTTTTGAGCATACTGCACACACCTCTGCAGTAGTGACCTGGTACATTATGCTCGGTGTCCATCTGTGTTCTACCGAGGACCCAGCATGTTTGACAATCGTGTGGCAGGTACCACACG
>CM065687.1:39197762-39205262 GCA_017654935.2 Phymorhynchus buccinoides | reverse complement strand
TAAGATTGTACCACCGTTTACTATTGATTTTTTTTTGTACGCATACCTACATACCTTAAACGCATGCTCTCCCTCTCTTCTGACTAATGCGACACGGCGCAGCTTAAGTTGTGTAAGAAAGATGAAGGTAGGGGGAGTAACAGGGAGGCAGGCTATGTTTTAAATCAGGAAGGGGAAACGGTTAATGGGAGACTTAGTGGGATTTTGTTCACGCCAGGTGTCGTGACACTCGCTAGGGGCTTATCACGCTATATTCTTAGTTGGGCGTAGTGAGAGAGAGAGAGAGAGAGAGAGAGAGGGAGAGAGAGAGAGAGAGAGAGAGAGAGAGAGAGAGAGAGAGAGAGAGAGAGAGAGAGAGTTAGTCTCCTCTCGGATGGAAGTTCAGTTTAACGTCGCGTATCGGCTTTCGCCATGTACGACGGGCTGAACCAACCAACCAGGGTATAAACAAACATTTATGTTCCTGGATCACTGTCTTAGCCAAAAGGCCGAGAAGCGATCAGAACGTCCTCCCTGCCTCTCGCTCTCTCTTTACCCCCAACTAAGAATATAGAGGGGATTAGCCCCACTCGAGTGTCACGACACCTGGCGTGGAAAAAAAATCCCACTAAGTCTCCCATTAAAGAATGAACCTAATACAGGAATGGGGGGTGCCAGGAGTAATGAGTCTTGTTCAGGGCAGAGTATAGGGGGCACACGTTTTGCCTCGCCTATGAATTTGAATACCCGAATGACACCCCCCCCCCCCCCCACACCCAAAACCCCCACACACCCCCCACACACACACACACACACACACCCATAACACACACACACACACTCCGGGCTGCCTACCATCTTGTAGTTTCTAGAGACAAACTACTTTAAAAACCAGGGACAGGGACTTATTTCCAGGGACAAACATCACAATGTCATACGTCAGGGTAAAAACGGACATCAACTTTTGATTATTTCGTGATAATAATAATAATAATAAACGGATATTTATATAGCGCTTTTTATCGAGCAACAAAGCGCTTTACAATCAGCATTGAAACACTCACACACGCACAACAGACACACACACACACAGACACGCACGCACGTACGTGCACGTACGTGCACGCACGAGTGAACGCGTTCTTGCACACAGACATACACACACACATACACACACACACATTTCATCAAACACACAGAAAAACACATTCTCACTGAAATGCACACAAACTTACTCAAGCATACACTTGTACAAACACGCGCACAATCTAGCAAAGTTTCTGCTATTTTGAATTTTCTTGATGCTTTTGGTGTCAATGTGCTTCGGTGTTCAAGAACTTGTCAGTGTTCAGTAACGTATGTGTAACACGTCTGTTACGAAAATGTCAACAGTATCTGTTGTTTGGGTGGTTCCCGTGTTCAGTAGTAAGGTCAGCTAACAAGACAAGCGACTGCTGAGCAACATTTTTGATCCTACTCAATTTCCAGTAACACCAGAGAGAGAAGTGGATTCCAGGGACTTTGTGCAATTTTCTTTATATTGTTCCTGAGGGACAAATACCCCTTAATGAATGGGGGGTGGGGGGGGGGGTGGTAGGCAGAGGGCAGCTCCCACCCCCAGGGAGGAGGCCAACAGAGCCCTCCTCCCCCCCCTCCCCCTTTGCAATTCAGCTTCAATTCATGCTGTGCCCCATTTATAAAAAAACATTAACCTACCATTCTCTGCTTGTAAGAGTATTTCTTTATAACTGGACTTTCTTTACATTCTTTTACATCGAGCAACCGATGAAAACAGATGATCATCAGAATTAGTTATTTACTACCTGTCCATCTTAGCCGTTTTCTGATCATTAAAAACAGTCTTAAACTGCGAGGTGGGAAATGATCACTTTTTGTACAGTTTGGGGGAAACGGATTGGTTCACGACAACCGTGAACGCCTTTCGCTGAATTCAAAACGGATAAACTATCATAAAGCTGTGCTAAAAGTGCAAAACTCCCCCGAAGACGGAGTGTGGCTGCCCACGTGGCGGGGTAATCAAAAACGGCCACTGCGCCTACGCGCCTCATGTTTTCATCCCTGGCTGATGCGCTTGTACCATAGTGTTCAAGTCCTTCGGCTGTTGGGATGATCCCTGGAGTCTTTTAGCCAGGGTACGCCAACAACAAAAGTGTAAAACAATGCGTCACCGATTGAGTATTAAAAAAAACCTGACGGGTTTCATTGTGTACTTTTTTTTTCTTTCTTTTTTTTTATTTATATTTACAACTAAACAGTTTGCAAAGTAATACAAAATCCATATGTCCCATATCTTTTTGTGACCAGTAGGGTTAAACCCTTTCACCGCCAATGTCGCAGTTTTGCACCACAGTGATTGAACACCCATGTCATTAAAAGTCTTGAAATGAGGGTCTGTTATCCAATTATCTTGGGTTCTTAACTTCGAGAGGTAAGGATAGGCCTTATTCCAAATATATCACAGAAGAATCCCCAAATATTTCAGACCAAAATCTTTTTTTCTATCAAGTTAAAATAATGGAAAATTTTGGCTTAGAAAATGGCTGGCGGCGCGAAACGGTTAAGCACACACCAAGAACACACCACAAGTACTAAACACCCAACTGGACATGACAGCCAAGCAGCCCAAGTTTATTCATTCAGTCATTCGCAGCCAAAGTTAGATATTACTACAATATTAGAATTAGGTTCATAATCCCAGCATAAGAAGTAGCCATAACTATCACCGGGATGACAGTTAAAAACGAACCACACACGCTTACATTTCATCCATACACCTAGCACTATAACCATATTTATGATGAGAGAGAGGGGTAGGAATGGGGGTCGACAATGGAAAGTCCGAACATCGCCTGTTTGCAATTCTCTTTAACAAACTCCACTGTGTGGGTTTTCTTTCTTTCTCTTCCTACCTTTTTTCTTGTCTAATATATTGGGATGTTTCAGAGAATCTCAACCTGAACATGTCATTTCGAGCATGCCCCCCCCCCACTCTCTCTCTCTCTCTCTCTCTCTCTCTCCTCCTCTCTCCTCTCTCCGTATCTCTCTCTAAGAGTGTAAATATCAAAAAACCAATCATTAAAATGTGTGTATTGTGTGTGTGGTGTGTGTGTGTATGTCTTGTGTGTGGTGTGTGTGTGTGGGTGTGTGTGTGTGTGTGTGTGTGTAGAAGAGAGAGAGAGAGAGAGCAGAAGATTAGAGAGAGGAGAGAGAGAGAGAGAGAGAGAGACTGAGAGAGGAGAGAGAGCACTGAACATCGTTCTTGTCATTACATGAAAAGTCTGATGACAAGGGGGATAATATATATCAATGGGGGTAATATATATTATGCAATGTTTACACTTAGTTTTAAAAGGAGATTAAAAAGTCGCTCTCTAGTGTAACAACTATTCATACAACATATTTAATTTGTTTTCAGTTTCAAAATTGTGAGAGTGAGAGAGAGAGAGATGGAGATTGAGAGAGAGTGAGAGAGAGAGAGGAGAGAGAGAGAGAGAGAGAGAGGAGATGGAGAGAGGAGAGAGAGAGAGAGAGAGAGAGAGAGAGAGTAGAGGCAGAGAGTAGAGAGACGGACATTAGTCATAAAGATAGTAGATGACAAAAAGCAAAGGGGAAAGGCAGAGTCAAAGAGAGTGACAGAGGAAGTTACAAGCACACGAACTTCCAGAATGTAGGGGGAACTATTTGTACGAAAGACCCCCCCCCCACCCCCAACCCGGCACCCCCCACGGGGAAATGGTTCATTTCGGTGTTGTATGCTAACGACCTTCCAAAGGACTTTTCATAAATTGATCCGTACTGAGACGACCCGCTGGCCTTCATAATAGCAGCGTGCATTGGAGGGGAGGGGTGGGGGGGGGGGGGGGGGGGGGGGGTGGGGTTGGGAATCCATAACATTTAGTTTTTTGGTTTACTACATGTATTATTAAATTCGCGTCCCTTCACACGTAAGCATTTCAGCACATTATCATGGGTGCAACTGCTCAAAACGAAAAAGAACCCTGAAAGGCCGGGGCTAGGGCGGGTAATGTGGGGCGGGGGGCCTCCCCTGGCAGCACCCTATCTGAAGCTTGCGAAGAAAAAAATGGATCATGAAGGTATTTAATAGTTTGCTTTTTCACCACAATTTATACAAATGCTTATTTAAAGTGTTTGAAAAATACAGTAGACACACAAAAGATCTTGTTTGACAAATTAAAAAAAAAAGGAAATTCCTTTTCTGGTAAAATTCAAAAACAGGAAATCCTTGTATACCAGGAAAAGTTGCATCCATGCAATCACATACCAACGCACGCACGCGCGCGCTGCACTTCGCACACACATGCACACAGAGAGAGAGAGAGAGAGAGAGAGAGAGAGAGAGAGAGAGAGAGAGACGTAGAGAGAGAGAGAGAGAGAGAGAGAGAGAGATGAGAGAGAGAGAGCATGGATCCTAGATTACATTACTGTAGTGTCCATGGAGAGAGAGATGCTTAGGTTAATTAATGTAGGGTCCATGGTAGAGAGAGAGAGAGAGAGAGAGAGAGAGTAGAGAGAGAGAGAGAGAGAGAAGAGAGAGAGAGAGAGAGGGAGAGAGAGAGTTTTGAGTTTTGTTCTTTACATTTTGACTCGCGAACAATATTGTTTTCAGTTTGCTTGTTTCAGCGGCAAAACACATTTTCCATTCAACTTTGCTTAGCACCCCCCCCCCCCTCCTTTGCCCTCCCCCCCCATCCCTCGCCTGCCCCCCCCCCCCCCCCCCCACCCCCCCCCCCCCCCCCCCCCCACCCCCCCCCCCCCCCCCCCCCCCCCCCCTCTCTTCTTTGCCCCCAGTTCTTGCTTTCTTGGCTCAGCGGCGTGCAGGTGGCCTTGTGAAAAGCAATCTTCGTCACTTTGGGGCCAACGACATTTCGGCTGATGCCCGCCTGCAAATAGCTAGGCCTACGCACACACACACAACGCACGCACACGTACACCAACACACGCAGATGCGCAGAAGGTTGGATGCCCAGACTGATAGGTTTGGTATTGTTTGGGGGCATTGAGCGTGCAAGTGTCTGTCTGTCTGTCTCTGAGCGCGAGCCTCTACCTCTCTCTCTCTGTCTGTCTGTCTGGGCTCTGTGTGTGTGTGTGTGTGTGTGTGTGTGTGTGCGTGTGCGTTGTGCGTGTGCGTGTGTGTGCGCATCCTCCCTCATGAATTGATGCACACACATCCACCGCCACCACCCCTGAAGTCTCACACACACACACACCACACACACACACACCCACACACACACGTACACACACACACACACACACACACACACACACACACACGTACAAGCACACACACACACACACACACACACACACACACATCCACACACACACACACAAACACATAGACACACACATCCACAACCACCCCACCCCCCTCCACGTACACACATACACACGCCGTACATACACACACAAGCTGAGGATTAACGATTTCATTGTTATTATCCCCGAGCCGAAGGTTCGGGGAACTATTGTTTCTGTCTGGTCCGTCCGTCCGGCGTCCGGCCGTCCGTCCGGCTATTCGTCCGTTTTTCTCAAAAACTATTCAGTCTATCATCATCAAATTTGGTATACTAGTTTGCCAAGATGCAAGCTATCCACTGATGTATTTAGTTTTACATTAAGGTCAAGGTCGCGCCAGTTACGGGGTTCAAACCCCAGGCCACATATGTCGCTAATATCTCGCGAAGTTTTGCATCCGTCCGTTTCAATGCAGTTTTTTTCTCATTTCTTGATGAATGTGTCTATAACAACAGTTGTCATGAAATTTTTCTGTGCGCTCGTGTGCGCATGATCGCGCGCGCTCAAATCACGGGTCGAACCCCTTGGCTATGACTTGAAAATTTCACAAAGCATTGTTTGAAACTTCATGGTTTGAAACTCTATCCACAATCTGATGCCATTTGATGTAAATATTACAAGTGAACATCCGTAAGCCCGGAGACTCCACCAACACGGCTGGAAACACCCGAGAGACAGAGAAAGAGCTCACCACGATCAAGAATGCTTCAATATGGCTATGAATCGCCACGAGACACATCCAGGTGCTCGAGAAAGACAGAGAGAGTTTAGAGATAATGACAAAGGAAGAGCGCAAGAGATTTTGACCGGTTTTTGCTTTCACCCCCAAAAAATCTTTGAGACACGTACCATACATTTTATTCTATCGAGTTCTGTAAAGATACCAAGTACTCAAACAAAACAAATAAAAGATAAATACAAAACTGTGCTAGCTTTATTTCCTAAACGCGGACAACTATTGACTAACAGGTCGAGTGACTGGCTGGATGGGGGAATTGGATGCATTAAGGGAGGAGGTGAGTGGGTTTCACGATAGGGCATGGGTGGAAACTAAATGATCCCAATTGAACGGCCGTGCCTAGAAACTTTATGTCACAGGCCCGATATGTCCCACTTATTTCAAGCCGTCCATGCGTGAAAATGTTTCGATTTTCAATGGTCTCCCCCGCTGTGTACATTGTACACATTCCGATTTCGGAGTAGCTCGGCGGACGCTGCGAGGGGACTTTGCAAAAGCCGCTCGGCGTTGCACTTGTTTTGTTTTTTTTTTACGCAGTGCTTTGGTTTGTTGTTCTGTTTGGGCCCCCACCCACAATCCATGCCATCCTAATGTAGACCCACGAGAGCACATCACGATGGGTGGGGTAGAGCACGGCATAATCCGGAAGAAATTGAAACCGAACTCTCCTCTAAGCTCACCACGATCAATCATGCTTCAATATGGCTATGAATCGCCACGATTGCTATCCAGGTGCTCGTGAAAGACAGCCTCTAGTTTAAAATAATGACAAAGGAAAAGCGCCTGTCTGTCCCTCTCCCTTCACAGATTTTGACCGGTTTTTGCTTTCACCCCTCTCTCTCTCTTTGGTACACGTACCATACATTTCTATTCTATCTCTCTCTGTAAAGATACCAAGTAAAAACAAAACAAATAAAAGATAAATACAAAACTGTCAGAGGGTTATTTCTCTCTCTCTCGTACAACTCTTGACTAACAGGTCGAATCTCTTATGACTACTCTCCTATTGCTCTGGAAACTCTAAAGGTGTGATAGGGGGGCGGGGGGGGGGGGGGGGCATGGGCGGATCTGGACTGGAGGGGGTTCTCCTGGGTATCCAGAAACCCCCCTCAACCCCAAGACGTACCTTTATGTGTGTGCATGAAAAGGAAGAAAATGACTCGATTTTTGCCCTACTAACCACTAAATGTGTGTGTGTTGTGTGTGTGTGTGTGTGTGTTGTCCCCGGGTGTGTGTGTGGTGTGTGTAGTGTGTGTGTGTGTGTGTGTGGTGTGTGTGTGCCCCCAAAAGGTGTGTGTGGTGTGTGTGTGGGTGTGTGTGTGGGTGTGTGTGTGTGTGTGTGTGTTTGTGTGTGTGTGGTGTGTGTGTGTGTGTGTGTGTGTGTGTGTGTTGTGTGCGGTGTGTGTGTGTGTGTGTGTGGTGTGTGTGTTGTGTGTGGGTGT
>CM065687.1:39192762-39195262 GCA_017654935.2 Phymorhynchus buccinoides | reverse complement strand
GCAACATTAATTTATCTCCTTTCTCGCGCCCTCCCGTCCCAAATTTCATATCGTAACACCACTGTTACTGCCTTACCTAACTTCCCATAGTATTAGTAATACATGTTCGATGTGGGAAAGTGGGAGGTAAAGTGATTAGTCCTAGTCCTTGACTTGTAATATTGTTCACCGCAGCTTACATCCTCACGTTCGAGCAGCAGAAGGAATTCGGCGCCAATTTGCAGCTGTGATCTACCTACTAGCGCTTCTGCTTAAAAAAGAAAAGTAAAAAACTGAAACAATGCGACAAACCATACAAATGTGCTCCCATATCTTGTGTAAATTAACTTGTGGGAGGACTAAGACTACGCTTATAAGGTTAACCTACTTGTGGGGACATCATGGACAACTTTGCCAATTTCATTAGGTTAGGTACATTATACTATAGGTACATTATAGTCACAGAGGCGTCTCTGTGAAATTCGGGTTGCTCCCACCTGGAGAGCGCGTCGCAACCAGAGGCGCGCCACCCAATTTTTTTATATATATTTTTTTGCATGCAATTTTTGTGTGACTGATGAGGAAGGAAGGCAAGGGGGTAAATTTTGACCAAATGACAACTTTTTCGTTGCCACTGGGTTCAACGTGTGCTAAGTTATACGACCAGTTCACTATCTTACACAAACATGCAGTATCGTATAAATCGAACCCACTAGAGGAAAAGCCCCAGTTATGTGGCTATTAACTGGAACAAAATAGCATTATAATAGGCATCATAGTAGGACACGAGCGACAGTTTTGCCTTTAAAAAAAATTAATATTATGATTGGTTCAGTAATTAAGACTGGCGATAAGAACCTATTCAAAAATCGATTTCAGTCGGTTCAGAATCTTTAACAATATCAATTGTCATAAAAATATAATAATTTGGAGTACGTTTGTAAGGCTTGTCATTTGCAGAAACCGAAACAATGAACGTCATTATTGCATTAGCGTAGACAATGTCATTTTAATGTCTGTGTGATTTGCTCAGCTGTTGCACTTGGATCATAAACTGTTACATACGGACTCACAGAAAGAGGGAGAGACGCGCAGCCTTTGACCCAGTTGCAATACACTCCTTTTCTGAAAGTCCTGGGGCTACACAAACAGAGAAAAAGCATTTAGCGCAAGACGAAAGAGATAACGCATTTAGCGCAAGAATGTGCACCCGCTTTGGTTCACCGGTTTGATGTGCAACTTTGCCCCCCCCCCCCTCCACATACACACACACTCCCCTCCCCTCTTCAGTTCTTCACCCCCGATCCATTTCTGTGGTTATCCTTTCCCTCCACGTGGCCCTTTACTTCCTCACTATCTTCCAATCAAAACGTCTACCATGAATGTTTATTGATTAGCATCCGCGCGCGCAAGAATCTACATGACATTAAAACATTGATTTTTTTAGAAGTTTGCTTTTTTCCGTTTCTGTTTGGTTTGTTTGAATAATAAATGTTTAGATCGAAGCACATACTAATACGTGAGTGCTATGTAGGTCTATGTCTGATTTTAAAAAAATATATAAATCTGCACTGTTAATAACATCAATCAACATGACCCTTCACTGAAACCACGTTCAGAACATAAACAAACAAGCAAATAAATAAATAAATAAATATATAAATGAATAAATAAATTCACCACCACAATGCACACACCCACTACACTTGCTGAAGTAAAAAACAACAACACCCACTTAACTACTATTAGCATAGTTTTACATAATAAAACCCGCGAAGCCTGCTCTCAAAACTTCCAACGTTTCCCCTTTCCTCTCCCCCCCCCCCCCCCCCCCCCCCCCCCACCCCCCCCCCCCCCCCCCCCCCCCCCCCCCCCCCCCCCCCCCCCCCCCCCCCCCACTACTATACCAGAGAGACGGCGACAGCTTCAAGTCGCATGCAAGCGAGACAGAGCTAGATAGTACTAAAGCTCTGGCACAGCAATAACCATTACAACGGGCACACGCTGCAACGACTTTCTACGTTCGTTGTCATGTCGTACACGCTCGTTCGTACGTCAATACGGCACCACCAGCAGTTAGTGACAACTTACGAGAGCATCCTCCTAGCGGCACAAGCCTCTAATAATGAACTCCGGAACAGATCAACGCTCACAACTGTCACACAACACCCGGCCGACTAGAGAAGCTGAATGACATGTATAGATAGTACGGAAGGAGGGAGGAATGAGAATCGCTTCTGTTCGCCAGTGCAGTTGTTACTACTACCCCCGCACACACGCACGCACGCGTGGCACATACGCGAGCTAAAAAGTTCAAAAAACCGCAAGGCGCAGCAGCCCCGTAATAGAGTTGGCGACAACAACGACGACGACGACGACACGGTCGGGGGGAGTGGTGGTAGATGACACCTCGACAAGTTTGAATCTGCTAAACGTGTTTCTTTTTTCCTTCTTCTCGCTTTTACCTAAATATCCTTTGCTTGTGACAAACTTTCAAGGCAGGTGTTGTAGTTGTACTGTA
>CM065687.1:39180262-39185262 GCA_017654935.2 Phymorhynchus buccinoides | reverse complement strand
TGCTAGGGAATGTAAGTAAATGTAGAGTGTAATACTAGGTAAGAAGAGAAATACAAACAAAGCAAGAAATGGAAACCGGTTAGCCTTATCCACCTTTCCATCGATCGACAAAAATACGGGGTAGGTTAAGAAGCAGAGCTTCGCCTTTTGCATAGGGTAAGACGGGGTAAAAATACCATGGGCGGGTAAGAAGCCCATGCCAATTATCTCATGAAATGAAGCAAATTTCAGTCATCAAATTTTGCCCATGAGACTACAGTCAAAATTTGACTGAAATTTGATTCATTTCATGAGATAATTGGCATGGGTTTCTTATCCGCCCATGGGCTTTTTACCCCTTCTTACCCTATAGCTGGAGTTCATTTAGTACGCGTAATGAAGTTATTTTGCCGTTTAATTGGCTGTTGATTGGATTGATTTGCTGAGCTTATTCTTATTATTTTACAAGAAAGCAGGATCTAATTACAAAGGTTACACGCAAGCGATTGAAGCATCATACTGCGGATCAAATTGACTGTACACGCGAAAACGTGATTCTAAACTTATTTGCAAATATTTTCAGGGTACAGCCACACGAATATTAATAGCACGAAGCAACAACAACAAAAACCCGCAAAGTTACATTCTTATCGTTACTGTTCCCTTTAAACTTTTAACAATTTTTAATTTAAGAAATTGGATTCGATACCCTGTGTAGGATGGAGTTTTGCACAAACGTGACAGTATTGTATACAAGAGGCGCATGGCCGTGCCAGAACGCGTTCTTGTCAACAAACTGAACTTTCTTTTTTCTGTCCATCTTAAAATTTGACACTTCATAGTTCATTGATATGATTAAGACACACGTCTTTGAAAAATCACCTCTACCCGTGACCCTCTCCATTTCACCCCAAATCGCTCTCTTAGTTTTTTTTAAAAGATGTGAATATTTTTAATAAGGTATAAAAAGTCGTGTTAAGTTTTAAAAAATCAATTGTAAGCTTTTAACTGTGTAAGGTTTTTTTTATACACGACAAAATTTTAATCCGTTTTTTAACTTCTGTTTCCAATCTTTACGTTTTTAATTGTATATATTTTAACTATGATATCACGTGGTCGGATTTTAAACTGTGATCTTCTGTGCTCAAAGTTTGACGTGGTGACAGCCCTGACATGGCCGTAGCAGTCGACGGGGCTATAAACAACATCATCATCATCATCAAATCGCTCTCTTTTCCGTGTTCATGTTCTCTATGTGCTTTTCTCTCTCTCTCTCTCTCTCTCTCTCTCTCTCTCTCTCTCTCTCTCTCTCTCTCTCTCTCTCTCTCATAAATTATGCTCACAACTTGATCTTGTTGATGCTGCTTTGTCATAAATAATGTTGCTTATTAATAACTTTGTTTAAACCATTATGCTCACAACCACCACCACCCAGGAAACGCACACACGTTTTCTTCCCATCTTCTCACTTTCCAGCCTCATTCCCTCTCTCGGGACCGAGCCTCTCCCCCGCAGTTGAAGGTAATAGGGGACAGGAGGGCAGCTAGACTGTATCATTATGGAGCATGATGGAGTTCCCATGGAAACCAGAGAAACCGCAGGACAGAACAGGACAGTGGGTGCCTAACTAACCATCAAATCTGTGCAGTGTGGTCATCAGGGAATGGACTGGACACCCACGCACACTGAAAGATCAGGGAGACTGTAGTAGGAAGGGGGGGGGGGGGGGGGGGGGGTAGGAAGAACAGGAACATCACGGCTCATTTAACTTTCAGTCAGAGCAGTAATTATGAGGAAATCAACGCAAGAGAAAAGGGAACTCCGTCGTTGAAAGAGCACACCTGCACGGATTCATTGCTATTGTTTAAGGAAGAAGAAGAAGAAGAAGAAGAAGAAGAAAAGAAGAAGAAGAAGAAGAAGAAGAACAACAACAACAACAAGAACAAGAAGAAGAAGAACAACAAGAACAACAAGAACAAGAACAAGAAGAAGAAGAACAAGAAGAACAACAAGAAGAAGAAATTAACTTACTTTATTTCGTAAGTTCTTAGATCACTGCGTTTGTTTCCAAAAGAATAAAGTATGATTAAATGTGTCTTCTTAGGTCACTGCATTTGTTTTAAAAGAAATAGTATTGGAAAATAGGAAATCGCCATTAAAGACGTATTAAGACTAAGAGACTGTGTTTGGTAGCAATACAGTTGAGCATTGATCGACATTCTTTCTTCTATTTGGGAAGCCTGTAAGACATCTACTACAAAATAAGACCATGACAAAAGTGTACAAACTGATTTGAAAGTCTTTTATTCATCCCCATGTTCTTAGTGACACACGAATCGACACTATACCCACTCCCTTCCATCCCACTCCCTATCACGGCACAACCAAGGACAGCAAGCCAAACCAATCATCTCATCAGCAATGATTCATGGACCAACCGAAATAGCACCTACCCGTCCATCTATCCAGCTACAATGTCTTCGTCCAATAATGACGATGAGAAGCAAAAGGTTCCGAACCCAAAGAGGGATGCATTATTCCCAACATACACCCATCAAAGTCTGCAATGGACAGAAGACGTTTAGCTTTACAGACTAAAAAGGAGTTAAAACGTATACAGTTATGTACCGGTAACGCCTAGTAACGGTAACGCCTAGCAACGGTAACGCCAAGTACTGGTAACGCTGAGTACAGCAAATTTGAAGTGATTCGGTTAAGAAACGGTGGAGTTATAAGGCCCAGTTTCCCGTTGGCGCTGCTCTGAGAGTGACGCGCTCTCCCTAGTAACGGTAACGCCTAGTAAAGGTAACGCCAAGTACTGGTAACGCTGAGTACAGCAAATTTGAAGCGATTCGGTTAAGAAACGGTGGAGTTATAAGGCCCCGTTTCCCGTTGGCGCTGCTCTGAGATTGACGCGCTCTCCCGATTCTCTTCAAATTTGCTGCCAGGCTTTGCCCCGGCCACAGCAAGCCTGACAGCAAATTGGAAGCGAATCGGTTAAGAAACGGCGGAATTATTCGTGGAAAGGTGAAGCGGCGTATAGCGCGCGTTTCTGAACCGATTCCGCCACGTTAGGGCTCACAGCAAATTTGAAGCGATTCGGTCAAAAAACGGCGGAGTTATAAGGCCCGTTTCGTGTTTCAGACACACAGACACACACACACACACACACACACGGACAGTTGGCTTTTTACTATATGATGTCAAGAAAAAAACGGTCATTAAATACAACACACGAAGAGAAATGACAATTGCTGTGATGCTCGTCTGGTGATTTCAAATATCTAAAAGTGTATTCTTAGTAAACTGAGTACTATAGGTGAAACACTGCCACTGAGAGTGTGACATGGAAAACAACCATGCCAGAAATACTGCGTGATGCGCGGTTTTCTATCTTTATTAGGTATTTCATAGTCACAGAGGCGTCACTGTGAATTCAGGTTGCTCCCACCTGGAGAGTGTAAAAAAGCGTAATATGCTTATCTGTTTACCCTCAATAAAAAAAAATCGAGTTCGAGTTCGAGAGTGCGTCGCAGCCAGAGGCTCTAAAAGTTACATCCAAACCGTTCAAAATTGTTTTGGGGTTTTTTGCATGCAATTTTTGTGTGACTGATGAGGAAGAAAAGGGGGGAGGGGGGTAAATTTGGACCAAATGACAACTTTTTTGTTGCCACTGGGTTTAACGTGCGCTAAGTGCATGGGCAGACGGGGCCTCGGTTTATCGTCTCATCCGAAAGACTCCACGTTCCCCCCATGTAGATGTAAAGCAATGTCTCATATGACTTCGGTCGAGAAGACGTAAAACAAAATAATTCCTCCACGTTCAGACCGTAAGGTCTAGTGCAAAGTGAGAGGAAAAAATCCCTTGTACCCAGGTTCGAACTCGGGTTCACTTGACACGAAGCCGAACGCGTTACCACTGTGCCACTCTACACCGAGGGAATGGGGGGACAAGAGGGGGAAGGGGTAGCTTAGGGGGATATATGTCTTTCCTCTCAATATGTATGTGCGTGCGTGCGTACGTGTGTGTTATATGTTCGTGCGTGCGTGAGCGTGAGCACGCGAATATGTACTGTGGAACATTCTAGAACACCGTCGGGCTTAAGTTACGACTCGTTGGTATCCAACCTCAAGGATCCACCAATATGAATTTGATACAGGTAGGTTAAAAAGGATGTCCAGCTATAGGTAAAGCGATGGGAGCCAGGAATAAGAGGATTAGAGAAGATATAGGAAACAGGGCTGACATACGAGACTCTAAAAGTTACATCCAAACCGTTCAAAACAAGACATACAACACCTCATCCTTTGGTGTAGAATATGTCCAGATCTTCCTAGCTTGTCCTTTACCAGCTTACTAGGAGCCCTGACCAGTGAAACACAAACCCGACTTAGAAAGTTAGATACTGTATAATCGTTACAATTCTAAGGCTTGACATTCGGGATCTAATTACAGTCTTTTACAAACAGGGATTAAATGAAAAGGTGGTTGTTTCGGATCTTCGTAGCCCTGAAGACGACACCAATTGTTAATCAGATAAGGTTACAGGTAGTAAGGCCATAGGTATATGAAACGTTCTCCTTGAAGACAAGTTACTGGAGAAACCATCCTTAAGTGACTTCATCGATTTCTTCCGCAGAGATATTTTGGACATGATGATTCTATGGTGACATCTTCGTTTAAAAATCTGTAGATATATAATCACCAAGAATACATCATTAAACGTCACAAATTATTATTATGATCGTCTTTTTTTTTTAAAAACATTCATATTAAAAAACGATATTCTAAAACCGTACTTTTCAATTTTCTCAGACAAAACATTGTCAAGAACTAACAAATTGTAAAACTGTATTTGTAAGAAAATAAACCTGAGGTCTTTTGAAAAAATAAAACCGAAAAAAAAAGAAAACAAATATTAACAATTTTCTTTTGAAAACAGCAGAAGAAGTAACTCTCATCAAGAGAAAAATCATTATGCAGAACATTCAAAACAGACAGGGGGAAATAAGTTATAGAA
>CM065687.1:39170262-39172762 GCA_017654935.2 Phymorhynchus buccinoides | reverse complement strand
ACCAAGCTAAACGCGCCAGGTTCGCGGTTAGGGAATACAGAACTTGAATGCTTGGAAGGCTGGGGGAGATGGGCAAAGGAATGAGTGGTCGTGGATAGAGTCGATAATAATGAAATGATGTTCAATACAAGAGAACATGCATCCAGAAAAAGAGGATGTGTATCAGACATTTTAATATAATATCAATCCTTTCTTTGTGAGAGAGTGAGTCTGAGAGAAAGTGTGTGTGTGTGTGATAAAGAAAGAGTAGGGAGAGAGAGAGAGAGAGAGAGAGAGAGAGAGAGAGAGAGAGAGAGAGAGAGAGAGAGAGAGAGAGAGAGAGAGAGAGAGAGAGAGAGAGAGCAGCAAGACAGAGACTGGGACTGGGAAAGGCAGACACAGGGATCAATCTTGTCACAGGACATCATAGGCCATTTGACCAGTTCGATGAAAATATAATAGGTAATTTTCTTAAAATGATAAGTCATAATCGATAATGTAAAAAAAAAGAAAAAAAATACAACTTCAGTGCAACAAAAACTGTTTTCTAAGCTACTCTTTTGCAATCAATCGCATAGACTGCACGTTCAAAGAATGTCATGAGAAAGGTTTTTTGGTTTTGTTTTGTTTTATTTTTTTATATATTTTTGTTTGTGGCTAACTCACTTTGTCGGTCTGTCTGTCTGTCCAAAATTGTCGCACTTCAAACCGAGGCTACAAAATTGTCGCACTTCAAATCGAGGCTGCACTTCGAGGCTGCTCTTTAAAATGATGTTTCGTTTTCAATTGTCGCACGCCACAAACGATTGCGAATCCGCGCTTGTTTTTTTTTGTATGAGAAAAGTTGGTACAGTACTATGCAATATAAAGTAATAACAGGGTAATTATTTTTTTTACAGTCTATTGTTTCAACAAAATGAATCTGATCGCTATGGAAATCAGTCGCAGCGCACATCAAAATCCTCATTGTTGCTAACATACACGAAAGTAAACATAATAAGTCATAATATGACCTCTTTCCTGCAAAAACAATAGGTCATTTCAAAATTGTATCAGTCAATGACTGATGACCGGTGCTAAGAATAATCCCCGCAGACATACATTAGTCCCGAGATGTGTGCCTAATAACAAGGTTTATTAGGAGAAAAAAACAAACCCAGGGAGTCAAGCAACAAGCAAACAACCAACCAACAAAACCAAAACACACACCAGACTTTCTCGGCCTGCGTGCGCATCTCGACCCTTCCAACGGAAGTGTCGCCATCTTAGTCAGATTTGTGTGTAAACAGCATCGATCTGGCATTTTTTAAACAAAGTTACTGACTAAGATGGCGCTAAGATGGCGGTCTCCCATAATATGGCACGTTCCTTGTGGCCGGATATGACGACACGTGGGTACAAGCCATAAGCTGATTGGATACATCACTTTTCGCCCAATCACGTTTTGCCCAAGTCTTTGTTCTCGTTGCGTATTAGTGAGTACCTCCGAGTCGAAGCTCAGCAAACGGAATGTGCCACAGTTCGCCCAAATTGCTCTAGCACTGTTCGCCCAAAATGGTTTCCTAAGCGCGAACAGTGAGAACAGTAATCAAACCCTAACCCTAACCCTATTTCTTTCTTTTTATTTAAATATCTGTTTGATTCAACCATTAAATAATTGAATCAATTCCCTGATTTCCTTGCATGATTTTTGGGCGGAACGTGATGGATGTAAACCGGTATAATTTCCAATTGGGCGAAAGGTGATTGGGCAAAACGTGATTGGGCGAAAGGTGATTGGGCAAAACGTGATTGGGCGAAAGGTGATTGGGCAAAACGTGATTGGGCGAAAGGTGATTGGGCAAAACGTGATGCACCGAGCTGATTACATGACCCGTACACTCGGACACCTTGTGGTCTTAAGCTCGGTGTCCATCAGTGTAGTAGGTACTACACAACATGTTTGACAAATGGCACCACGCCTTGTTGCTTTTGACTTGCTGACAGGTAAAGCTGGAGACAGACTATGCGACTGCCTCATATGACTCGATCAGGTCGTGACGTTGACCAAATTTTGTTTCCCGCACAGAAGAGGTCACAAGCCATCTGACTGGATCATTGAAATTTAGAACCCGCCCTATTTGGCCCTGTCACCTGACTGGGCCCGACTGAGTCAGACTGATCGAGCAGCATGGTATGCAAATGAGGTGAAACGTCACGACCTGATCGAGTCACATGAGGCAGTCACATAGCCTGTCGCCGGCTTAAAACACACAAGCAAGTCTGCTTCTTTTGGTCTCCCTTCCCCCAAGACCCAAACAACATGGGGTGACAGCGGACCAAATGCATACACAACGCACGCCAGTGGGTGCGAATGACACGGCAGCAGGTGTGAAAAATACTCAGACTGACACAAAACAGACGCTTTGTATTAGCCAGGGACGGTATTCATGTCGAGATAGCATGAGACTTAGCATGATGCTAACTTAGAAGCTCTTCCAATGTCCTATAGGATTTAATAGGACTTTTGGAAGAGCTTCTA
>CM065687.1:39150262-39167762 GCA_017654935.2 Phymorhynchus buccinoides | reverse complement strand
CACACACACACACACACACTAACAGCTTGTTCTCCCTGTGTGTGCTATGTGCGCGTGTGTATGTACTTTTTGTTAAACAAGAACTGAAAAACGGACACATATGTACCTTACCCATTATGGCCATATGGCCTGGGAACGCAGAAGAAGAAGGTTCCTTGTTTGTCTGTTTGTCGTTGCCTTTTGTTGCCTCATTGATCAGTGTAAATATATCGAAACAGTTTGCACAAGGCTACTCAAATGGCTACAATACGTCAACTTTGGAACTAAGTGTTATATTTGCGCGAGCGCGAAAATTGTGTTTTACGTCTTCTTGGTTTGAATCAGACACATATGGGACATTTGTAAATACAAATATGGTGGGAACAATACTGGAGGCAATGCCCAGAGGCAGTACGAAACCAGCAAAGTCCCGATTTTTTATTAATACAGATAGCTGTAGCGGTAACCACGCCTCGGTTAAACCTAATCGGCAATGGCACCGCTACAAGTATGTAAGCAAACATTCAGTGTTATATTTGCTATTGTGTGTCCTATTATTATAAGCTGAATAGGGTTCGAACCCGTACGGTTCAAGGGAGGAAATAAATAAATGCTCCGAGTCCTGACACTGAGCCAATGAAGAAGACCCCTAACTAAGCTGTCTTATTTACTTCGCTGCCGAGGATGATGTAGACATTACAACATCAACGTAATAAACAACAATAACAAAACACAACAACAAAAAACAATGAAAATGAATCTTTTTCTTCCCGTCAAAAATCAAGTAACTACCACTGTACCAGTTAAAAACAAAAACAAAAAACACATTTTAATCGCATCTAATACAATTTTAGCCGTCGTTTTTGACAGGTTACTAAAAATAATAAGTGCAACGCCGGGCGGCTGCAAAGTCCCCTCGCAGCATCGCCGAGCTACTCCGAAATCGGAATGTGTCGGTTGTGCACATACATAAAAACGCATCAAAACAGCACGTAACTACATAAGAACGCATCAAAACAGCACGTAACTGAATAGTTTTTTATATATAGCCTTGGGGTTCGGACCCGTGATTTGAGCGTGCGCGATCATGCGCACACGAGCGCACAGAAAAAATTAATGACAACTGTGTTATAGACCATTCATCAAGAAATGTTGTGAAAAAAACTGCATTGAAATACATGCAAAACTTCGCGAGATATTAGCGATTATGTGTTTCGGGGTTTGAACCCCATAACTGGCGCGACCTTGACCTTAATGTAAAACTAAATACATCAGTGGATAGCTTGCATCTTGGCAAACTAGTATACCAAATGTGATGATGATACGCTGAATAGTTTTTGAGAAAAACGGACGAATAGCCGGACGGACGGAGGCACGCCGGACGGATGGACCAGACAAAAGCAATAGCTCCCCGAACCTTCGGCTCGGGGACTAAAAAAGCGGAATCAGAAAAGTAAAGAGGAGTCAGATGCAAAGAAATAAGATGCACCACCCTATTTGAGAATAGGGCTCAGAGGTAGATGGGAAGGTATGACAAGAATACCGCCCCCAAAGGACTTATTTTAATATAAACAAGGGGGAAATGGAGAGGGGTATCCAGCAAATAACCCTCATTTTTCACTCCCCGCAACCATGTTAACCATTGCTTTGTTTGCTCACCAAAGTCTGCTCAACACTGCTGACATCAAGAATAAATCACCCTTTGATTCGAACAATGCCAGCAACTACCCCAAAAGTAACTTAGTTACTTTGTTCCGCACCAGTTCCTGGCTTGCCCCATTATTCAACTGAACCCAAGTCGTCCCTAGAGTTGCTCGGGAATTAAACTTGTATTTCCTGGAGCCAACTTGGAATTGGGAAATTGATGAACAAAGGCTGAAAGGGGGTTGGGGGGCGGAGGGAACAGCATAATGATAAGAAAACTAAACCTTGAAAGGGTAAGCCAATAAATAAGTGCAAAGAGAATCCTGTTCAATAAGATCCAAACACGCGAGCTAATCATTAATTAAAATGCATTTGAATCAGGTTATGAACAACAGAGCCATCCATACATATATTTATACACACATAATTCCCCCCTTTGAATAATCACACACAATGTGGGGTTGTTTTTCTTAAAAAGGGATACAATTCTAAAGTCCTTGATTTATATTTTTGTGCGCATGTAACATTCATGCACATGGACTCACATTATATTATGTGCGCGCATGAGTACACACATACACACACACACATACACGCATGTAACAAAGCATGTATGTTTGCTTATTCAATTTATACCTTTAAAGACCCCCCACATCACGTGTCACATTCCCTCTTATGCTAGGAAGATTTCTGAAGATTTCTTACCAGCTATAAGAGGGAAAACCGATATTTTGACACGTGGCGTGGTGGGTCTTTAAATAACATTTTGATTTTGACTTTCACTGACACGCACATACAGGCACACGTACGCACATACGCATGCACACTTACATTCACACGCGTGAATTCCTATCACTATTTTTGACAAACAGTTTTCAGTTTTAATTCAGCTCACTTGAACAGTCAATGATCCACACAATCAAAGAAGGAAATTTGAGGGGTGCGGGTTGGAAGAGGGGCGAGGGGGTTGTAATTATGCCCATATGTAAGTTGGTGGGGGGAATTGAGAGAGAGAGAGAGAGAGAGAGAGAGAGAGAGAGAGAGAGAGAGAGAGAGAGAGAGAGAGAGAGAGAGAGATAGAGAGAGAGAGAAAGAGAGAGAGAGAGCGAAAACAAAATTTCATTTAACCAGGGAACATACAATAAGCAAGTTATATGCTTCTTCCACCCAGCCCTGGGGAAAATAAATAAATCAAACAAGAAAGCTAAATAATATATGTACATGCAGAAATGAGAAGAAAAGGGAGGGAGGAGGGGGGGGAAGAGGCATAGAGAGGGATAAGGATGGGGAAATGTGGGAATTTAAAGTACAGGCAAAAAATACTAAACATACAATCAGCAAAGGATAAGAGAGAGAGAGAGAGAGAGAGAGAGAGAGAGAGAGAGAGAGAGAGAGAGAGAGAGAGAGAGAGAGAGAGAGAGAGAGAGAGAGAGAGAGAGAGAGAGAGGGGGGGGGGGGGGGGGGTCTTACGTGCACAACTGGTTGGTACATTATTTGGGGTTGTGTTATGTGCCGTACAGTTGGCAGCAACGCAAAGGTTTCTTATCGTGATAAATCGCTTCGATCTGGGATGAATCCAGTTGTGTTGTGTGCAACTTTTATGTGTGTGTGTGTGTGTGTGTGTGTGTGTGTGTGTGTGTGTGTGTGTGTGTGTGTGTGTGTGTGTGCGTGCGTGCGTGCGTGTGTGCGTGCGTGTGTGTATGTGCATGTGTGTGTGTATGTGTACGTGTGTGTGTGTGTTGTGAGTGTGTGTGTTGTGAGTGTGCGTGTAGCGTGCGTACCTGCATGTGTGTGTGTGTTAGTGAGTGTGCGTGCAGCATGCGTGCATGTGTGTCTGCCTGCCTGCCTACCTGTTGTCTGACACGTCTGATAGTAGTCACGAAATGTCATATTTCATTATTTGGACAGATACATTTTGCAAGGTCACGCGTTCATCTCTGATTCATACATGTATCTAGTAACCTACTTTCTCAGAAAACACGGCAGCTACAAACTAACAAAGTGTGCTATACAACGTGGCCGGTGTCTGCCTTCCAAAAGGTGTCATTGTTTGATTACATGCAATGCCTGTGCACGCCGGAGTTTGTCCCTTTGTTACAGCGACAGATGTGAACAGATCAAACCTAAACAACACATGTTATTTTTAGTACCCGAGTGGGAACTATTGCGATCGGGTCAGTGTGCAGGGATCCCAATTGTCCCGCAAAACAAGGGGTCCCAGGGACTCCTTCACTGGAAGCATAGAGGGTCCTAGAGGCAGGATAGAGGGTCCCAGTGGCATTGCGAATGCTAAAAAGAATGTTTTTAGTGCATCCCTGGGACCCCCTGTGCATTCTTCAAGAGGGTCCTTGAGAATCTTAGTGCTTCATAGACCCCCAAATGGGGATCCCTGGGAGCCCTGGTGTATCTGTCTATCTGTCTGGTATATAAGCTTTCAACTGTTGGTCGGCGCTCTTTTGCTGTCCAAGGACCGACCTCCTGGAACAAAGTAACTTCCTCTTTGCCTCCGCCAGCGACCGACCCTCTCTGCTTTCAAAAGCTAACCTCAAAACCCACCTGTTCCCCCGTCATTAAAGCTCCGCTCTCCTTCTCTTCCCTCCCTTGCCTTTAGGTCTGTTTTTCTGCTGAATTCCATTTACGTCACACGTGTGTGTTCGTTTTGTATTGCGTTTTTGCTTGAATGCTTTATGAATGCTAACGTGTGTGTGCGCTTTGATTTGATTTATATCAAGATTCAGCGCTGTACAAATACTGTGTGTTGTTGTCTTTCTGATCAGAATGCACAATTTTTTTAAAAGTAGAACAAAAAACTATTTCTGCACTATTTTTTGGTAACGTTGTGTATCTCTTAGCTAAAAATAGTAACAAACTAAATTATGTCCCTTCACATTCTCTCTGGGGTTAACAGCAAGTCAAAAGAATGTTATCTCCCATTGTATTCATTACAATTTCTCTGTTGATGTGTGTGGGGAGGGGAGGGGAGGGGAGGAGAGGGGTGGGGCGCAAAGAGCTCGGGAACTTGCCGCCGCTCGGGGACTCACTTGTTTTTATTATGGAAAGGGGAGGGAGACATGAATATAATTATAGGGGGCCTTGCAAGGGAGATTTAGATTATCAGTTTATCACTCTCCAGTCTCACTCACTTAGTCACTCTCTCTCTCTCTCTCTCTCTCTCTCTCTCTCTCTCTCTCTCTCTCTCTCTCTCTCTCTCTCTCACACACACACACACACACACACACACATACACACTCTCTCTCTCTTTCTCTAAAAATAAAAAATAAAATAATTAATACTCCATGTTCGAGTTATTTAGTAAGCTTTTTTTCTTTGAAATACATTATGCAGCATTATATTTTTTTCTTCGTTTTTTAATCGTCTTTATAACAAACATACACAGAGAGAGTGAGACGGTGGGGGTAAAGAAGAGGCAGTCTCACAGATCATATTATTAACAATATATTTTCCCTGAGTTTGAGGCTTCTCTCCCTCCCCTAGAAAAGAATGCAATGGTATGCAAGGGTTGCAACCTTCTGTTGGAATTACAAATCAAATCAAGGGTGTTACTCTTAATATCCAAGGACAGCGACCTTCTTCTGTTGGAATTACAGACAAAATCTTACTCTTACTGAGCCTCATCCCTTTTCAAAATCTCCCCATCTACCCTTCAGAAGTTCATTGCACTGCTTGAACTAGTTCACTTCGCTATGCAAAACCCCTTTTCTTTTTCTTTTTTAGAATACCAAACCAAGATTGTTTCTGTACATTATATCAGTAGCGTTAGAGAGCCTAAAAGAAACGAGTATTGATTCCTACAGCACAAACTACAGCTCGCTTGGCAAGAGCCCTTGCCCTACCTACAACCCTCACTGTTTATCTCGCCATCACCTTTTATTCCTGAAAAGTTTCAAACAGTGCTTGATCAATAATTATATATCAACTTGATTCAAGACACCTCTGCCCCCCACCCCCCACCCCCTTCCGACATAATCAGACTCGGGGAAACCTAGCCTGCGATTCAATTAATCTTGTGGTTAAATAAACCTACCTACGCTTCCTCGGTTCACACACGCACATATGCGCGCATGCAAACACACATACATGCACGCACACACACACACATGCACGCACGCACGCACACACACACACACACACACGCACGCATGCACACACACACACTCATTCACTCACAAGTCCTGGCTCAGGTCACAAGGTGCTTCTGTCCTTAACTGTTAGCAGAACTGATATATATATATATAAAAAATATATATAATTTTTATATACACAAAAGAACTCCCACGCATTGATCGATCTACATACTCATTAGACTTTTAGCCCGCGTCTTGCTACATTATAAAGTGAGACATAATATAGATACCAAGGTCTTGAAGTTGAAGACAGTTCCACCTGCTAGCGTGCTAGGTATATGGCGTAGATGCTAGTAGATGGCGTTTTCTGATTGAAGACAAAACGAGTCAATTGGAACAAAAAAGTTTATTTCACCATTCACTGACAATAACATGAACCCTTATGTGCAGCCAACAATGCTACAGTGGAACCTCCCTTATACGACCTCAAAAAACCATCCAAAATGAGGTCTTATGAGGGAGGGGTCTTATAAGGCAGGTAATTTTAACACTTACAAAGAAGGGCAATGTCTCAGAGAAGTAGGTCTTATGTGGGAGGGAGTCTAATAATGGGAGGTCAAACAAAAGGAGGTTGCACTGTACTACTATTTCTAAGTCGTATGGAAAGAAACCCTGTTTTTGCATTTCGATCCATTTCGCATCAAGTTTTCTAAATCAATAACAGACTAGCCCACCTATTCGTATTACACTTGAACGCAAGTTGGAATCCACCTTTTCTTCTGCATTTGGTGATTCTTGTAGTTGTATACAGTGGAACCTCCCTTATAAGACCCCCCCATTATAAGAATCCTTCCCGTCTCTGAGACATTGCCATTCTTTGTAAGTATTACAATCACCTCACTTATAAGTTGGATGATTTTTGACGGTCTTTATGGGAGGTTTCACTGTACTGTGTCAGGGAGGCACTATGTAGCGTCCTTGACTGCATGCATGCGCGTGCGCGTGAGTGTGTGTGTGTGTGCACGTGTGACTGTGTCTGTCAAAATCCTAACCACAAAACCATTAATGTTTTAGACTCATATTAACAGAGACAGGGAGAAAGAGACAGACCGACAGACATAAAGAGAGATAGAGAAAGAGAGAGAGAGAGAGAGAGAGAGAGAGAGAGAGAGAGAGAGAGAGAGAGAGAGAGAGGAGAGAGAGAGAGAGAGAGAGAGAGGGAAGAGAGAGAGAGAGGGAGAGAGAGAGAGAGAGAGAGAGAGAGAGGAGAGAGAGAGAGAGAGAGAGAGGGGAGAGAGAGAGAGAGAGAGGAGAGAGAGAGAGAGAGAGAGATGAGAGAGAGAGAGAGAGAGAGAGAGAGACTCAGACAGAGGGAGAAAGAGACAGAGAGAAAAACAGACATTGGCTTGGGGGGGGGGGAGAGACAGAGAGAGAGAGAGAGAGAGAGAGAGAGAGAGAGAGAGAGAGAGAGAGAGAGAGAGAGAGAGAGAGAGAGAGAGAGAGAGAGAGAGAGAGAGACTCAGACAGAGGGAGAAAGAGACAGAGAGAAAAACAGACATTGCTTGCTTGAGGGGGAGGGGGAAGAGGGTGGAGAGAGAGAGAGAGAGGAGAGAGAGAGAGAGAGAGAGAGAGAGAGAGAGAGAGAGAGTTGCCGAGAGAGAGAGAGAGAGAGAGAGAGAGAGAGAGAGAGAGAGAGACAGAGAGAGAGAGACTCAGACAGAGAGAGAGACTCAGACAGAGAGAAACTCAGACAGAGAGAGACTCAGACAGAGAGAGAAAAGCAGACATTGGCCAAAGTCCTACAAAAATCAATTCTCTCTGATCTGTTCCCTGTGCGTTTGAACCAAACCTCTGAGGTAAAAAAACCAACACAACCGAAATGTGGAGAAATTCTAGGGCAAATGAGTTACAGAACAAACAATCCAAAACGGTAGAAACCACACGCCAGAGAGTTTACTTTCTTCTAACTTTGGACTTTGGGGCCTATTAAGCAAACTGTGGCTATAGCCGCACAAGTATAATCGACATAGACAACAACGTGGCTTAAAAGTGCAAGTTAACCTCATGGGTAGGTGTGCGCACACATAATTATATTATACACTATTGCGAATAGGAATGCGCAAGTTGTATAAATTCAGCAACAAAAATCGTCATGATAATTATGACAGTGACGGTGAGAGAGAGAGAAGAGAGAGAGAGAGAGAGAGAAGAGAGAGTAGGAAAAGAAGAGGGAGGAGAGATTGAGAGAGGAGAGGGAGAGAGAGAGAGATGAGAGAGGAGAGAGAGAGAGAGAGAGAGAGAGAGAGAGAGAAGAGAGAGAGAGAGAGAAACAGAAACTGAGAAAAGGGGGGTGGGGGAGGGAGGAGGAGGCATCAAAAGTCACCAAAATGCCTAAAAAAAACTATAATAGTCTATGTGCATCTGTATACCTCTCTCTCTCTCACACACACACACACACACACTCTCACACACACACACACACACACACACACATTCTCTCTCTCTCTCTCTCTCTCTCTCTCTCTCACACACACACACACACAGTCACACACACACACACATTCTCTCTCTCTCTCTCTCTCTCTCTCTCTCTCTCTCTCTCTCTCTCTCTCTCTCTCTCTCTCTCTCTCTCTCTATCTATCTCTCTCTCTGCATACAATTAGTATTCATTGGTTTATTATTTGCTTCCTAAATGAACCACACAGATTCACCCTAACCTCTTTATTTTGTTATGTTCTTCCACATAACTGCATACTTTTATGTTCATCTTTATTTTTGTACATTCCCCATCAGGTGAGGGGCAGTGAAAACAAGACTCAATCAATTGCCCCCCTAGGCAATATACGAGAGTGACATTCGGGCTAATAACCCCACACGTGTCAACGCAAGATCTGGGGTGGAAAGGACGCCTGTACCCAATGCCATCAACTAGCCCAACTCCCTTTACTTTCCACTCTGCCTAGCGATCCAAAGAGCACAAGGGACACAACTTCTGATTTTGTTTTCCCACATTCAAGTAAGTGTTTCTTCCCTTGACTCCACTGAGCTAGATAACAAAAAACATAGCTCAGTTCTGGACTCCAAAGCGAGATTTGTTAGTGTGTGTGTGTGTGTGTGTGTGTGTGTGTGTGTGTGTACCAGTGCATTAATGTGTGTGTGTATCAGTGTGTTTGTTTATGCGCCAGTACCTTAATGTGTGCATGCATGCGTGTGTGCAAGTGTGTTAGCAATGAAAACTTAAGGCCATCTTCACCCCTTTGATTTGTAATTCCTTCCCTTCGCTTGCTGATGTTGCCTGAACATTATGTGCACGCATGCGCGCACACACACACACACACACACACATGCGACACACATACTCGCACGCACGCGCACACACACACACAATTTTTTCTTTCAATGAAAAATAATCAATAACACTAACTTAACCCTTTCACCGCCAATGTCGCATTTATGCACCACTAAAAAGCATCAAATCAGGGCCTGTTATTTGTAAGACCCCATTTTCTTGATTTTAGGAGGTGAGGACAGGCCTAATGGTATACATGTCACAGAGGAATTCCCAATTTTGCAGATTGTTT
Organism: Phymorhynchus buccinoides; assembly: GCA_017654935.2. Classification (NCBI taxonomy): domain Eukaryota; kingdom Metazoa; phylum Mollusca; class Gastropoda; order Neogastropoda; family Raphitomidae; genus Phymorhynchus; species Phymorhynchus buccinoides. The sequence goes on along the minus strand of CM065687.1, from coordinate 39,158,473 downwards.
TCTCTACTCAATTAAGTTCAATGTTATTTTTTGGTTGAAAAATGGCTGGCAGCGAAAGGGCCAAGCCCCCTTGTGTCCAGAATGTGGCCTTATGTTGCCCTACACCACCCACCACCAGCCACACATACTTAGTCTCACCAGTTTCTCCCCCCCCCCCCCTACTCCCCCCCCCCCCCCCTATCAGCTTCTTTTCCTTACACTTTGTTTAGCTTCACATACTTTTGATGTCTAAGTTACACAGACACCTTGTTTACTATGCCAACAGGTTTTCTGCAATCACTACACATTATAACTTTTTGGGGCTGTCTTGTATTTTATTTTATTCACACACATCCAGACCCCCCCCCCCCCCCCCCCCTCAATTGTTTGCATTGCAAATTTTCACTGAGAAGCAACATTCTGCCATTTGAGGGAATGAGATAGGGTTAGGATCAGCCGGGGATTATGTTCATAAAACTGGCCCCCAAAAAGCCCTTCGAGATTGAGGGTCAACAGATAATAGGAAGCAGAGGGTAAGTTTTTTTGTTTTTTTGTGTTGGTTTGGGTTTTTTTGCTGTCCCACGCGTTGCTCCCACGCCGCTCGTTCCGAATCCTAATTCGCTGCTACACCCGGGTTTGTTCAAAGCAGAGGGTAGGTTACTAAAAGATGCTGGGTCTGTAGCTAGAATGCTAAGCAAATGGAGAAAGGAAGGGAGGGGGGAGGGTAAAGGGAGATAATGTTAAACAAGTGAGGGGGGGCTAAAGGTAGACAATTACCTGAGGATACAAATAACTAAATAATTCAGCATGGAAAACACTCAGACCCTGCAAACGTGTTGTACCTAATGAGGAAAATTTGAATGTTCTCTTATCCTTCATTTGTAAAGCAAAAAATAAGGCTAAAAATAACTGCTGACACAGAAATTGGAGCAGCACGTTTTACAGAATACAGTACACTCATAAACATTCCAAGCAAAAGTCATACAACAAAAATCAACGTTAAGAAAAGTCTTTATAGAAAAAAAATTTAAATTGATATTTAAAAAACTTTTTTATATTATGGATGCCAAACTGATTATTTTTATAGGTGTAAGTTTTATTATGGTATATCACATTCACAAGCACAGCAAAATAATTTTCTGTTTCTTATTTTATATATCACCCAATTGTTGCAACCAAAAAAAATCTTCTGATCATTAAAATGTGAGTGAGGATAAATGCATTCATATGCTTAAGATCATTAATAACATATCATTATTGCAATATATGATTACTTTAAAAGCTATAAAAAAAAAAGATAATGCCCTTTACAATATATGCATCGTCGTGCCTAAACTTGAAATTAAATGAACATAAAAAAATATTTCAAAAGGATCGATGGACAGACATTTGATTTACACCAAAATGCTTTAAGAATGTAAAACAATAACAAATAATTGTAACAGAGTATATATACAGTGGAGAACTGATAACTCAAAAACGTTTAACTCAAAAACACTGGATAACTCACAATAAGTTTTGGGTCCCAGTATAATAATCTCTATGTTGAAAAGTCTCAAGATAATGGCTAACTTAAAATAAAATTTCAGTCCCTTCAATTTTGACGTAAGCGATTTTTACTGCATGATAAAAAAAAATAATGGGATAAAATAAAATAACATAAATTAGCAACAAAACCAACCAACACACACAAGACAGGCATGGGAATTAGAGAAGACAAAAAAGACTGAAAATTGGGGTCTGGAAGCAGGCATAGGAACAAGGAATAAAAAACAACTGAAAACCGTGTGTGTTGGGATACAGCCCCCAGAAAATGAAGCCTCTTCTGTTATCTATTTCTATTTCTAAGCCTTAAAAACAGTATTAGAGATAAGACTGATATATTTAGTTTGCATTCATTTATAACCAATAACTTCAGTTTTACTCATTGGGCTTCTTTTTGTATCTCATAAATGTCCTCTTGGACCATCCAAAAAGCTGAAACTTGCAAAAAGACTGAAGAGGACCATCAAAAAAGCTGAAATCAGCCCAAAGACTGACAATTCCCATGCCTGACAAGAATGTTTGCTTTGTTTTCTTTATTCTGACATGCCTTTGCATTGTGTGACCGAAGCTTGGCAACTATTCCCATTGGCCAAGCTGGCATTCTACAAAAAACAGAAGAAAAAAAATCTTTTTTTTCACAAAAGATATCATCATCAATTAATCAATAATGTTAAATCTTATTAACTCCTCCGAAGTCGGATGTGTGGCAGCCCATGTGGCAGGGTAATCAAAAACGGTCACACACGTAATGTTCTCATCCCTAGCTGGTGCATTTGTACCACAGTGTTCAAGTGCTTCGGCTGTTGGGATGATCCCTGGAGTCTTTTAGCAAACAAACAATATAGTTAACTGTTTTGAAAAGAGAGATGATCAATTATGACCCAAATATAGGTAAGAGATAACACAGTTCAGACTCTCTAATTTGGTATTTAAAGACAAACTATTTTTAGTTCATACATAATTAACTATATGCTGAGCGCAGATATCATATTTCACACCTTTTACTTAGATGTAACAATATTCTATTACCATTGCACTTTACACCTTCTCCTTTATAGATAAACAATATCCTATTACCATGCTAATTTGAGTTCCATAAAATAAAACATCATGCAGCAGCGCAGCAAGGAAATTATTTGTTTGATCAGACATGAACAACTTGATGGCGAAACAGAATATGACAGAAAAAAAGAACATGTTAATGTTTCCATTTCGCTACAAATCACATCAAAAGATGAAGCAGATTCATAACACTACCTTTCCTCCTCTAAAACTGAAATCATTAAGCAAATATCGAGTCATGCATGCCATAATCAACATTCAAAAAGCTATTGTATCGTATTTTACGGACTATAAGGCGCACCTGATTATAAGGCGTTTGACCTCAAATTGGACCCAAAATTCAGATGTTGTTACTCTATTTCCTTACTATATTAATATCAGTCACATTATTATGATCATAAGGTGCAGGGGCAAAAGTGTCGCCTTATAGTCTGTAAAATATGGTACTACTACTAGTTGGATTTACCTTATTTTGTACATTGTGCATACATCTGTGCGTGCGTGTGTGTGTAAACTAGGTTACATGCATACAATAGAACCTTGCTGCACCAAAATAGGTTGTGGATGGTCTGCATTGTTTTGTTTTTATGTTGATTTAAAGATAGATCATAGATCATTCAATAGCACATTTTTATACACATGCATAGGATTAGGAATGGAACAGCACATGAGATGAGTAATCACTAATAACTGCATTGACTTAGGGTGCATATATATGAGTGTGTGCACACATGCACACACACACATGTGTATAATGTACACACACACACACATACCCACCACACACAGATGTACACACACACACACATACCCACCACATACACACACACGCACATACACATACACACACATACCCACCACACACACACATATGCACACACACACATATGCACACACACACACATATGCACACACACACACACACACTTCCTCACGCCATTCCTCAGCCCCCCCCCCCCCCCCCCCCCCCCCCAAAAAAAAGGTAAGAACCAAATAAACGGACAACAGCACACAAACTGTTGCCAGAGCCAAACAAGCCTTATTGACACCAACAAGCTGCCAATAAAAAGTTTCCCCAATGCCCCATGTTCTCCTTTCGCCCTACTACCCCCCCCCCCCCCCCCCCCCCCCCAACAAAATTTGTCATGTGAAAGCCAGAAGGAACAATCTGCCTTCTTATTGATGTTGTGATGGTATCTTCTGGTTTTCACCGGACGTCAAAATTCAAAATAATACAATTCTATCAGCAGCCTAGTGCCCAGCTACCTACCCCCCAGGCCATCACCGTTTTAGCTTCTCCATCCCAGTCCATAACCTCCCCTCTCCCTCTCTGCACGTGTGTGTGTGTGTGTGTGTGTGTGTGTGTGTGTGTGTGTGTGTGTGTGTGTGTGTGTATGTGTGTATGTGTGTAAGTGTATGTGCACACATGCATGAGTGTGTTTATGTAACCTCAGGCATAACAATGAGGGAAAAGCATTTTTCTCTAAAAATATGTTTGGGGTCCATAAGATGTTGTCTCTTGGTGTGGTCAAGGGGTAAAAAGCCCTTCATGGTGATCAGGGGGCATTCCTCTTGAAGATGAATCTATAAAACTGTTCAAATTAGGGAGAAGAGCATCTCCTGAAGCTTAAAACACCCTCTGTCATTTGACTTTTCCACATCCACTTTTCTCTGAATTCACAGAATTCTCTGAAGATTGACATGCCTGTGTGTATGCATGTCTGTGGGTGTGTCTGAAAGACAAGACGTTCAATGCTGCACTTGGTCATCTCCAAATATGGAAAGTGACGCCATTCGCGTGACAATGTCGGTTTTCAGTGAAACTTTAGAATGTCTATATTTTAACCATTCAATCTAAAATTAAACTGACTCTAGCCCTAACCATAAACTGTCAAATATACACAAAAATAAAACTTTACTAAAAAATTGAGTATTCCGTGTTTGGAGATGACCAAGTGCAGTCTTGAACGCCTAGTGTCTGAAAGAGAGAAAGAGAGAAACAGGGAGGGTGAGTGAGTGAATGAGTGTGAATGAGTGTGCGTGTGTGTGTTTGTGTGTGTGAAAGAGAGTAAGAAAGAGATGGAGTGATTGTATGTGATAGACATAGAGATAGAGAAAAAGAAAGAGATAGAAATACTGTGTGCGTTTTTGTGTCTGTCTGCTTGCAGTGTCAGCATGCATGCCTGTATGTGCCTGCGTGTTTACTTATGCCATGCCCACAATATGAGATTATGTCACTCCTTTTCCTCACTTAACCCATTCCTTCGTCTTCTTCAGGATTTTGAAAGTGTCAGTCTGACTTGGCTTAGCACCCAGCAGCTAGCCAAGCAATGAGGCAAGCAGCAGAGCTCAACTAGCCCCAAGCTAGAAAGCAAGAATTGCACAGATTCTATTTGTCATTGATTCTCACTCTGCTGTGCACTCTCAATGCAATATATGTCTGGGGACAAGGACACACACGAGAGAGAGAGAGAGAGAGAGAGAGAGAGAGAGAGAGAGAGAGAGAGAGAGAGAGAGAGAGAGAGAGAGAGAGAGAGAGAGAGAGGGGGGGGGAGGGAGAGAGAGAGAGAGAGAGAGAGAGAGAGAGAGAGAGAGAGACTGGTCGGAGCCAAGACAGAGACAGTGCAAATGGAGAGAAGGCAATTTCGTTTCGTCGACATTGCTCGCTGGATCGCCTCCCCTTGTTCTGCCAAACTCGGGCGATTGATCGACTCATTGTCTGAAGAGTAAAACTGGACAATGTCGAGTAGAGTGAGAAGAGCAAGAAGTGATCTTAGTTTCGGCATGGATCCTATATTTACATATTGTCCATGGTTTCGGGAACTAAGAAGCGCAACAACAACAAAAGTATGGGGGGAAAAGTATTTGACGAAGAAGAGCGAAGAAAGAGGCGGTAGTCAGGGGATATTATTTTCCCGTTTCCCAGTGGGAATCCCACCACCACCTCCATTTCTTTATAGTCACAATATTCCTACACATTTTCTCTTCCCTCCTTTTAAATTTCCTTGGCAGGCAGGTGGCGTCACAATGGTTGGAAGGGGAAGCTCTGTGCTGTGGAGGTGGACACCATTACATTTAGTTGACAGGCCATGAAAACTTAAGTCCCCAGCTCTACACCCCCCCCCCCCCCCACCCCACACACACACACATTACACAACACTTTCCCATGGCTTATGTCAAGTCTGTACAGAAATTACCCTTTCCCTAGTCACTGATGCCGCTTGTCATTCCACCACCCACCCCTCATTCCTTTTGCCTCACTTCTATGCTCCCACCCCCACCTCCAAGCCATAACCTCCCCTCTCTTTATCTGTGTGTGTGTGAGTGAGTGAGAGTGTGTGTGTGTGTAAGTGTATGTGCACACATGCATGAGTGTGTGTTTATGTGTATGTCTGTGTGTGTGTCTGAAAGACAAGACGTTCAATGCTCTGTCTTCAACCATAGATATGGATCTGCTTCAACTTACATTTCCATCGATTTCGTTTTTATCTTTTGACATTTAACATGTCACTTTACATTTTTGTATCATTTTTTTTTTCTTTTTCTTTTCATTTTCTTTTCCCCCTAGGGACAGTAGCTGAGGAAAGCCGTGGCAGCACGAAATGTCTGGGTCTTCGATGCCTAATGTGCTCTTCTCTTCCCTGCTCTTGTCTGGAGAGATCGCAGACCGTGTCATCTTCATGAGGAGGTCTGGAGGAGAAGAGGGAGGAATGCACTAAGGTATGTGTGTTGTTCTGTGGACATCATTCTCCGTAATGCAGCCAGGCTAAGAATGTAAATAGCTGGTACAGTGGACAACTGATAACTCAAAAACACTGGATAACTCACAATTATTTTTGTGGGGTCCCGGTATAATCATCTCTATGTTGAAAAGTCCTTTTAACTCAAAATATTGGCTATCTCAAAATAAAATTTCAGTCCCTTTAAGTTCAATTTTGACTTACTGTATTTTACAGGTACAGAAGGCGATACTTGTTTCCTACACTGAGACCCCTGCGCCTTATAATGTGACTGATAATATAGCAAAAAGAACCATAATAACAAAATCTGAATTTTGTGCAAACTTTTGGGGGGTGAGCCTTATAATCAGGTGCGCCTTGTAGTTCGTAAAATATGGTAAGTGGTTTTTACTATACATGTATATTTACTTGGAGCTTTTAACCTCTTTGTTATTTTGCCCATTTTTATAGTGCATCCCTGGGACCCTCTGCACATTCTCTTAGAGGGTCCTTTAGGCTTATAGTACTTCAAAGACCCCCAAATGGGGGCCCCTGGGAGCCCTGCATGTAGCATTCACACATAATCAGGGAGACAAAGACAGAGAAAGACAAAGAGAGAGAGAATGTGTGAGAACTAGACAATGACAGAGACAAAGTGTACACACCACACCGAGCAAGACACCATGATTTAATTAACATATCCTTAGATTTTCCCCTGACCATCCATCACTTGCTTGGGGGTGTCCTGAACACAAGACAACTGCTGGAAAGCTAGTACTGTACGTGCACAGCTCAAACCTTTGCTCCCCCACCCCCTCCCAGACCATCTATCACTGTCAGTCTTTGTCGGCAGCCTGACTCTCCCAGCAAAATTATGTACAAAATTCACAAGTATTTTTCATCCTCTAAAGACATGTGTATGTCATCCTTACCTAACACATTCAAACAACCATGTATGAATGTGTCACTGTCTTCCTTTTTAATTTTACCCCACCCTCAATACTGTGACGCAGCATTGGACTTCTTGTTTCTCAGTCTTTAGTTCCAAAGAAAGAGAGAGAGAGAGAGAGAGAGAGGGGGGGAGGCAGATTATAATTAGCAAAATATTTATTCACAATAAATAGTCACTAATATGCCATGGATAATAAGACTGAACAGTGAATGATACAAAAAAAGCACAAATGTATGATCATGCACACCTTCAGTTCACATACTCTCTCTCTCTCTCTCTCTCTCTCTCTCTCTCTCTCTCTCTCTCTCTCTAATATATTTAGTAATGTTGTTTGTTTGTTTTCTGCAAAATTGTAGACTGTAAAAAAAAAGTTCAATAACAAATAAAATATAAAAAATACTGGGAGTGTTGCCCAGGACAAAAAGACTGCGCCTAGGAAAGCGATAAACAATAACTCATACTCATCATCATCTCTCTCTCTCTCTCAATTGCAGGGCACTCGTTTTATTTTTAAAACAAGCATGTCATATCCTAAGACTACTCAATCATACATTTGCCTTGTGCTTTCATATTAATAAAAGAAATACTACTTATTCCACTACAAGTGTATATTAACAACTATTACCAAAATGGATACTAATATCGCAGAGTTCTGTTATAAGTACTTGTAATCATACTTAGTGTTCTTGTATATATTCTTAGAACCAAAAAAGCACTCTGTTTTAAATGTGTTTTATCAATACGAAACAAGATAGAATGCAAAAGAAAGTACAGTGGAGAACTGATAACTCAAAAACACTGGATAACTCACAATAAGTTTTGGGTCCCAGTATAATAATCTCTATGTTGAAAAGTCTTTTTAACTCAAAATATTGGCTATCTCAAAATAAAATTTAAGTCCCTTCAATTTTGACTTAAAAGCGATTTTTACTGTACTCACTATAAAGCTAAACA
>CM065687.1:39130262-39145262 GCA_017654935.2 Phymorhynchus buccinoides | reverse complement strand
CACATGACTGAATTGGTATCTAATCTATGTAGTGTGTGTGTGTGTGTGTGTGTGTGTGTGTGTGTGTGTGATCCAGTTTTTGAAAGCAAGGGGATGGAGGGGGGGGACGCAAGTTGGAGAGAGAGAGAGAGTGAGAGTATGATCTACTTTAGTTTGTTTGATTCTCTGGACACTGCAGCTAAATATTTAAACCAAATGTCCAGTCCAGTGAGCTGTTGATTTATCGAGAAATCTGCCTAAACTGCTTTGGAACTGATCATGAATCATAAACATGTAGTTGGACCCAGAGATAAACTCAACAAACTTGGATTGGAAGGTTGGCTTATTGCCCAGAATAATATGCTGAAAACGTAGTAGGATGGGAAAGGGAGGGCTGTGTGCGAATACACAATGTGTTCTGTATAATGGGGTAGATCAGTGAGTTCACGGCAAACTGAAAGCAATAACAATTTGTGTGAAGAACTGGGGAATTTAGCAAGAGAGACTCATGGAGAGGGGGGTGGGAGAGAGAGAGAGAGAGAGAGAGAGAGAGAGAGAGAGAGACTGCACTTTCGTGACTTTGACAATAGCATGATGAAAATTAACTTTATGAAGAGGTCAAAGATGCAGAATACTTTATTTTTAGGGAGTGGAAGACTAAAGTGGTCAGGGGAAACAGAAAGGGGGAGGATACTTTTTCTTTAATGAAGTAATGTTTAGGGCAATAAGCTTTGCACTCTCCTCCTGTTCTTTTTTTCCATAACAACCCCTTCCCCTATTCTCTCACCACCACCCCTCTACTTAATAAAATCTCTCTCTCTTTCTCTCTCTGACTCTGAGCTTTCTCCCTCTCTCTCCGTCTCTAGATATATCTTTCCCTTAACCCTTTCACCGCCAAAGTCGCATTTTAGCACCACAGTGATTTAACACCTATGTCACTAAAAGGCATCAAATTGGGGTCTATTATCCAAAGACCCTCTCTCTCACGAAGAATCTACTGCAGATGGATTTTGTTCTCTACCCAGGTAATTGTAATGGAAATCTTTGGCTAAAATATGGCTTGAAAAGTCCCTGTTCCTACTAACCTCTTCCTCTATTCTCCCCCTCCCTCCAAAACTTTGTAAATGTATTACTAAATAATTAATACAATCGCTTTTAAAACATATTCATATCATATTAGCCCGCACCCTCCTCTCTCAAGGGTATAATTATCAAGGCATGCTTTTATCTAAATTTAATGATCTGAAGAAATGTCTGACAGAATTGTATAGTTTGTCTTCACCAATGCTAAAGTTGCATGCCTGAAGCACATCAGTTGAATAATGAATATTTAAGAATTTTTTGTTCGTTTGTTTTGGGGGTTCTTTGAGGGGTGTTGTTGTTTTTTGGGGGAAGGTAACTTCTTGAATATTATCATTTATTTAGTCATCTTTGAAATGTTTGTTTGCACGTTTGTGTGCATCTTTATCATTTATGCAAACACCCAAAAGTGCTCGAGTTTGAGCTTGTAAATTTATTGTAAATCATATATACTGTGTTCAACATACTTCATGAGACTTTGAGACATGCAAAAAACAAAGTGATGAAAATTGTTTCTCTGAATTTGTGTACATGTATCTACATGCATGTGTGTGTGTGTGTGTGTGTGTGTGTGTGTGTGTCATTGTGTGTGTGTGTGTGTGTCATTGTGTGTGTGTGTGTGTGTGTGTGTGCATGTGTGTGCATGTGTGTGTGTCAAAGTCAACATTTTATTTAGAGATCAGATGGACATTGAATAAGCAACAATGCTTTTTTCATCAAGCCATCTATAAACAGAAAAAGCATGCAAACAATCAAACACAAGAGAGAGAGAGAGAGAGAGAGAGAGAGAGAGAGAGAGAGAGAGAGAGAGAGAGAGAGAGAGAGAGAGAGAGAGAGAGTGTAAGTGTACATCATACATCACACATGTGAGCATGCATACATGCATGAGTGTGTGTGTGTGTGACAAAGTCACTTGACATAGTGACATAATGAAGGTGAACAAACTCAATTCACTTATGGCTAGTTATGCACTTTTCTTTTCAACAACTGAATGAGTGTTACTTCCAGTTCCACAGACAACGAAAAATATATGCAAACAAAATAAATAATAACATGGTTGTGAGCAAGCATAGCTTTGTCAGTGTGTGTGTGTGTGTGTGTGTGTGTGTGTGTGTGTGTGTGTGTGTGTGTGTGTGTGTGTGTGTGTGTGTGTGTGTGTGTGCATGTGTCTCAGTACTCTCACTGACAATGTGAGACTGATACAGAGAGAGAGAGAGAGAGAGAGAGAGAGAGGGGGGGGAGAGAGAGAGAGAGGTTTTGATAGTTTTCCTTTCTTTTCTTTCTGATTGGGGATGTTTCATTATTTTACATTAAAGTGATGCAGATTTCTGGTATATTTTATAACTGGATGGGTTGGACAGTTTTATTTGTTTGTTTGTTGTCTGACTACTGATTGATGCCCACCAGTGTCACATCGACAAATGTAATGAATGCGGGAGAGGGGAGACGGGGGGAGGGGAGTGGTGACAGTTCAGAATGTAAACAAAAATAAGAAAGGAATCATTATACACAATTATGTAGGCTAAACGGAAACTTCACAGATCATCACCTTGTTCGGATCGCACCAATGAGGCTCATAAAAACTAAAAAAGGCACATGAGAGAACAGTAATACACCACAGAGACGTCTAGAATTAGTAGAAAATAAGAATACCGTCCGTAAGGGTCTCTGACCGATTGGACGCTAATCTCATCATCATCATCTAGAAAATCGTAGGCTAGGCCTAAGTCGATCCATCTTAGTAGATCCATCCCTGTCTTTTGAACCTCACATAAATGGAGTCGTCAAGAATGCTAATCGTATTGCAGGTCTCCTGATTAGGGCAATAACTAATAAATCAAAACTGATTATGGGGAATAAGATGCCTTTGTATTAAACTAAAGCCTTAGTTCGCCCTATTTTAGAGTACGGTAACCCTGTTTGGTGCCCATATCTTAGAAAACATATTGAACATGTTGAGGGTGTCCAAAGGAGATTTACAAAGAAAATTGTTGGTACGAGTAATATGGACTACGAAGAGGGACTGAAATATTCAAATATTTGAAATTGCCAAGTTTAGAGTATAGATGTTTTATGATGCTAGCACCACTAAAACCTTATTAACAGTAACACTTTGAGAAGAAGATAGCACTCGAGGGCATAATAATAATTTCAAACTACAAAGAAAAGAAATAATACTCGTTCCTCTCAAAAAAAAATTCATGAATAGAATTACAACTGCATGGAACAACCTTTCAAATGAGACTGTTAATGCATCGTCACTGAATGTATTCAAAAACAATATTGACCAAAAATATAAAGGCGTGATGTACTCCTCAAATTTAGAGGAACTTTATTAGGATTCCAATCAATACACAAAAGCCTATTAGTTATAATAATAATAATAATAGTACATTTATATAGCTCACGGGTAAAAAAAAGTATATTGATATCACTTGAAACGATATCCAGAGGGCAAAAGGCTTAAAATAATAAGCCTATAGTGCCAAATTGCTATGCTATGCTATGCTAAGTCAGTAGTCTGAGTGGCAAACGCAGTGCTCAGTGAAGAACATGGACACTACATCTAAATATAGCATCCATGGTGAAGAACGAGTGAAAACATCCTGATCAAGTCTGAAACGAATTTAATCATCAATGAAACATTCTTTTTGTTCAAAGATCAGTGAACAGAAAACCAAACGCAGCCGGTTTGATCGCTCCCAGGTAAGCCAAAAAGTGGAACTTCTGGTCAAGGGACTGACATAGTTACCCCACTGAACCCGAGAGCACACAATGAACACGTGAAACAATCCCTTCAGGCAGACGATTGAAACGGTGGGTGCAATGAATGAGCTAGAAGCACCGTACAACTTTCGATCTGCGCCCCTAGATTACGACTCGGAAAACATTTGTTTAAAAACAGTACTTACCCTGGACGATCGTTCGATGTCCGCTATTTTGTGATCATACTTGACGTTTCGATCTCGCTGAGAGATAAGTCCAGCTGTCTCTCCGTTCTGTTCCACTACGTCTTCCGACATTTTGGTTGATGAAGATCACGTGATTATGCCAGCTCAGCGGTGGTAGAGGAAGAAACTATCGTCTGCTTCGCTTGGCGGGCTGCTTAAAAAATCTGACTCATCGCTCATTCAGGCCTACTAAGGTTAGGGTGGAGGTTTGTCATCACTTATTGACTTTTTGTTTTTCTGGACAAGTCACTTCTGAGAATCAAATGGAGCTCTTGATTTAGCAGAGAGCTGAGTGAAAACAACCTTAGCACCCCTGCTATGCACAGTAGCAAGTGCTCGCGTGCGGGGGATTGTCAGTCTGACGTTTCTTTACTGATCGACGCATTCAGGGTGAGGGTGGGGTGGGGGTGCCTGTGGTGTGTGGGGTCATTCCTGAGGTAAAGATCGAACTCACTTTTCACAGTTATCCCACGCGTGTTCGCAGATCGCACATAATAAATGTATTGATTACATGAGTTATTGACACCTGAGCTTGTAGTAAACTATATTGTTGGCATGTTTGGGCAGATTTGTGTTTGCTTGTTGTTTTGTTATTGTGTATCGTTTTTCCCTTTGTTTTGTTTCTTTGTTGTTGTTTTATATGTAGGCCGTTTGTTGTTTTGTTGTTTTCCTTCTTATAAGCTATGTAGGCCGGGGGGTGGGTGTTTTTATTTTAATTTTTATCCAGTCTATACAGCACTTATATTAATCTTAGGTAACTGTATATAAAATTTTGAATAACCCTGACAAAACTAACAAGCATTTGTTTCAATTGTCTAACGATTTGAGAACCCGTAACAGTGATCTAAAAATACTAACCCAATACAGTAGAACTAATATGAGAAAAAACTTCTTTTCTAATAGAGTCACCCAGCACTGGAACAATCTCTCCTGCACAAACTAAACTTGCTTCCAACATTAACCATTTCAAAAACCTCCTAGATAGTGACCCCAAAATTAATGTTTTTAAATACAATTATTTAAGACGACAATGATAGTTCAAAAAGCGCCACAGCGGTGCCAATCTGATTAATAAACAAAGCCACAATAACAAACAATCAAAAGATAGGGCACATCAAGAGGCCGCGAGGCCTGGCTGCCCTGAAGATCTGATCTGACCTGACCTGGTTGTCAAATCACTGTACAAGTGGGATGATTAGTATATTAGTACTATGTGTGCGCGTGCGTGTGCATGCGTCGATTTATGAATTGGTGCTATGTAGCCTAAATTATTATTTTAAATTTTGTCATTGTACATGCCTTGAGCTCCTGATTTCGGGAGGAGTGCGTTATATACACACGCGCGCGCACGCGAGCACACACACACTGATACATTCATGCCTCTCTCCCTTCCAAAACTTAGCAGTAGCCTAACTAGATATGCACTGGTTATATGCTGCCTGTAACCATGATGCTGGAAGCTCAGTAGGTTTGCAACGCTTTAGGCCTATATTATATGTGACTCTATGTTGCTTCAATCAGTGTATCACTCACGCAGACCCGCATCTAGGTCTTTTCTCACTTCAGGTCTTGCTATGGCTTTAGTGCGTACAGAAAGAATGAAAAATGGTGTTTTACGTCCTCTCGGTCTGGAAAAGACACATATGGGACATTTGTAGATACAAAGATGGTGGGAACAATACTGGAGGCAATGCCCGGAGGCAGTACCACACCAGTAAAGTCCCGATTTTTTTAACAATACAGATATGTGTAGCAGTAGGCCTAACCACGCCTCGGTTAAACCAAAGATTCAAAAAGGGTAAGATGGACTACTTAAGAGTTACAGCGAACCGGGCTGATAGAGTTATCGTTAGTGGGGTAGTTATACACCATTCACAGCGGCGGCTATCCAAAAACTCAGACTGGAATTTGAACGGAGAATTCAACTGGCCTATCGACGTGTAAATGTGTCACGTTTAAAAGGGACATAACCAGTGTTTCTGTCCTCACTACGTATAGAGAAAAGAGACCGGATGCTTGTCTTCCCCTATAGGCCTACAGTCTTTGGTTAAACCTCATCGGGTACCGCGGTATAAGCTATGGTGCGTTCATCCAACACTTAAACGTTTTTGTAGTCCCAGTTCTATAAGAACGGGACGTACATTACGACGGGGAACGAGGGCTGTGTATTTATCTGCTGTGTGTGTATGTGTGTGTGCGTGCGTGTGCGTGCGTGTGTGCTTGCGCGCGTCTGTATGTGACCAAAGATGTTCCACTTCATAGCGCCTAAACCACTGAACCGATCTGAATGAAACTTGGCAGAATGACTCCTTAGACCGTGTAGATGCTGCCTACCAAGTCAGATTCATTGGTTTTTCCTGATTCAGCCATCGATTTAGAAGCATTTCATCGCGCACAAAAAAGCCAAGAATGTGCAGAGATTTTAAATGATAAAAAATATTGCTGTAACCATTACTCTTAGGCTATATAATAATGCAAATTACAACAAGCACATAAGGTCTGCAGGTTAGCTAGCTCTTTGTAAACGGTTGGATGTTCTCTACGTCTGTTTAGGTTTGCTTGTGTGTGTGTGTGTGTGTGTGTGTGTGTGTGTGTGTGTGTGTGTGTGTGTGTGTGTATGAGCATGTGTGCACTGATATGCGCAGGTGCGCGCGCGCGCGCGTGTGTGTGTGTGTGTGTGTGTGCACGCGCGCGCGCGCGCGTGTGTTCGTGTTTGTGTATAGGCTACGTCATACACAATCCTTACACCTGTACACTTTTCTCTATGACATACACCGACGTAATTCACGCTCAATCCTTTGAAGAAGAAAAAAGCATGATATAACAAAAAAGAAAATCCTTTCCCGGCCCATAAATTATGGCGAGTTAAATTGTGTCATTGTCTTTTTAGCTTGTGTAGAGTATGAGATGCAGATGTTACCCAAACGGATTCAGGAATAAGGAGCTTTGGGGGGGAGGGGGGGGGGGGGATCCAGCATCAGTATTATCGGTTAGGATAAGTATGAATAATCGATTCGGCCATGCCGCGGCGCCAATGTATTCAACAACAGATTTCCAACACCTGTGTCCATACATATAGGCCTATATTTAAGTTTTGTAGATTTTAGAATGGAAATGGGTTCAAATATTTACGTAGGCGGCATGTAGTTATGTACATTGCACGTGCGCGCGCACACACACGCACACACACACACGTGCGTATCATATAGTGTATGCGCGCGCATATTTGTGTGTGTGTGTGTCAGTGTGTGTGTGTGTGTGTGTGTACGCACGTGCAATGTACATAATAAGTATTCATACATGCCGCCCTTCGAATGAGGACCTAAAACAAATCTAACCCCTGCGGTTTTTTTATAGGCATGTAAAAATGCAACGGAAGCGAAAAGTCGATAATAATAATAATAATAACTCTTATATAGCGCCGTTCTCCTGGCGCAGCAGGACTCACAGCGCTTTACAAAAAACATGCATACAATAATCATGAAGAAAAACAACATAATTATACAAAAGTGGAAACACAACCATACAAAAATCCATGGAAAAAACAATTAGCCCATTATCGCACTGCACTCACACATAGTCCAACTCAGCAAAAACTCACAGAGGGTGAACTGAAGGGGAGAAGACACAGGAGATCAACAGAGGTATTTTTTGAAGAGAACAGTTTTCAGGCCAGTTTTGAAAGAAGACAAAGATGGAGAGCTGCGGAGAGAGGAAGGGAGGTTGTTCCAGATGTGTGGTGCTTGGAAACGGAAAGCTCTGTTTCCAACTGTTTTGTATTTGGTGACAGGTGTGCAAAGAAGTTTGAGGCTACTTGATCTGAGGTTGCGTTCTGGTGTGTAGGCAGAGAGAAGAGAGGAGAGGTAGTCTGGAAGAGAGCCTTCGAGGTAGCGATAGGCAAGGGTGGCCACTTTGTACTCTACTCTAGCGTCAACAGGGAGCCAGTGCATCTGTCTCAGCAGGGGTGTCGCTGAATCAGTCTTACGCTTTCTGAGCACAACCCTGGCAGCAGCATTCTGGACTCTCTGAAGACGCTTGACAGTAGAGAGAGGGAGACCTGCAAGGACTGCATTGCAGTAATCAAGCCTGGACAGTATGAGAGAAACAGCAAGTTGTGTAGCAGCTTCAAGTGATAAGTATGAACGAATGGAACAAAGTCGCCGAAGATGATAGAATGTTGAACGACAGACAAATGAAATGTGTTGATCGAATGAGAGAGATTCATCCAGACAGACACCTAGATACTTTACTGACTTTTCAAAAGGTACTGAATCATCTGACAAGGTCAAAGGATCACGCTTTATCACCGAGAGGCGGTTTCGGTTTCCAACAGCTAACAACTCAGTCTTGTCCTCATTCAACTTGAGTCTATTCTTATCCATCCATGATTTGACATCAGACACGCATTGCTCCATTTGATGGGACACCGCAGGAAAATCAGAAACAGGGGCGGGCTTATTGATCTCAGTGTCATCAGCGAACTTATGATAATCAAAATGATTACTTTCAATGACATCTGAAAGAGGTTGGGTGTACAGAGTGAAGAGAATGGGGCCTAACACCGACCCCTGAGGGACACCACAACACAGCTGGGAGGGCTTGGAGGACAGACCATTGACCACAACCGACTGAGAACGTCCAGACAGGTATGAGCTGAACCAGTTTAAAGCAGTAGAACTGATACCAAAGGAGGCGGACAAGCGTTCAAGGAGAATGGCATGGTCGATTGTGTCGAAAGCAGACGACAGATCCAGGAAGGCAACAACAGACACAAGGTTCTGATCCATGCTTGAAAGGAGGGAATCTGTGACAGCCAACAGAGCAGTTTCAGTGCTATGACAAGCGCGATAAGCAGATTGTTTTGACTCAAGAAGATCATTTTCCTGAAGATGTTGCAGAAGTTGTGATAGGACAACTTTCTCAAGCAGTTTGGAAAGAAAAGGAAGGTTGGAAACTGGTCTGTAGTTTTGTAGGAGATTGGAATCAAGGGTTGGTTTCTTCAAGAGAGGAGTGACAATGGCTTGTTTCAGATAACTATCAACTGTGCCAGACAGAAGACTGCGGTTAATGATGGAGGTGATGAGGGGGACCAAATCATCCTGACATTGTTTAACTAGTTCCGTTGGCATGGGGTCAAGGGAGGAAGTCTTATTTTGGGACTGCTTTAAGAGTTTTCTTATTTCGTCTTCAGACACAGGTCTGAACTGAGTCAAGCATGACCCCTGAAAAGGAGTGTGGGAATTGTCAATAGGGAAGTGAGCAAGGAGAGTCCCGCTGCCTAGTATAAACCACATGGATAGGTAGGCTTCCCGAGTCCACCTCCTTACCCCATCGATCCCCCCTCCCCCCAAAAAGGGTGGCGTTGCACTAGCGTTTACGCGCTCTCCAGGTAGGAACAGCCCGAATTATTTCACAGAGACGAGTTTCTGTGACTACAAAACATGTTTTTTTAAATTAGGTAATACCATACCAATGATATAAAGTCCCATAGGCAAAGCCCATAAAGGGTTTAGTTTATGCAATGCATAGATTACATAATCTTATATAATAATATAGATTGCATTACCGAGAGAAGGGAAGCAATAAGGGGGACATGAAGAAAGAAGAAAGATTAAGCTTACAGGGAGGGGCATACTTTGTCAAGAAATTGCACTGAGCTGGAACCATGGCTCACGAAATGACATCCCAAAACTCTCTCATTGTCATTTCATGTACACGTATATATTATTACAGCCTGCATAACAAAGGGTGCCATAGCTTGTTATTGGCGAGTGCACACACAAAAACAACAAAGGAGGACAAAAGACTAAGCTTACAGGGGCATACTTTGTCAAGAAATTGCACAGCTGGAAGCATGGCTCACGGCCCCCTGCCCATTTTCAATCAAATGCCCCGTTATACCTTGCAGGAAACCGTGGTCCAACACATGTTCAACTGTTTTATGACTATTTTGTGTGACTTTTGGACATCAGTTGCACCCATTGATGTCCGTCTTCTCTAGCAATCACGTGACTTTTCAAAATTAAGTTTAGTCTTCGATTTTATGTTCAAGGAATAACATACTTCTGTTTTCAAATTGAATAGAACTTGTAATCTTGTGATTGAACCCATGATGATCTTACAAAACACAATATCCCTGTACTTCTTGTGAGCAGTAGGGTAAGACGGGGTAAAAAGCCCATGGGCGGGTAAGAAGCCCATGCCAATGATCTCATGAAATGAAGCAAATTTCAGTCACATTTTGCCCATGAGACGAGTGTTAATACGGGGTAAAAAGCCCATGGGCGGGTAAGAAGCCCATGCCAATGATCTCATGAAATGAAGCAAATTTCAGTCACATTTTGCCCATGAGACGAGTGTTAATGCTTAGCATTCGTCTCATGGGCAAATTTGACTGAAATTGTCTTTATTTCATGAGATAATGGGCATGGGCTTCTTACCCGCCCATGGGCTTTTTACCCCGTCTTCCCCTATACATGAAAAGATTTTTTTTTAATTAAAAGAGAAAGATAGTTTTCCCATTGGTTGTCTAAGTCTCTCTCTCTCTGTCTCTCTCTCTCTGTCTCTCTCTCTCTCTCTCTCTCTCTCTCTCTCTCTCTCTCTCTCTCTCTCTCTCTCTCTCTCTCTCTCTCTCTCTCTCTCTCTCTCGAACAATCTCAGTGAATATACAGCAAATTATTCTGGCGTCCAAAGACACACACACCTACGCGCGCATATACACACACACGCGCGCGCGCGCGCACGCACACACACACGCACACACACACACACACACACACACACACACACACACGCTATCTCTCTCTCTCTCTCTCTCTCTCTCTCTCTCTCTCTCTCTCTCTCTCTCTCTCCCCCTTTCTCACTTACACACACACACATACATACACACACACACACACACACACACACACACACACACACACACACACACACACACACACACACACACACACACATGCCTACACAACACACACACACGCACACACACACACACACACACACACTCTCTCTCTCTCTCTCTCTCTCTCTCTCTCTCTCTCTCTCTTTCTCTCTCTCTCTATTATATATATATATATATCCATCTCTCAGGGCTGGGTGTAAAACAATATGTATACTTATCTCATTACCCAGTATAAATACAATTTCGTTAGTACGTTCTCTCTCTCCGTTTCTGTCTGACCTGGATATTACAGCACTACACGTTATCAACCTGGAGAACCAATATCCGGGCACATTATTTATGACGTAAGACAGGGCCGAGCCCCTAATGCGTACGTGTGCCGACACAGTGATTTAAGGAGCCAACCCACACGCCCAATTGCAGTTGTACGGCCATGCAACCGTGGCAATATATGTGAAGCATGATTCTCATGAAGCAGTACTAACTAAACGAATCCAGTGAAGTCTTACTCGTTTCGTTTGAAATTTTTTTTCATGTAGACCCTAATGCACGAATTTAATAAAATATCTGATGCAGAAATAGGGTAAGACGGGGTAAAAAGCCCATGGGCGGAAGAAGCCCATGCCAATTATCTCATGAAATAAAGACAATTTCACTCAAATTTGCCCATGAGACGAATGCTAAACATTATATTAACACTCGTCTCATGGGCAAATAATAACAACTGACTGAAATTTTCTTTATTTCATGAGATAATTGGCATGGGCTTCTTACCCGCCCATGGGCTTTTTACCCCGTCTTCACCTACAGACGTTTTGATCAGATTCGTAAATGGGGATCTAGAAATAATAGTGAACGAAACGAGTAGAATTTCATCAGATTCATTTAGTCGGTATGTTCATGGATGCTATATTTTATATTTTAATGTAGTGTCCATGGTATGTTTCATCAGGTTCGTGCCTCACAAGTGTCACAGTTGGATAATCGTACGCCTATAGTTGGAGGTGTGGATCGGCCCCTTTTACACAAACCTTTCAGGATTCCTGCTTTTCCTGCCATGTGGTTTGACTGACATAACACCATTGATATGACGTTCTTAACATTGCTAAGAAGGCAAATCGCTTAGTTAGTTTCATAATGAGAACGATTAACATCAAAACTATGCTACATGTAAAGACATTATGATTCCATTATTTAAATCCTTAATTCGTTCCAGTCTAGAACAGTGGAGCCCTTACATAAGAAAACATAATATACATATGATTGATTGAAGGTGTGCAGAGACGATTCACAAGATGAACAATTGGTACTGGTGACCGTAATTATGAAGATCGTCTAAAGTGGTTGAAGTTACCTAGTTTAGAATATAGGAGAGCGAGAGGTGACTATAGAAGTTTTTAAGATTATGCATGAATTATATGATTCCTCAACTACTACTTAACTCTTTGTCGCAATGTCACAAGAGGTCACATTTTTATACTAACTATAAAATCAAAAAAACACCCGTCAATTCCATTCGGGTTAATAATAATTAATTTTATAGAATAGTTTGTCCCATGGCCACCTGTAAATGCCTTTAAAATCACATTGATAAATAATTAGCCACACTCTATGTTATCTACCAGTTTGGACATACTTGAATCGCAAAGACCAGTGTCCAGTGACACAGTTAACGTCATAAATAAATCCACGGGCCATAAAGACAATCAAGTTCTGAACAAAGAATTTTCACTAACGATGGCAATACAAAAGGCTTACAGCTTATAGCCAATCGTGATCTGTGAAAAATCTGTGAAAACAGCTAAAATGTTCTTACTAATTATAATCGAGACTCGTCAAAAAGCTAACGATGAATGTGTATGGTAATCGTCCAGGGCTCTATGCATCTAAACCAATCGATCAATCGATCCGGCGATCGATCATTTAATCATTCAATCAGTCTCTCTCTCTCTCTCTCTCTCTCTCTCTCTCTCTCTCTCTCTCTCTCTCTCTCTCTCTCTCTCTCTCTCTCTCTCTCTCTCTCTCTCTCTCTCTCTCTCTCTCTCTCTCTTGTGGGCCTATGTCAGATTGGTGATACCTATCTTCAGTCTATAGAATTACGCAATGGTTCCCCTGCACGCTTCTGGGGTTGAACAGTTCATTTAAGCGAAAAGTCTTCATTGAGACGTTTAGACCTTGTGTGTGTGTGTGTGCGTGTGCGTGTGCGTGTGCGTGTGCGCGCGCGCGCGTGTGTGTGTATGTGTGTGTGTGTGTGTGTGTGTGTGTGTGTGTGTGTGTGTGTGTGTGTGTGTGTGTGTGTGTGTGTGTGTGTGTGTGTGTGTGTGTGTGTGTGTGTGTGTGTGTGTGTGTGTGTGTGTGTGTAGTCAAAGTCAAAGTCAAAATTACTTTATCTCAACAAGAGAAATTACATTGTGGTCTCATGATACAACAAGGGCAACAGAAAACAAAATATCCATGCATTTGAACAAAACAAAAGGAACAGAGAACAGAAATCAAGGTACACAAAACAAATGATAAAAGCAAAGTTCATCTTACCAATAAGCAACAACCTTCTTCATACTCAACGAATGTACTGCCCCCCCCCCCTTTCCCATCCTCTTCACATCCCCAACCATTCTACCCAATCCACTTCAATCCGCCCCCTCCCACATTGGTACAAAGTATGAACAAAATTAGGTACCACACAGAGCCAGTATAATTTTGAGTCTTCCCCATTCCCCACAACATGCTCCTTCATACACCATTCGCTTTTTGCACCCAACCGCACTCTTCCTCAGTTCCACGCTCCTCTTACTTCTTACTATATCTCTCTCTTTTCTCACACACAGCACACAGCATCTCAAACCTTATACTTCTTAACCTCAACTGATTTGGATACAAAAACTAGATGCACATCTAATATACGCGTTCTACAGCGAATAGAGCGGTATCGTCTGTCAGATGGAAGTAGTTCATAATAACACTTTGACAGGACATGCTGTGTGTGTGTGTGTGTGTGTGTGTGTGTGTGTGTGTGTGTGTGTGTGTGTGTGTGTGTGTGTGTGTGTGTGTGTGTGTGTGTGTGTGTGTGTGTGTGTGTGTGTGTGTGTGTGTGTGTGTGTGTGTGTGGTGTGTGTGTGTGTGTGTGTGTGTGTGTGTGTGTGTGTGTGTGTGTGTGTGTGTGTGTGTGTGTGTGTGTGTGTGTGTGTGTGTGTGTGTGTGTGTGTGTGTGTGTGTGTGTGTGTGTGTGTGTGTGTGTGTGTGTGTGTGTGTGTGTGTGTGTGTGTGTGTGTGTGTGTGTGTGTGTGTGTGTGTGTGTGTGTGTGTGTGTGTGTGTGTGTGTGTGTGTGTGTGTGTGTGTGTGTGTGTGTGTGTGTGTGTGTGTGTGTGTGTGTGTGTGTGTGTGTGTGTGTGTGTGTGTGTGTGTGTGTGTGTGTGTGTGTGTGTGTGTGTGTGTGTGTGTGTGTGTGTGTGTGTGTGTGTGTGTGTGTGTGTGTGTGTGTGTGTGTGTGTGTGTGTGTGTGTGTGTGTGTGTGTGTGTGTGTG
The DNA here is from genome assembly GCA_017654935.2 of Phymorhynchus buccinoides. Lineage (NCBI taxonomy): Eukaryota > Metazoa > Mollusca > Gastropoda > Neogastropoda > Raphitomidae > Phymorhynchus > Phymorhynchus buccinoides. Next base: position 39,130,826 of record CM065687.1, on the reverse strand, counting down.
TGTGTGTGTGTGTGTTGTGTGTGTGTGTGTGTGTGTGTGTGTGTGTGTGTGTGTGTGTGTGTGTGTGTGTGTGTGTGTGTGTGTGTGTGTGTGTGTGTGTGTGTGTGTGTGGTGTGTGTGTGTGTGTGTGTGTGTGTGTGTGTGTGTGTGTGTGTGTGTGTGTGTGTGTGTGTGGGTGTGTGTGTGTGTGTGTGTGTGTGTGTGTGTGTGTGTGTGTGTGTGTGTGTGTGTGTGTGTGTGTGTGTGTGTGTGTGTGTGTGTGTGTGTGTGTGTGTGTGTGTGTGGTGTGTGTGTGGTGTGTGTGTGTGTGTGTGTGTGTGTGTGTGTGTGTGTGTGTGTGTGTGTGTGTGTGTGTGTGTGTGTGTGTGTGTGTGTGTGTGTGTGTGTGTGTGTGTGTGTGTGTGTGTGTGGTGTTGTGTGTGTGTGTGTGTGTGTGTGTGTGTGTGTGTTGTGTGTGTGTGTGTGTGTGTGTGTGTGTGTGTGTGTGTGTGTGTGTGTGTGTGTGTGTGTGTGTGTGTGTGTGTGTGTGTGTGTGTGTGTGTGTGTGTGTGTGTGTGTGTGTGT
>CM065687.1:39120262-39127762 GCA_017654935.2 Phymorhynchus buccinoides | reverse complement strand
CTGCTATTACTTTCAATACTGCTACTGTTTGCATTACTGTTACTGCTGATTCTACTGCTGTTGCTACAAACGCCGCCGCTACTGCTGCTGCTGCTGCTGCTTCTACTAGGGGAAGACGGGGTAAAAAGCGCATGGGCGGGTAAGAAGCCCACCCCAATTATCTCATGAAATGAAGCAAATTTCAGTCTCATTTTGCCCATGAGACGAATGACTGAAATTTTCTTTATTTCATGAGATAATTGGGGTGGGCTTCTTACCCGCCCATGCGCTTTTTACCCCGTCTTCCCCTACTACTACTGATCCTACAACCACTAGTAGGCCTACTACTACTACTACTACTACTACTACTACTACTACTACTACTACTACTACTACTACTTCTAGTATTCTTGATATCGTCATCATAGTCGTCGTTGTCGTCCTCTTCATCGGCTCTGGAGCGTCTGTAGGGGCCAACGACGTCATGGTTTCACGCGCCACCCAAACCATCTTAGGGCCTACTTCTTCTCTGTTAGGAAAGGGACACTATTAGTGGCAAGAGCGTTTCCTCTGTTAACCTTTTCACCGCCAGCCATATTTCAGCCAAAAATGTCCATTGAAATTACCTGGGTAGAGAACAAAATCCATGTGCAGTATTGGGGATTCTTCTGTGACATATAAAATAAGGTCTACCCTTACTTCCCAAAACTAAGACAGTAGGTTCTTTCGATAATAGACCCTGATTTGATGCATTTTTAGTGACGTAGGTGTTAAATCACTGTGGTGCTAAAATGCGACTTTGGCGGTGAAAGGGTTAAACCAATCGAAAAGAATTCTGCATGTATCCATATAGTCAGTGATGTGTCGTACATTCTAACAGCAGAACGCCCCAGCTAAAGAAGAGAGAGCAGGGGATTGGGGAGGGGTGGTGAGGAGAATTGCCAGAATTGATAAGGTGTGTGTGTGTGGGGGGGGGGGGGGGGGGGGGGGGGGGGGTTTGGCAGGGGGTGGGGGGGGGAAGGGGGGGGGTGGGGTGAGGCCTACACTGAGAAAGAAACGATGATTTTGTCTACAGGCCTTACTGTCCAAAGACGGTGCGGTTGTTAAAAAAAAATTCCATTTTAATATATAGTTTCCTTCCAATCCCCCAATTCCCACCTTTGTCTTTGACATTATGCTTTGAATGAAAAATCACCCCCCCCCCCCCCCCCCCCCCAATAACAATTAAAAAGAAAGAAATCAAGAAAAAGCATCATATACAACAGTAGTTTCCTTTCAATCCCCCAAATTCCCCACCTTTGTCTTTGAAATTATGCTTTGAATTGAAAAATACAACAACCTAAAAAAAAACCCATCAAGAACAGTTAAAATGAAGGAACAAAAAAGCATCCTATACAACAACACATAAGATCAGTGGAAGAAAATAAATAACGAAAAAAGCACCATAATGATATATAACAACACACAAAAGGGACAATGGCATGCGAAGGATGCGAATGAAATACACATGGGACGTGGGCGCAAAAAAGAAAGAAAGAACGAGACGGACGAATACAAATAAATGAATAAATAGGGCTTAACCCTTTCACCGCCAATGTTGCATTTTAGCACCACAGCGATTTAACAGCTATGTCACTAAAAGGCATCAAAATGGGGTCTATTATCCAAAGACCCTATTGTCTTAGTTTTGGAAAGTAAGGATAGACCTTATTTTATATATGTCACAGAAGAATCCCCAATACTGCAGATGGGTTTTGTTCTCTACCCAGGTAAATTGAATGGACATTTTTGGCTGACTGAAATATGGCTGGCGGTGAAAGGGTTAAAGAAAAAGAAAGGAAGAAGGAGAGGCAGAGCTCACAAAGAAAGAACGCGATAGAAGCAGGGGCTAAAAAGAAAGCTTAACGAAAAGCTTTATTTTGCTTTTTACTCATTGGACACATTCTTCCTCTTCTTGCAATTTGTTCAGGAGTCTTTGGAAATTGTGCTCAAAATGCCATAAGAAAAGACAATTTTCACGACCACTTTAACATTAAAAAAACAACAACACAAAACCAAATAACTACAACACAAAAAGGTCAACATTTTGGCAGGGAAAAGTAGACAAGACAGAGAGAACGAAACAGACGAGAGACAGAGAGAGAGAGAGAGAGAGAGAGAGAGAGAGAGAGAGAGAGAGAGAGAGAGAGAGAGAGAGAGAGAGAGAGAGAGAGAGAGAGACAGACAGACAGACAGAGACAGACAGACGGAGGTATGGACAAAGGAAAGGGCGGGGAATTGCTTAGCACAAATTAAAGATCCACTGACCCGGCTGGATTACGTCCCTTGGTTTTTTTCTTCTGGGTACAGTCTTCCCCCATACACGATCGAGGCTGCTCTTTAAAGTGATGTCTGGTTTTCATGCTTGGGGGAATATGTATGGGAGTCACACCTGGTCAAAATAAGATTTATTTCCAGCTATAAGAGGGAAAACACGTGAAACCCGTGATTTTCACTCATGTATCTGGTGGGTCTTTAAGGTTTAACCCTTTCACCGCCAAAGTCGCATTTTAGCACCACAGTGATTTAACACCTATGTCACTAAAAGGCATCAAATTGGGGTCTATTATCTAAATACCCTATTGTCTTAGTTTTGGGAAGTAAGGATAGACCTTATTTTATATATTTCACAGAAGAATCCCCAATACTGCAGATGGATTATGTTCTCTACCCAGGTAAATTGAATGGAACATTTTGGCTGAAATATGGCTGGCGATGAAAGGGTTAAAGGGAGATGGATTTTGTTCTCTACCCAGGTAAATTGAATGGAACATTTTGGCTGAAATATGGCTGGCGATGAAAGGGTTAAAGGGAGATGGATTATGTTCTCTACCCAGGTAAATTGAATGGAACATTTTGGCTGAAATATGGCTGGCGATGAAAGGGTTAAAGGGAACACCATGAGGAACTCCTGCCGTGGTTCCGCTGATAACAAACACGTTTTGTTTGACCGGGGGCTGGGCAGAGGAAATCGCCCCAGGGGAGAGAAACACAAGAAATCGATGTCTACAGACATACGTCGTGAATACTGAGACTTACGCCCTAAAACGGAATACCTCAAGATAATAAAAGAACACAACTTGGCAAGCACTTAAATGCACCACAAGTAGTCTGGGCTAGGTAGCGTAGGCTATCATGACGGTTAATTAGTTCCCGAGCGCTCAATGCACAATGCAGTCATACACAAACATGCACATTTGTATTGTTAAAAATCCGGGACTGTCCTGGTGTTGCACTTCCTCCGGGCATTGCCTCCAGGATCGTTCCCACCATCTTTATATAATGTCCCATATGTGTCTGTTCCTGTCTGTTTAGTGATTGATTCACGTCGTAATTATCATCCTCATGTCTCTTTCATATTCTGAATGTAATTTATTTTTCTTTTTTTCTTCTCTTTTTTCATTTTATTCATATATCTTATTGTTTATATTCTGTGTATTTCACAAAGTTTGGATTTATCTTTTTTCTTATTTTCATTGATTTGCATTGGTTTTCTGATGTATATTTCACGAAGGATTTGAAATGTACCTATCTTTAATATATACATATATTTTTTCTTTGATAATGTTTAGATTAACCTGTTTAGTCTTGTACTTGCTAGCCGCCATTCAAAAATTCATGCATAGTACGTTGGCACAGTATAAGCTTTAAGCTTGTTGTTGCCGTTATGCTTGCTTAACATGTATGTAATGTACGTTTTGATAAATAAAAATCATTTAAACCATGTGTCTGTTCCAGACCGGAGGACGTTAAGCAAAATTTCATTCAGTTCCCGAGCGAAGCTTCGGGAAGTATTGGTTTTTGTGTGTGTGTTAAGATTGCAATTGTACAAGAAGCATGGTAGAAAAAAAAGTAATTTAAAGGGAACAGTGTTTCTGTTTTGAACTCTTTATTTAGACAAACTCTAAGGGTGGCCGACACCAAAGACTGTACAGGGGAAGATAAACATCCGGTCTCTTTTCCCTATATGAGTAGTGAGGACAGAAACACTGGTTATGTCCTTTTGAAGCGTGACACATTTTACACATCGATAGGCCAGTTGAATTCTCCGTTCAAGTTCCAGTCCGAGTTTTTGGATAGTCTCCACTCTCCACTGTGAAAAGTGTACACGTCCCCACTAACGATAACTCTATCAGCCCGGTTCGCCGAGCTTTTAAGTAATCCATCTTACCCTTTTAGAGTATCTTTGCCGACACTTCGTCGAACGACACGAAGTGTCATGTACCCAACTCTAAGATAGGCTACACGCAGATAAGTACTCTACAGACAGACAGACAGACAAAGGCAAAATAACTTTTTTGGGGGTTGGAAATAAAACGAAAGTCAAATGATGGACGTGAAGACTGTAAGTAGTGTGTGGAAAGAACGTGTGTTGTGTTTACGGTTGTTGGCGGTTGTTGACTACTTTTATGTGGTAATCTATTTTTGTTTGTGGCTCAAGCCACAAACCTATATCTCACTTTGTCGGTCGGTCGGTCTGTCTGTCTGTCTGTCGGTCGGTCCAAAATTGTCGCACATTTTGACAAAATTGTCGCACTTCAAATCGAGGTTACACTTCAAATTGAGGCTGCTCTTTAAAATGATGTATTTTAAAAGCGTACAAAATAATAAACATACGTAATACAGACACTACAACAGACACGACGAGTATGCGGTGCTTCTTTTGATGAGTATAAGTAGGATACATAGTTTTAAATGTTTTCCAAAAGATATAAAAAGTTACGAAATGGTGCAGAGATAACATTCTGGTTTACAGATTAAAATTATTGAAAAGCCAGGGGAGGTGACTCATGATTGGAGTGGTAAAAATAGACCGCGTGCCACAAACTATTGCGATTTCGCGCTTGTTAAATACAGAATTTCCATTTTGAAGCTGTAGTGTTCAAACAACCCCGAATCGAATCGAAATTTAAAGTTTTACTTTCTCTTGACCCGAAGGGCACCTGATATGGGACATTGTTAACTGTGAATATGGGGGTACATTTCAAACAACCCCCATTCACTCAATCCTCTTTCAATGAGCAGCTTAGTTAGCCGATTTCACCGCCAGGTGGCAACCAAGTCAACAGGTCCGGCTTATTTCGTGATAATTATCCTTAGTTGGGGATAGAGAGGAAGAGAGAGAGGAAGAGACCAAGTCTCTCCCTCTCTCTCTCTCTCTCTCTCCTCTCTCTCTCTCTCTCTCTCTCTCTCTCTCTCTCTCTCTCTCTCTCTCTATCTCTCTCTCTCTCTCTCTCTCCTCTCTCTCTCTCTCTCTCTCTCTCTCTCTCTCTCTCTCGGCTCTCTCTCTCTCGTCTCTCTCTCTCTCTCTCTCTCTCTCTCTCTCTCTCTCTCTCTCTCTCTCTCCTTCTCTCTCTCTCTCTCTCTCTCTCTCTCTCCTCCCCCCCAACTACGAATATCACGAGAAAAGCCCCTAATGACTTGAGCTGTCACCTGGCGGTCAAATCGGCGTCCTATGTTAACCATTGTCCGTCTGGCGCTTGAAAACGGAGACAAGGGATCTCCACCTGACTCTGCTGCTACATTGGGGGCGGTTACTACAGACAGTCCTCTCTCTCTCTCTCTCTCTCTCTCTCTCTCTCTCTCTCTCTCTCTCTCTCTCTCTCTCTCTCTCTCTCTCTCTCTCTCTCTCTCTCTCTCTCTCTCTCTCTCTCTCTCTCTCTCTCTCTCTCTCTCTCTCTCTCTCTCTCTCTCTCTCTCTCTCTCTCTCTCTCTCTCTCTCTCTCTCTCGTTCGTCTCTTTGGGCCGGCTGTACGTCTACTCTGTTCCCTTCCCCCCTGTGGTGTCTGGCGTAGTAAATATTCAAACAAAGCCGAATGTAAGTTCCGGACATGTTGGATACTCGGTATTCACATCTGTATTGTTAAAAAATTCGGGATTTTCCTGGTGTTGCACTGCCTCCGGGCATTGCCTCCAGGATCGTTCCCACCATCTTTATGTTTACTAATGTCCCATATGTGTCTGTTCCAGACCGGAGGACGTTAAGCAGAATTTCATCATGTAAGTTCCCCCCCCCCACCCCCCCCCCAACCCCCAAACTTCTTTCCAACTTTTTCCAAATATTTGCGACCAGTGTGCCGTGAAAGCGCTACATACCGTGATTATGTATTTCACAGCACATGCATTAACCTAATGCATAAAACTGTTGGGTTAGTTTCACGATTTATAATCCCCTAAATACTGATATAGGGCCGGCCTGATTATTTTGAATTAAAAACGAACAAAAAACCAACAAACAAAAAACCCAACAAACAAACGCTTACTACAAAGACAGGGATGCTGACACAATAGGAACTGATCGGAAATAATTAAGGGGAGTAAAGTCATGGTGTGTGGGAGTGATCTCGCCTAATTCAATCGGTCAAACAGGGGAAGTTGCTCTACCTTCAGGTAGATCCCCAGCTCTCGGCTCGTGTGTTTGATTAAACTTACATCACTTACATCACCGTGCGTCATTTTAATTTTTCTAAAAAAAAATGTTTGCAAGTCGCTGACTCCCATTTTGCGGTTTCAAGCTTCGACGCCATTGTTGCATTGTTACTATGGTATTTGATCGAGTAATGGAGGTAAACAATTCTAATTTCACGAAGTGCTCTCCCTTAGTTTTTTTCTCTCCCGAAAATCGTCTATTGTCAACTCTCGACGACAGATAGCCTACCCACAATTGCAATGCATACCTGAGCACACCATCATCATCATCATCATCATCATCATATAGTAAAAGCCAACTGTCCGTCCGTGTGTGTGTGTGTGTGTGTGTGTGTGTGTGTGAAACACAAAACGGGCCTTATAACTCCGCCGTTTTTCGACCGAATCGCTTCAAATTTGCTGTGAGCCCTCACGGGGCGATGGCAACGGCAACCGAGGCGGCCGTGTCATTTGCGCGGTTTTGCTTGAAAATCTGTTTAACGTCCTCCGGTCTGGAACAGACACATATGGGACATTCATAATTTAGTAGATAATAAAGATGGTGGGAACGATACTGGAGGCAATGCCCGGAGGCAGTGCAACACCAGTAAAGCCCCGAAAATGTATATTATTATGTATTTGATTCTTGGGAGGCAATGGAATGTTTAAACCAATGGCAATGCATGTCTTGGTAGACTTACATAGAATATAATAACTGTTTTACATACCATTGTGGCGGCACCATAGCCGATGAGGTTTAACCGAGGCGTGGTTACCGCTACACATATCTGTATTGTTAAAAAAAAATCGGGACTTTACTGGTGTTGCACTGCCTTTGGGCATTGCCTCCAGTATTGTTCCCACCATCTTTGTAGTTACAAATGTCCCATATGTGTCTATGACCGAGAGGACGTAAAACACCATTTTTCATTCATAGAATATAATAATATATATTTAAACGTAAATTAAAAACATATTGATATATTAGTAAGTAAACGGCGACGATGGAAAGCATTGTGAGACAATCCAGCGATAATAGGTTTTGTCTGTTTTGTTCTGTTTTGATGCCGGATT
>CM065687.1:39105262-39110262 GCA_017654935.2 Phymorhynchus buccinoides | reverse complement strand
AGGGGATGGTAAAGAACGTAGGAGATGGTAAAGAACGTAGGGGATGGTAAAGAACGTAGGAGATGGTAAAGAACGTAGGGGATGGTAAAGAACGTAGGGGATGGTAAAGAACGTAGGGGATGGTAAAGAACGTAGGGGATGGTAAAGAACGTAGGGGATGGTAAAGAACGTAGGACGGATGGTAAAGAACGTAGGGGATGGTAAAGAACGTAGGAGATGGTAAAGAACGTAGGGGATGGTAAAGAACGTAGGAGATGGTAAAGAACGTAGGAGATGGTAAAGAACGTAGGAGATGGTAAAGAACGTAGGGGATGGTAAAGAACGTACGGGGATAAAGAACGTAGGGGATGGTAAAGAACGTAGGGGATGGACAAAGAACGTAGGGGATGGTAAAGAACGTAGGGGATGGACAAAGAACGTAGGAGATGGTAAAGAACGTAGGGGATGGTAAAGAACGTAGGGGATGGTAAAGAACGTAACGTAGGGGATGGTAAAGAACGTAGGGGATGGTAAAGAACGTAGGAAATGGTAAAGAACGTAGGGGATGGTAAAGAACGTAGGGGATGGTAAAGAACGTAGGGGATGGTAAAGAACGTAGGGGATGGTAAAGAACGTAGGGGTAAAGAACGTAGGAAATGGTAAAGAACGTAGGGGATGGTAAAGAACGTAGGGGATGGGAAAGAACGTAGGGGATGGTAAAGAACGTAGGAGATGGTAAAGAACGTAGGGGATGGTAAAGAACGTAGGGGATGGTAAAGAACGTAGGAGATGGTAAAGAACGTAGGGGATGGAAAGAACGTAGGGGATGGTAAAGAACGTAGGGGATGGTAAAGAACGTAGGGGATGGTAAAGAACGTAGGGGATGGTAAAGAACGTAGGGGATGGTAAAGAACGTAGGGGATGGACAAAGGTAAAGAAAGAACGTAGGGATGGACAAAGAACGTATGGTAAAGAACGTAGGGGATGGTAAAGAACGTAGGGGATGGTAAAGAACGTAGGGGATGGTAAAGAACGTAGGGGATGGTACAGAACGTGGTAAAGAACGTAGGGGATGGTAAAGAACGTAAAAGAGAAAGAACGTAGGGGATGGTAAAGAACGAGGAAAAGGTAAAGAACGTAGGGATGGTAAAGAACGTAGGGGATGGTAAAGAACGTAGGGGATGGAAAAAGAACGTAGGAAGATGGTAAAGAACGTAGGGGATGGTAAAGAACGTAGGGGATGGTAAAGAACGTAGGGGATGGTAAAGAACGTAGGGGATGGTAAAGAACGTAGGTGATGGTAAAGAACGTAGGGGATGGTAAAGAACGTAGGAGATGGTAAAGAACGTAGGGGATGGTAAAGAACGTAGGGGATGGTAAAGAACGTAGGGGATGGTAAAGAACGTAGGGAGGTAAAGAACGTAGGGTGGTAAAGAACGTAGGAAATGGTAAAGAACGTAGGGGATGGACAAAGGTAAAGAAAGAACGTAGGGGATGGTAAAGAACGTAGGGGATGGTAAAGAACGTAGGGGATGGTAAAGAACGTAGGGGATGGTAAAGAACGTAGGGGATGGTAAAGAACGTAGGGGATGGTAAAGAACGTAGGGGATGGTAAAGAACGTAGGGGATGGTAAAGAACGTAGGGGATGGTAAAGAACGTAGGGGATGGTAAAGAACGTAGGAGATGGTAAAGAACGTAGGGGATGGTAAAGAACGTAGAATGGTAAAGAACGTAGATGGTAAAGAACGTAGGGGATGGTAAAGAACGTAGGAGATGGTAAAGAACGTAGGGGATGGAAAAAGAAAAGAGAAAGGTAAAGAACGTAGGGGAAAAGAACGTAGGAAATGGTAAAGAACGTAGGGGATGGAAAAGAACGTAGGTAAAGATAGGTAAAGAACGTAGGAAATGGTAAAGAACGTAGGGGATGGTAAAGAATGGTAGAACGTAGGAGATGGTAAAGAACGTAGGGGATGGACAAAGAACGTAGAAAGATGGTAAAGAACGGAGAACGTAGGGGGATGGTAAAGAACGTAGGGGATGGTAAAGAACGTAGGTGATGGTAAAGAACGTAGGGGATGGACAAAGAACGTAGAAAGATGGTAAAGAACGTAGGAGATGGATGGTAAAGAACGTAGGGGATGGTAAAGAACGTAGGAGATGGTAAAGAACGTAGGAAATGGTAAAGAACGTAGGGGATGGTAAAGAACGTAGAGGTAAAGAACGTAGTAAAAAGAACGTAGGAGATGGTAAAGAACGTAGGGGATGGTAAAGAACGTAGGGTAAAGAACGTAGGGATGGTACGTAGGAGGATGGTAAAGAACGTAGGGGATGGTAAAGAAAAGAACGTAGGGGAGGTAAAGAACGTAGGGGATGGTAAAGAACGTAGGGGATGGTAAAGAACGTAGGGGATGGTAAAGAACGTAGGGGATGGTAAAGAAAAGAACGTAGGGGATGGTAAAGAACGTAGGAAATGGTAAAGAACGTAGGGGATGGTAAAGAACGTAGGGGATGGTAAAGAACGTAGGGGATGGTAAAGAAACGGTAAAGAACGTAGGGGATGGAAAGAACGTAGGGGATGGTAAAGAACGTAGGTGATGGTAAAGAACGTAGGGGATGGTAAAGAACGTAGGAATGGAGAAAGAACGTAGGGGATGGTAAAGAACGTAGATGGTAAGAACGTAGGGGATGGAAAGAACGAAAAGAGGTAAAGAACGTAGGGGATGGACAAGAAAAGAGGTAAAGAACGTAGGGAAAAGAACGTAGGAAATGGTAAAGAACGTAGGGGATGGACAAACGAAAAGAGAAAGAACGTAGGGGATGGACAAAGAACGTAGGAGATGGTAAAGAACGTAGGGGATGGAAAGAAAGGAAAAAGAAAGAACGTAGGGGATGGTAAAGAACGTAGGGATGGTAAGAGAACGTACGTAGGGGATGGTAAAGAACGTAGAGGATGGAAAAGAACGTAGGGGATGGAAAGAACGTAGGGTGATGGTAAAGAACGTAGAGAGATGGAAAAGAACGTAGGAGATGGTAAAGAACGTAGGAGATGGAAAAGAACGTAGGGGATGGTAAAGAACGTAGGAGATGGAAAAGAACGTAGGAGATGGTAAAGAACGTAGAGGATGGAAAAGAACGTAGAGGATGGACAAGAAAGGCGATGGTACATACAATATACAAGGAAAAGACGTAGGAGATGACAACGTAGATGCCGAGTGACTTGCTCTTAACTGTGAACGTACGAGATGGTAAAGAACGTGGGGATGGTAAAGAACGTAGGAGATGGTAAAGAACCCCCCCCCCCCCAACGTGGGCAGCAAGATTGAATTAAAGAACTTTCCCCGTAACACATGGTAGCTTGGTAAAGCGCACTGGTTTAGGGTGATGGTAAAGAACGTAGGGGATGGTAAAGAACGTAGTGTGGATGGTAAAGAACGCCTGGTACATATAAAGCATAGGATATGGGTTGGTCACTGGTAAAGAACGTGGGGATGGCTGGGGAAAAGGAAAGGAAGACAGTATGCAAAGAATTAAAGGAAGAGAAGAAAGAAGTAAAGAAAGAAAAGAAAAATGGAAAAGAGGAGGAAGGGAAAAAAGACACCAAAATGAAACGAAAAGAAACACATGGTAAAGAACGTAGGGGATGGTATACAAAAAGCAAAGAACAAATGGAAACCCCCACCACCACAAAACAACAAAACAAACAGAGAAGAAAACTGGGAAAAAAGGACGAATAAAGAAATTAATCAACGAAAAAAGAAAGAAAGTAACAATGGACGAATGAATGAACGTAGAGTAAGAAAGAAAGAAAGAAATAGGAAAAAGAAGGAGAGAAAGAAGGGAGAAAAAGCTGACGAAGACGAAACGTGACAGGTTGAGAGGGATGGACTGAGATGGTATGTGTAGTGTGTGTGAACGTGTGTGTGTGAACGTAGGAGTGGTGTGAACGTGTGTGTGTGTGTGAACGTGTGTAAAGTGTTGATGGTGAACGTAGTTGTGGTAAAGAACGTGAGTGGCAAAGAACGTGTGTGCGAGCGTAGCGATGGTAAAGATGAGTGGTATGTGTGCGTGCGTGCGAGAACAAGAGCGAAAAGACGTATGACAATGTGTGTGTGACTTGCTCTTATTGTGTGACCCCGTTTGCCCCCCCCCCCCCCATGTGTGATGAATGTGTGTGTGTGGAGTTTCAGCGCACTCTTTCCCGAACGCCTGTACATATAAGCATACATATGGGTGTGTGGCTGTGTGAAGACAGTGTATGGAAGTTAAAGGAGAGAAGAGAGAGAGAGAGAGGAGGGAGAGACACCAGAGAGAAACACACAAAAAGGTATACAAAAAGAGAGAGAGAGAGAAAGAGAGAGAGAGAGAGAGAGAGAGAGAGAGAGAGAGAGAGAGAGAGAAAGGTTGAGAGGGAGAGAGATTGAGATTGAAAAATGAGAGAGATTGACATTGTGCAAAGAGAGAGAGAGAGAGAGAGAGAGAGAGGAGAGAGAGAGAGAGAGGAGAGAGCGAGAGAGAGAGAGAGAGAGAGAGAGAGAGAGAGAGAGAGAGAGAGAGAGAGAGAGAGAGAGAGAGAGAGAGAGAGAGAGAGAGAGAGAGAGAGAGAGAGAGAGAGAGAGAGAGAGAGAGAGAGAGAGAGAGAGAGAGAGACAGAGAGACAGACAGACAGACAGACAGACGACAGACAGACAGAAAGACAAAGAGGGAATGGTGACCTCTGCTAGTTCATTTGCCCCATTTCCTATTCTACCACGCGAAGGCCACTGTTGAAACCGGCCAACAAATTGCATTACGTGAGGGTGTGTGTGTGTGTGTGTGTGTGTGTGTGTGCGATGTGTGTGTGTGTGCGTGTGTGCGTGTGTGTGTGTGTGCGTGTGTGTGTGTGTGTGTGTGTGTGTGTGTGTGTGTGTGTGTGTGTGTGTGTGTGTGTGTGTGTGTGTGTGCGTGTGTGTGTGTGTGTGTGTGTGTGTGTGTGTGTGTGTGTGTGTGTGTGTGTGTGTGTGTGTGTGTAAAGTCAAAGTCA
>CM065687.1:39075262-39082762 GCA_017654935.2 Phymorhynchus buccinoides | reverse complement strand
TTCCTTTCTACAGAATTCATTTTCATAGTCTCCTGTGCTTGCCTTCCGCCTGACACGATCTTTAACCCTTTCACCGCCAAAGTCGCATCTTAGCACAACAGTGATTTAACACCTATGTCACTAAAAGGCATCAAATTGAGGTCTATTATCCAAAGACCCTTGTTTTAGTTTTGGGAAGTAAGGGTAGACCTTATTTTATATATGTCACAGAAGAATCCCCAATACTGCAGATGGATTTTGTTCTCCACACAGGTAAATTTAATGGAAATGTTTGGCTGAAATATGGCTGGCGGTGAAAGGGTTAAAGACACACAGACGCGCCACGATTAAGTCCCTTGGTTTTTTTCTGGGTAGCTGTGACCCACATAGAAAATTAATGCCCCCAGGCTGCTCTTTAAAATGATGTATGGCTTTGAATTTGGGGGCATTTGGGGTAGTGAGACCTGGTCAAAACAACATTTCTTTCCAGCTATAAGAGGGAAAACACGTGAAACCCGTGATTCTATTAATGTTGTTTTTAACCAAAGTATTTTAACAAAGAAACTTTGATTTTGTTTTTACCTTGTTTTTACCTCTTTTTAATACGTGGTAAGATTTAACGTGGTGACAGCCCTGACATGGCGACGGGGCTATAATTTTAATCTTAGACATAGCTTGTCTTCTTTAATTTACTTTTTGTGCCTCACCGTAAGGAGACGGACTATGCCGTGAGCGGCGTCTGTTACTTTTTTTTTGTCTGTCCCAATGATATCTCCCGAACCGCTTGACGGAATCGCTTCACATTTTGTGTGGTGGTGCGTCACCAACAGAGGAAGGCATCCGCGCATAAATTATCGCCGTCGTGACCTTGACCTTGGCGTTTGACCTTGTTTTATGATTGCGTTTTCGACAAAAAGGTGATTAGGCTACTGGACCAAAGCTTCCCTTAGTTTATTTTTTATATTAAATGCTGTTCTTGTTTTCGATCAGTCAACCAGAAATCGTTTGTTTTGTTGGAAAGCTGCATTTGTGCTGTAGGCGAGCACATAAGCAACGAATTGCTTTAATGACCATACCAACCCACACATTAACATGTTTCCATTTAAAAACAATCTATTAACCTTTTCACCGCCAAAGTCGCATTTTAGCACCACAGTGATGTAACACCTATGTCACTAAAAGGCATCAAATTGGGGTCTATTATCCAAAGACCCCGTTGTCTTAGTTTTGGGAAGTAAGGATAGACTTTATTTTAAATATGTCCCAGAAGAATCCCCAATACAGCAGATGGATTTTGTTCTCTACCCAGGTAAATTTAATGGAAAGTTTTGGCTGAAATATGGCTAGCAGTGAAAGGGTTAACAATTACTCTTTTTCTGGGTGTGGAGGTAGGTATTGTCAAAGGGCAAGTGGGTCTGAAAATAAACACAGTTATTCTCAACTGTTTGTTTTCTACTGTTTGAGTGTTGTTAAAACAATATTTTAAAATTGAAAACCATTATTACACAGGGTTTTTTTTTGTGTGTGTGTGAAAATTAATGCTCTGACTCTAAAACCAGGAGGCATTGCCACTAGCTCGTAGTGGTCAAATCTTGGGAATTACTTGACCCTTGGATTAAAGGGGCACCCTGACGTGTGAGGTTTTGCAAAAAGCACGTTGAGATCACCAGAAAGACAGGATCGGAACACTCAGTTTACTCTGGTTTCAATAAATCAAACCGTCAAAACGGCGATTCCTCCTTGGCGGAGATGCCGGAGAGATAAGCCATTTTGGACGGGGTGGGTGGAGGCGGAGGTTGAAACTTTTCCTTTTTTTGTAGTGCAGTAAAAAAAAAAACCCGGAACTATTTCCTTTGTGGTGAGCGAAACTCCTTTAGGTAAACTGTAGAAAATTAAAAATCATAAAAATAAAAAGGCTTGTATTGTGGAAATTTCGTGCAAACGAGTTGGTCTAAACTCAGGCGGCCATTAGAAAAGAGAAGTCACATGCCTTTTCTTTCACTGAAAGATTTTGACTTCCAGCACCTCCGCTAAGGAGGAATCGCCGATTTGACGGTTTGATTTCCAGGAAACCAGAGCAAAGTGAGTGTTGCCATCCCCGTAAAGGGTATTGTCCTGGTGATCTCGACGTGTTTCTCGCAAAACCCCATCCGTCAAGGTGCCCCTTTAATCCAAGGGTCAAGTAATTCCCAAGATTTTACCACTACGAGCTAGTGGAAATGCCTCCTAGTTTTAGAGTCAGAGCATTAATTTTCACACACACAAAAAAACCCCCACCTGTGTAATAATGATTTTCAATTTTAAAATATTTTTTAAAATATTTTGCCCCTTTTATTTCAAATTACACAATAAAGCAACAACAACATTTAAATAAGAGTACAAACAAGCAAACAAAAAATTGCATATACGTGGTACTCACTAAATATGTAAGTTACGCAGAACTGGCTGCAACACAACTCACACTGAGTGTGGAAAAAGAACAACAGTAGGGGAAGACGGGGTAAAAAGCGCATGGGCGGGTAAGAAGCCCACCCCAATTATCTCATGAAATGAAGCAAATCTCATTTTGCCCATGAGACGAGCGTTAATGTCTAGCATTCGTCTCATGGGCAAATTTGACTGAAATTTTCTTGATTTCATGAGATAATTGGGGTGGGCTTCTTACCCGCCCATGCGCTTTTTACCCCGTCTTCCCCTAATGATCGAACACGGTATTTGACGCTTGGAAAACCTTCCCCAACCCAAACTATCCACAAAAAAACCCGTTTGATTACTGCGAGTCGGGATACTCCGTAGGCAAGGCACGCGATGACAACAAAATCCACCCCAGCTTGACAGAATAGCAGTCGCTTCCTCTGCTATCTGGAGGTTATACATAGTCAGATACGACTTACTAGCGCGCGCACGCACACACACACATACACACACGCACACACACAACAACAACAACAATAATAACATATAATATTTATGCGGCGCTGAATCTTGATAGAAATCAAATCAAAGCGCGCGCACACGCACACACGTACACGCACACACGCACACACACACACACACACACACACACACACACACACACACACGCACGCACGCACGCGCGCATAACGCATTCAAACAGAAATGCAATACAACGCGAACACACGCGTACGACATAAATGGAATACAGCAGAAACAGACCTAAAGGCAAGAGAGAGAGAAGAGAAAGAGAGTGGAGCCTCAATGACGGGGGAACAGGTGGGTTTTGAGGTTAGATTTGAAAGCAGAGAGGGTCGGACACACACACACACACACACACACACACACACACACACACACACACACATATATACACACGCACGCACACCAACGCACACGCATGACACACACGCGCACGCAGCACGCACCAGACACACACACACAAGACACACACACACACACACACATACACAATGACACACCAACACACGGGTTTTGAGGTTAGATTTGAAAGCACACACACCACACACACACACACACACACACACACACACACGCACACACACGCACGCACACGCACACACACACACACGCACACACACACACACGCACACACACACACACACACACACACACACACACACACACAAAACAATATTTTTATACAGTATAACCTACCAATCAATCAATCAATCAATCAAAAAATATTGTCTTTAAAAAGATAAAGAAAATCTTTGTCTGGCGAGCATGGTCCTTAACTTCATTTGCCTAGCATAGCTGGCCAGTGACGTACAGGGAAAGAAATCCATTATCACGTGTCCAGACGAAAGATGTGACGGCGATATGTGACAAAACGGGCTCTTTAGATGGAAATATCGTCCTTAGCCTTTGACACCGGGGGGCATTCCATGCAACGGAAAATTCTCTCTCTATTTCTCTCTGAACTGCTCACCCGCGTGCGGCCAAACCTAGATGTTGCCACACGACCAGACCATGGGAACGTTTCACAAGGGCTAACGTTACGTCGCGCTCGCTCAAATCGGCAAAAACGGTCTAAGAAACACCCTTGCCGATAGTTCGCGTGACGTTTTGTTCTTGCCAAACACCGAGCAAAAGCGGCGAACTATCCGGAACTAGTAAGGGGTTAATGCATTTCTTGCTGTTGATTGATCCCTTAAAATTTGTTTAAAATAATACTTTTTTTTTTACCAATCAGGCAAGAGCTTGTAATATTCTTCCGCAAACGTTTTCTAAAGTGTTTCTTAGACCCCTTTTGGCGTAACAGTTATGCGCACGGCGACCGTTGTCAAGAGAAACTCGACCCTGCTCTCTTGACAAATATTGCTGTCTTTTCCAGCTCGACCTTGCTTGGATCCATGGAGTTTGGTGGACAGCGGAGTGCTGATGGCCGACACCTCTTCTCTCGCCTCCTTTAAATTATTTAATCATTCGTTTTAACCTGTGACCACACAGCAGTCTAACACACTGCTTCGTTTTTGGTTATAGGTCAATCTTTTAACAATAAAACCTTGGTTTTGTTCTTTTAAACCATTAAGTCCTATGACCACTTGGTCGCTAAACTTGTAAAGCGGACCTAAATGTAAATATTGTAAAAAAAAAAAAAATCTAAGAAGGCCTTTGCCTTTTTTTTTTAAAGGATTTTAATAATAAAGCTCTTTTGAGCACAAAACATGGATTTTAACTATAGCCCTGGGGGGTTTAATCATAGATTTCCTCTAATCTGCCAGACATATAAAAGCAAACAGCTAAATATCTTTTAAAAACAAATATTTTATTACAAACATAAATCTTAGATTCTTACACCAAAAATTTAAATTATTTTGTTCTCAAAAAACTTTAAAAAAAACTTTCATAATACTTAAAATAAATATTTTTCTTTTAAAAATCCTCTTTTTCTCCGGAATATGTATAATTTCAAATGCCCCAAAATGAATGGTCTCTTGACCCAAAAGGCGTAAAATCTCTATTTTTCTCTCTCTCTGAAAGGGACATCTCTTCCAGACCACAGGGACAGGGAGGTGATGGTGCCAGCTTCATCTAATCATGATAAGACGCGAGAGTGATCCACTGTTAGGCGGCCAAAAGCGCTGTTTGAAACTCAATCACTGGGATATTTTGTTCATAACAAAAACACAAAAACAAAAGAGAATGCGCATCCGACCTTTGTTTATGTTGCCTCTATGTTTCGTGACTCCAATTTCAAGTTGCTAATTGATCTGAGTTACGGTTTATTTGGTGGCTGTTTACAGCGCGCAGAGGGAGAGAGAGAGAGAGAGAGAGAGAGAGAGAGAGAGAGAGAGAGAGAGAGAGAGAGAGAGAGAGAGAGAGAGAGAGAGAGAGAGAGAGAGAGAGAGAGAGAGGTAGGAGAGAGAGAGAGAGAGAGAGAGAGAGAGAGAGAGAACTACATAGACACTCATTCCTTCCAAGCACAACCCATCTGTGGAATGACCTCCCAGATGACATTAAAGTAACTGACTCAATCAGCCAATTTAAACGATTTCTTTCTCTGTCTGATGTTAGCGTGCCTTCTTACTACTACACTGGTTCCAGACAAGACCAAGTAAACCACTGCAGATTACGTCTAGGAATAAGCAATATTAACCACGATCTGTACACAAGGCATCTACTAGCTGACCCCAAATGCGCGTGCGGTTACTCCATAGAAACGCAGACCACTGTAAAAACTTTCATCGTGTGAGAATAAACACAATTCTAACTCTAAATGTAAACAAAATTAATACCCATACGCTTCTATTTGGAGACCACAGTCTAACAAATGCACAAAATGTAGCTATTTTTAAAACTGTTCAGCAATTTATTGCTACCAGCAACAGATTATAAGTTAATAAGATAATTTAGATTGTAATATAATGAATAAACAAAAAGTGCAATATATAAGCTTGTGCGATGTGTATACTTATGCATGTATGTCAACGGCACAGGGCTGGGACTTGTGAATGGCAAAATTTGGGTCGGTCTCTGTCCCTCCCCCCCCCCCCTCTCTCTCCTCTCTCTCTCTCTCCTCTCATTCTCTTTCTCTCTCTCTCTCTCTCTCTCTCTCTCTCTCTCTCTCTCTCTCTCTCTCTCTCTCTCTCTCTCTCTCTCTCTCTCTCTCTCTCTCTCTCTCTCTCTCTCTCTCTCTCTCTCTCTCTCTCTCTTTGTGATGTGCGTAATATTATTTATGTTCATGTTGGTGTATTACATCTTTTCCTAATGATCAAAAAATAACGCATAGCTGTGTTGATTCAAGTTTGCATCCACCCAGTCTTTCATTTTCATTATTGTTTGGTTATGTTTCGTACATTAGTTTTCCACGTTTAATTCCGCCAATATTGCTGTGTACATTTTCTAACTGAGCACGCTATAAGCTTCGCTTGTTGTTGCTTCAGTCTGTTGTATTTATGTCTATGCGAATGTAACTGAATAATAAATCGTTTAAACCAGAGAGAGAGAGAGAGAGAGAGAGAGAGAGAGAGAGAGAGAGAGAGAGAGAGAGAGAGAGAGAGAGAGAGAGAGCAATGACGGCTACGAATGAAAATCCGTTTAACGTCCTCCGGTCTGAAACAGACACATATGAGACATTAGTAGATATAAAGATGGTGGGAACGATCCTGGATCGAGGCAATGCCCGGAGGCAGTGCAACTCCAGGAAAGTCCCGAATTTTTAACGATAATTATAGATTATATTTCTAGACGGCTACGAAAAGGGGCAAACAGCAAATAAAACCACGAATATTATACGACACGGTCATGTAAGCTTATTTCCACAAAAAAAGTATTTATCTCTAGTCTTAAACCTTTCACCGCCAATGGGTCACATTTTTGCACCACAGTGATTGAACACCCGTGTCATTAAAAGTCTTGAAATCAGGGTCTGTTATCCAATGATCTTGGGTTCTTCATTTTGAGAGGTAAGGATGGGCCTTGTGGCAGCGCAATATGTTACATTTTGCCTCGTTGTAACATTTTGCGCGGAAACTCCTGCGGCAAAATGTTTGCCGCGTTATAACATTTTGCGCGGAAAGCCTGCGGTGAAATGTTTCAATTTTGTTAGAAATGTAACATTTTCCGCGAGGCGCCCGGGGCGCCAAGCGCAGTTTCTTACAATTGTAACATTTTGCGCGAGGCGCCCACCTTTGATTGAAAGTTTTCAACGTTGCTGAAAATATTACAATTTAAACAAATTGCTCGAGGCGCCCGGGGCGCCTAACGCAAATGTTACAATTCTAACAAAATTGTAATATTTTGCCGCAGGCTTTCCGTGCAAAATGTTACAACGCGTCAAAATGTTACAATTGTAACATTTTGCGCGAGGAGCCCCGGGCACCTCACGCAATTTGTTACAATTGTAACATTTTGACGCGTTGTAACATTTTGCGCTGCCACAGGCCTTATTTCAAATATATCACATTTAAGACAAAAATCTGTTCTCTATCCATGTAAGTTTAATGGGACATTTTGGCCCCAAAAAATGGCTGGCGGCGAAAGGGTTAACTCCCTACATTATGGCAGAAGTTACGCTTCAAACTCTATTTAGGCTGTATT
>CM065687.1:39065262-39067762 GCA_017654935.2 Phymorhynchus buccinoides | reverse complement strand
TATTTCTCCTTTCACCCAATCCCCTCGTCTTGAAAATGTTCTGTTGCACGACAACTTGTAACATTGTAATATTCAGCAAACCCCGTTACACTGTTACACGGAGAGAAAGAAAGAGAGACAGGCAGACAAACGGACGGACAGACTGCTCCGGAGAAGCTTAGTTGCCAAGGTCAAAAAGACAAACGTCGTTGGTGTGAATGCCCTTTCCTGACCCCCCCCCCCCCCCCCCCACCAGTCTCTCTCTCTCTCCCCCCCCCCCCCATACTTTTTTTTTTCTCTTGTCTCTCTATCTCAATATTCTTGTACCCTCTACTCCCCCTACATGCCCATTCCTGTTTAATCTAGCCTTCCTATCCCGGAAGAAACGAAAATGTCATTTCGAGGTTTTAGACTGACGTCACGTCATGTCATGACATGACAAAAAAGCCTGGTAACTGTTGACTGATGACATCACTGTGTTTACGCGTAAACCCTTCTGCCTGTTGATAAGGTGACTGTCATCCCCCGCTCCACACCCCCCCCCCCCCCCCCCCCCTACCCCCGCCCCCCGTACCTCAAGATGACTACATCGTCATTTTTGTTTAGTTGTGCATTTGTGTGCGCGCGCGCCGCGCGTATGCGCGTGTGTGCGCGCGCGCGCGTGTGTGTGTGTGTGTGTGTGTGTGTGTGTGTGTGTGTGTGTGTGTGTGTGTGTGTGTGTGTGTGTGTGTGTGTGTGTGTGTGTGTGTGTGTGTGTGTGTGTGTGCGTGTGTGTGTGCGCGCTTGCTTGCTTCAATAAACCTAATGTCTAAAAATTCACATTAGATTATAATTAGGTACATCATAGATAGATGGATGGATGGATGGATGGATTGATGGAAGGTCAGAATTAGCCTATTATATATATATCATAGGCGAACATGCTTTTAAAATTCAGAACAAAAATATTTGGACAAAGCCGGCAATAGAGAAAAAAAAAGCCGAAAAGCTGCATTTTTAGGTAAAGCTCCTTAAAGGGGCACCCTGACGGATGAGTTTTTACAAGAAACACGTCGAGATCACCTGGAAAACACCCTTTACAGAGATCGCAACACTCACTTTGCTATGGTTTCCTAGAAATCGAACCGTCAAATCGGCGATTCCTCCTTGGCGGAGGTGCTGGAAGTCAGATTCTGTTCCATCTAATGGCCACCTGAGTAGCCAAATCACGAAATTTCCACAATACAAGCCTTTTTATTTACAGTTTACCAAAAGGAGTTTCGCTCACAACAAAGGAAATAGCTCCTTTTTTTTTTTATTGCACTACAAAGAAGAAAAACGCTTCACCCACTCTGAGTGTCCTCCACCCACCCCGTCCAAAATGGCTTCTCTCTCCGGCAACTCCGCCAAGGAGGAATCGCCGTTTTGACGGTTTGATTTCTAGGAAACCAGAGCAAAGTGAGTGTTCCGATCCTTGAAAAGGCTGTCTTTCTGGTGATCTCCACGTGTTTCTGGCAAAAAAACCTCATCCGTCAGGGTGTCCCTTTAATTAAACTTACTTAAAGTCACCTAACAATTATGTAAAGGGAAGTACGGGTCAGAGTATTATTCAGTATCCAGAAATGTGACTGACTGGTACGAACGATGACCAGGGGAGGCTTCACGTCTCAAAGAAAACAACCTCGAGTAGACTAGGCCACAAAATACCATGGGTTTCACGCCCTCCGACCTGGCACAGGTACGTTATGGGACGTTTCTATGTGTAAAGATAGTGGGTCGACCCTGGAGATACTGCAATAGCAGGTCGACCCATATTGTAGATGCATTAGGTCACAGTTCTGTTCTGTCCAGTTGCTTTCCAGCGATAGGGTTTGCATTTTGCAGGCACTCCGGCAACGTTTCCGAGGTTGGTCTAAAACCCTTCCATCGCCACTGTTGCCTCTTGGCACCACAATTATTTGACACCCATGTCACTAAAAGGCATCTAATGAGGATCTGGTATCCAGTGTGACCTTAGGTTCTTAATTTTGGGAGGAACGAAAAATGGTGTTTTACGTCCTCTCGGTCATAGACACATATGGGACATTTGTAAATACAAAGATGGTGGGAACAATACTGGTTGCAATGCCCGGAGGCAGTGCAACACCAGTAAAAGTCCCGAGTTATTAACAATATAGATAGGTGTAGCGGTAACCACGCCTCGGTTAAACCTCATCGGCTATGGTACCGCCACAGTATAGTGACTTCATTTTGGGAGGTAAGGACAGGCCCTATTGTATGCACATCACAGAGGAATCCCCAATATTGCAGACAAAATCTGCTTTCTACCCGGGTAAGCTTAATGGTACATTTTGGCTGAAGAATAGCTAGCGTTGAAAGGGTTAAAACCAAAAGTACTATGTTATGTTACGTGCTTGTGTAGTGTTTTTTTTTATGTGTGCATGGGCGTACGCGAGTGTGTGTCGTTTCTCTTCATTTACATTCATTTTGAATTATTATTTTTAACGACGTCAATATGTTGGCCTTAAGCTGGCGAGTGCGG
>CM065687.1:39055262-39057762 GCA_017654935.2 Phymorhynchus buccinoides | reverse complement strand
AAATCCCTTTGGGCGAGAGAGTGGGGATGTACCCAGGGCAAGGCATCTCTACTATAAATAAATTCTAGCCCAGCTCGTCGGAATAGCATCTGCCCCCCTCTGCTATCTGGCACTAACTGGCAGTCATCGGTTCGAAAAGACTGACTGGCGTACAGGTACGTTTCCATAGTCGAAGACACATTAAAAACAGCATAGTTACGGTTAGGTTTTTAGATCCACAATATCGGAAATTACACATGCGCGGAAAGAGGACAGTGCGCTGAGAGATTCAATAATAAAAAAAAACCCAACAATATCATGAGAGGAAAAAAATGCACACGAATAAACGAGCAAGCTGTAAAGAAACATAAACAAACTATTATGAGTAAATATGTACACATGAAAAAAACACAAAAAAACAACAACCCCAAAAATAAATAATAATAATAATAATAGGGGAAGACGGGGTAAAAAGCGCATGGGCGGGTAAGAAGCCCACCCCAATTATCTCATGAAATGAAGCAAATTTCAGTCTCATTTTGCCCATGAGACGAGCGTTAATGTCTAGCATTCGTCTCATGGGCAAATTTGACTGACATTTTCTTTATTTCATGAGATAATTGGGGTGGGCTTCTTACCCGCCCATGCGCTTTTTACCCCGTCTTCCCCTAATTAAAAAAAAGAAAGAGCGCACACACAGAATATAGGTACATGTGCGTTGTACACACGTACAAAGAAAGGTGTGTGGGACTAGCGGGTATAATGGTAATAAAAAAAATATGCTTACTCCGCCCGAGCGCGAGCGCACGCTCGCATACACGCACTCACTCACACACACGATTTCGCTCGAAGACGGAATAGTACAATGGAAGGCCTTATGCACGGGAGACAACATAGTCAATAAACACTGGTAGTTTAGACACAGTTGTGGCCCTTGAAACAAAAATTGCATGCATGCCCCTTTATTGCAGATGGAAAGGGGGAGGGGAGAAATAAAATAATAATGTTTGGTATTGGTGTGCGTGAATGAGTGGTATTGTTGTTATTGAGACATTTTCTCCATCGCGCGTTTATTATTAAGCTTAGTAACACTCACTGCAAGTCATAAGAGTTCTGTTTTTACGTTTTCACCCCTATAAGTAATCCTTTTCTTAGACACACTCACAAAACTTGAGCACAAGAAAAAGTACCACAAAAAGTGATTAATAGATTACCAACGATTAAACTAATATTGGTGGCTTAAATCCCCCCCCGTGGGGACACCGGGGGGTCTTTTGTATAAATAGTTCCCCCACCTTCTTGAAGTTCTGTGCTTGTAGCTTCCTCTAATCTGTCACTCTCTTTGACTCTGCCTTTTCCCTTTGCTGGCTTACTGTCATCTACTATATTTCTGCCTTACCAGTCCATTCTCCTGCCTTTTTTTTTTTTCTTCCACGAAACACTTTCAAAAAGATTTCCTCCAGCCGAAGTCGGACTTGCTGGGCCTATTTCTTAGTTAGGTGCATAACAGCAGCATGACGCATCTACGCTCATAATTGACAGGAAACTGTCTGAGCGATCGAAGAAGAAGAAGAAGGTGGCTTAAGTCCAAACCGTGGGGTCTGCAATTAAACACAACCACAACCACACAAAGCAGCACGTAATGAAGCTGCAGCAAATATTGTTATGTTTGTGTGTGTGTGTGTGTGTGTGTGTGTGTGTGTGTGTGTGTGTGTGTGTGTGTGTGTGTGTGTGTGTGTTTGTGTGTGTGTGTGTGTGTGTGTGTGTGTGTGTGTGTGTGTGTGTGTGTGTGTGTGTGTGTGTGTGTGTGTGTGTGTGTGTGTGTGTGTGTGTGTGTGTGTGTGTGTGTGTGTGTGTGTGTTTTTCCACACACTCTCTCACAATTTCTAACGATCAAGAATTGAAGAAGAAGAAAAAAACCTACCATTAAACTCCCCCCTTATATATATATAGTTTGCTTTAATACAAATGTTGTGTGTGTCCAATGTATGTGTTTGTGAACCTAAGAAACAAACTCAATTACTTTAACTTTAACTTTACGATTTGTTCTGTGTGTTCTGAAAAGAAGGAAAGAAAATAATGTGCTGATTTACTTTTTCTCCCAATGGGGGAGATAGACAATGCCTATGCAAAGACAGCTGTTTCGTCTTGTGAAAGACTCTTCAGTCTGCATGTCGGCCTGCAAAGAATGTCCACAGTGAATGTTCAAGCTGAGCTAGAAGACTTTCTACAAGAGAATGGTTGTCCTCTTTGCACCAGATTGAAAGTCACAATTTCTAAGTGAACTGTTAGGATGGACATTTTCAATGAACGTTTAGTTTTAATGTTTGATACAAAGATCTATGTCTGGGTGTCTGTCTGACCTAATGTGTGGTGTACTGACACTTTCATCTCGCTCAATGTGTGTGCATGCATATGAGTGTTTACGTAAGCATGTGTTGAGTGTGTGTGAGTGCAGAGAAACAATATAACGGACATAACAAAAAGCAAAGGAGCCAAGTCCGAGTTGTCTCTCTTTTTT
>CM065687.1:39042762-39047762 GCA_017654935.2 Phymorhynchus buccinoides | reverse complement strand
TGTCTATTCGGATTAGAAGAAGAAGAAGAGACGCGTTTTCTTCCTATGAAGAGAAGAAGTTGTTTTCTGTAGTCTTAGTAAGTATGCTTTTTCGCACATCCATAAGAAGCAATACTTATATATATAAGAGGAGGAGCGGAATCGCCATAGTTTGATGAAGAGGAGGAAGAAGAAGAAGAACCACTAAGAGAAAGAAGAAGAAGAAGTTACCAGAGGAGGAGGAGAAGTTTACATTTTAATCCGAGTGAGGAAGAAGAAGAAGAAGAAGAAGAAGAAAAAGAAGAAGAAGGAAGAAGACGAAGAAGAAGAAGAAGAGGAAGGAGAAGAAGAAGAAGAGGAGGAGGTAGGAGGAATCACAAGAAGAAGAGGAAGAGGAGGAGGAGGAAGAGGATGGGAGGAGGAGGAGGAGGGAGGAGGAGGAGGAGGATGAGGAGAAGAAGACTTCTGATCCGTCTGAAGTAAGAAGAAGCATCCATTTCGTCACTATTACGTATCCTCATTTGAGCTTGGTTACAAGAGGAGGAGGAGGAAAGAACTATCATTCGAAGAAGCAGAAGAGGAAGAGTACCTCTTATGTGAAGAGGAGGAGGAGGGAGAAGAGAAGAAGAAGAAGACGTAAGTTTATTGAAGAAGAAGAAGAAGAAGAAGAAGAAGAATTCAAGAATACTCATCCCCGTCCTCACATGAGGAGGAGGAGGAGGAGGCAGTCCTTATCTCGGCCGAAGAAGAAGAAGAATCAAGAGTAAGGAGTCGAGGATTGTACTCCCAGTCATTATGTAGTCACTTGACCTTATTCTTTGGTAAAAACAGAAGAGAGAGCCCATAACGAAGAAAAGAACCCTCATGAAGACGAAGAAGAAGAAGAAGAATAGGAGGAGGATCCGGAATAGGAAGACTTTAGGCATTACGTAAGAGGAGAAGATCATCAGGAGCAATCTTCTTCCTAAGGAGGAGGAAGAGGAGGAGGAGATTCTATTGAGGAGGAGAGAAGAAAGAATTTGAAGAAGAAGAATAAGAAGAACGATAAGACATAAGAAGAATAAGAAGAAGAAGAAGAACCATGAGCCACAAACACATTAATGAAAACCCAATCTGTCAGCGAATCTATGGGAATGGATTTTCACGTGTCCTTGTCGCTGAGTGTCGCGGTATTTTTTTAACTTTTTTTTTACGGACATTTTAAAGGTTTTCTCGACAAATGGGGAAAAAAGGTAAAAGCAAAAAAGAAGAGTCAGGTGTCCGGGTGGAAGGGGGTTATATGGGGAAGGGGACACACACACACGCACACGCACACGCACACCACGCACGCACGCACACGCGCTACGCACGCACATAATTATTAAATTCTTGTAAATACATTCATTTCTCTGCTCTGAGATAATAAAGTGTAACTTGACTTGGCTTCACATGTGTCACCTCATTACGTCACACACCATCACACACGACACACACACACACACACACACACCACACACACTCACACACACACACACACGCGCTCTATGTGCGCGCCGCGCGCGTACTCTCTCTCTCTCTCTCTCTGTCACTCCTCTCTCTCTCTCTTCTCTCTCTCTCTCTTTCTCTCCCTCTCTTTCTCTATGTGTCACCTCATCTCTCTCCCTCTCTCTCTCTTCTCTCTATCTCTCCCTCTCTACCTCTCTCTCTGTGCCCCCGTCTCTATGTGTCTCTCTCTCTCTCTTGTCTCCCTCATCGTAATTGGGGTCTCTATGTGTCACATAATCAATGTGACGACAGTGTCTCGTATGTATCACCCTCATTGTTAAAAAAATCTCTATGTGTCAGACTCATTGTTAAAAAAATAAATAAATAACTCTACCCGATTAGTTTTCTATGATGTCAAGTTTATTTCCACTTCTTTGTATTTGTTGTTGTTGTCGCCTGAATCATGAACGAATCCCACAAGGGAAAAAATTGATATGACTAAAACAATTCTATTGTCTTTTCCCGTCTCTATGTGTCACCCTCAACTGTGCGTTTTCTCTCTATGTGTCACCCTCATTGTGTCCCCCGTCTCTATACACGCCCTCATATCGTCCCCGTCTCTATGTGTCACCCTCATTGTGTCCCCCGTCTCTATGTGTCACCCTCTCATTGTGCCCCCCGTCTCTATGTGTCACCCTCATTGTGCCCCCCGTCTCTATGTGTCACCCTCATTGTGCCCCCCGTCTCTATGTGCCACCCTCATTGTGCCCCGTCTCTATGTGTCACCCTCATTGTGCCCCTATGTGTCCCCCTCATCGTCCTCTATGTGTCACCCCGTCTCTATTGTCACCCTCATTGTGGCCCCCCATCTATGTCTATGTGTCACCCTCATTGTGCCCTCTTGTGCCCACCCGTCTCTATGTGTCCCCCGTCTCTCATTGTGCCCCCCGTCTCTATGTGTCACCCTCACTGTGCCCCCCGTCTCTATGTGTCACCCTCATTGTGCCCCCGTCTCTATGTGTCACCCTCATTGTGCCCCCGTCTCTATGTGTCACCCCCATTGTGTCCCCCGTCTCTATGTGTCACCCTCATTGTGTGTTGATCCCCGTCTCTATGTGCCCCCCCGATCCGTCTCTATGATGTCTATGAGCCACCCTTCTCTATGTGTGTCACCCGTCTCTATGTGTCACCCTCACCAGTGTCCCCGTCTCTATGTGTCACCCTCATTGTTCCCCCACCCCGTTGTCGCCACCTCTATGTGTCACCCTCATTGTTCCCCCGTCTCTATGTGTCACCCTCATTGTGCCCCCCGTCTCTATGTGTCACCCTCATTGTGCCCCCGTCTCTATGTGTCACCCTCATTGTGCCCCCCGTCTCTATGTGTCACCCTCATTGTGCCCCCCGTCTCTATGTGTCACCCTCATTGTGCCCCCGTCTCTATGTGTCACCCTCATTGTGCCCCCCGTCTCTATGTGTCACCCTCATTGTGCCCCCGTCTCTATGTGTCACCCTCATTGTGCCCCCCGTCTCTATGTGTCACCCTCATTGTGCCCCCCGTCTCTATGTGTCACCCTCATTGTGCCCCCGTCTCTATGTGTCACCCTCATTGTGCCCCCCGTCTCTATGTGTCACTCCTCATTGTGCCCCCGTCTCTATGTGTCACCCTCATTGTGCCCCCCGTCTCTATGTGTCACCCTCATTGTGCCCCCGTCTCTATGTGTCACCCTCATTGTGCCCCCGTCTCTATGTGTCACCCTCATTGTGCCCCCCGTCTCTATGTGTCACCCTCATTGTGCCCCCGTCTCTATGTGTCACCCTGTCTCATTGTGCCCCCCGTCTCTATGTGTCACCCTCATTGTGCCCCCCGTCTCTATGTGTCACCCTCATTGTGCCCCCCGTCTCTATGTGTCACTCTCAGTGTGCCCCCCGTCTCTATGTGTCACCCTCATTGTGCCCCCCGTCTCTATGTGTCACCCTCATTGTGCCCCCCGTCTCTATGTGCCACCCTCATTGTGCCCCCCGTCTCTATGTGTCACCCTCATTGTGATCCCGTCTCTATGTGTCACCCTCATTGTGCCCCCGTCTCTATGTGTCACCCTCATTGTGCCCCCGTCTCTATGTGTCACCATCATTGTGCCCCCGTCTCTATGTGTCACCACCCATTGTGCCCCCGTCTCTATGTGTCACCATCATTGTGCCCCCGTCTCTATGTGTCACCACTCATTGTGCCCCCGTCTCTATGTGTCACCACCGTTGTGCCCCCCCGTCTCTATGTGTCACCCTCATTGTGCCCCCCCGTCTCTATGTGTCACCACCGTTGTGCCCCCGTCTCTATGTGTCACCACCGTTGTGCCCCCCGTCTCTATGTGTCACCACCGTTGTGCCCCCGTCTCTATGTGTCACCACCGTTGTGCCCATTACAGCCCATACATCTAGACGGAGTGGAAACGTCATCCCTTCCGCTTCACTTGTCGGATCCAGGCTACGAAAAGACGGGGACATAATTATAGAGACAGAAACACACACAGAGACAGGGGACACATAGCTACGTAACCGAAACGTCCACATTCGTATCAAAGGACCCCCCCCGCCCCCCCCCCCCCCCCGTGGGGATACCGGGGGGTCTTTTGCATAAATAGTTCCCCCACCTTCTGGAAGTTCTGCGCTTGCAACTTCCTTTAATCTGTCACTCTCTTTGACTCTGCCTTAATTTCCCTTTGCTTACTGTCATCTCTTTCCTTTATTTTCACAAAAAACACTTTCAAAAACATGTCATCCAGCCGAAGTCGGACTTGCTGGGCCTAACTATTTCTTAGTTAGGCGCATAACGGCAGCATGACGCATCTGCGCTCATAATTGACAGGAAACTTTCTGAGCGATCGAAGAAGAAGAAATATGAAAGGACTAGATACTTATACAGTATGAAGTAATGTATGGTTATCACAACTCTTCCTACATAACGGACATGCAGGCAGTATATC
Source organism: Phymorhynchus buccinoides (assembly GCA_017654935.2). Lineage (NCBI taxonomy): Eukaryota > Metazoa > Mollusca > Gastropoda > Neogastropoda > Raphitomidae > Phymorhynchus > Phymorhynchus buccinoides. Next base: position 39,043,338 of record CM065687.1, on the reverse strand, counting down.
AATGTAAAAAAAAACCACAGCATTTTTTTAGAATCAAAACATCGTAGGCCTACCATGTACCATCATTGATATGTACCGTAGTAGGCCTAGACCTACAACTGACCACCACAAAAGAAAAAGACAAAAAAAGGAAAACAATGAAATACAGCCCCCCCCCCAAAAAAAAAAAAACCAAAAAAAAAACAAACAAAAAAAAGAATAAAAAAAAGTTTACGAACATCATAAACAGAAATCCATGTCTGGTAAACACACACACACACACACACACACACACACACACACACACACACACACACACACACACACACACACGCACGTACACACACATATATGCGCACACGCACACACACACACACAGTCGCACACGCATGTACACACATATACACGCGCACACACGTAGAGTCACACACGCACGCACACACACACACACACACACAGTCACACACGCACGGACGCACACATATACATGCACACACACAGAGTCACACACGCACGCACACACACATATATACACGCACGCACGCACGCACACGCACACGCACACGCACACGCACACGCACGCACGCACACGCACAC
>CM065687.1:39035262-39037762 GCA_017654935.2 Phymorhynchus buccinoides | reverse complement strand
AATGTAACAGGGACGTCGGTTTGGTAACCTGACGATCACGAGGGTTGTTCATTACATTTTGGAAAACGGTCCTGTCATTTGTAATCTACGATCACGAGGGTTGTTCATTAAATTTTGGAAAACGGTCCTGTCATTTGTAATCTATCAAACGTACAGGTATAATGGAGGTAGCAAAGAAAACTTCATTCTTTAACGGATTGGCTCGCACACTATCATCGTGATGTCATGTTCTACGTGAGTGTATGACGTTAATATGATGTAAGCAAAGCGCATGTGACCCAAAATCGTGGATTCTTGAACTGACTCGTTCACTTGCTGTACCTTCATGGGGATGAAACTTAGGAACTATTTTAAGAACAATAATTCCGATTTGACAGATGTTGATGGCCGATTGTGTACTTCTTATTGCACAATTTGCAAATGTGTTGAAGTTTTCAATCCTGGAAAACACAGCTTCCAAAATGCCGTTTTTTCAAGAAACTGAATAACTGAAGATCCACATTTGACACCGATAGAAAGAGGTGAGAAGAGTGAAATTGTTCTTAGTACTAAAGTAAAGATAATGCGTGAACATCTTCTAGTGAGAAAGCTTGCAATTGTACCCAATTTCCTAAGTGACGAACATACGAAACGATGTAATGATTGTCCGACAGAAATGCTCAGAAAGTTTGGGTCAAATGAACCTAAATAAATACATGCGATGTCATCACAGAGAACGAGACTTGGCATAGCTTCTGTATCATTTTTCAAACAAAATCTTGACTGGGACCAAGCAGTCGTACTGCAGTCAAAATTCCATGTTTGTAAGTGACGTTTTTGCTTCTCTTTAACAACCCAAGAGTCTGTCACCATTGACAATAATAATGCTAAAGAAAACAACACTTATGGCAACCCATATTGCTCAAGCGGGTTTGTCCGAAGTTAATCAGATCAGTCTGCCAGTGTCACCCAATCATTGATACAAGCAAGACTCTACTTTTGCACGAAAACGCTAGTGCCTACAAGGTCAAGGTCGCCGTGACCTTCCAAGAAGAGCAAGGTAATCAGTGTTTGAACCACTTATTCTGCAGACTTCACTTACCTCCAAATGACTTTACATTTTTTCTTATCATTTTACATTATTTGGCTGGACGAAATTTGTTGGCATCCAAGTCCTCGCTAAATGCTCAAAATCACAGCTCAAACCCTTGCCTAAAAAAAACCTAGAAATGCTCAAAATCACAGCTCCAACCCTAGCTAAAAAAAAACCTAGAAATGCTCAAAATCACAGCTCCAACCCTTGCCTAAACAAAACCTAGAAATGCTCAAAATCACAGCTCCAACCCGTGCCTAAAAAACCCCTACCACATTGCACTTGAAACCTGGCATAGAGAGCTGGAACAAAGAGGAAAGGTGTTCTCCATAGGAATGCAAAAGTGTGTGAACTTCTTTGTTCCGGCTGCCACAATTTAATGCGCAACCCTCGTAAACGCGTTGATTTGATTGGAAGGAGAAACATAGTAAAGAAAACGCAGAGCCTCGTTGTGGGTTCTAGGATTAAGCACAAAGTAACCACAACATCGACAATAATCATGACGACTCCGGAAACATCCATGGAAACTCTGGCACCACTGACGACTGCTATGTCAACTGTAAACCCTCGTAAATGCCACCCCCTTACATCTCTCTCTCTCTCTCTCTCTCTCTCTCTCTCTCTCTCTCTCTCTCTCTCTCTCTCTCTCTCTCTCTCTCTCTCTCTCTCTCTCTCTCTCTCTCTCTCTCTCTCTCTCTCTCTCTCTCTCCCCCTCTCTCTCTCTCGCACACACAACTTGCCCCATACCCCCGTCTTCTTCCCAATAGATCCGTGTGTTACCGAATGACATATTTATGGCTAAAATGACTCAGTTATTGCTATTCTCTCTTTGTACTTTTTTTAATATTTTATAGTAAACATAGGCTTTATTGCACGATAGTTGGACAACAAAATCATTGTCATCGATGACATCAGACTGAAGAAACAAATGTACATACAGGTTTTGTGAATTGTGAAGCAAAACATACTACAAAAAGCTAATGTGGTGTGATATCGTCAAAGGGAAAACCCCATTGATTTGGGTTTATTATTTTATGTCGAAGATAAAAAAAAATACTGAGTTTGTTTCTGAGGTTCACAAATACAGACATTGGACACAGAAAAGCTTTATCAAAGCAAATTATCCTGCATGTTAAATGCACCAACTTTTCAGTATAAAGTTAAACGTTAACTGAGTTTGTTTCTGAGGTTCACAAATACAGACATTGGACACAGAAAAGCTTTATCAAAGCAAATTATCCTGCATGTTAAATGCACCAACTTTTCAGTATAAAGTTAACGTTAACTGAGTTTGTTTCTGAGGTTCACAAATACAGACATTGGGTACAGAAAAGTTTGATCAAAGCAAAGATAAAAAAAAAAATACAAGAGAAAAAAAATCAATGGTACAAAGTTTAGGGAGCAATGTTGAATAACGCATAGATGAAA
>CM065687.1:39020262-39030262 GCA_017654935.2 Phymorhynchus buccinoides | reverse complement strand
GTGCATAGTAGTTAGTTCCAGGCTACTCACATTCATCTGAAAGAAATCGGGGGAGAAAAAAATGTTCCATGCAACTTCGCCTATCATTTCCAAGCGATAGAACATACATGCTAAATAAGAAACAAGCAAGAAGGATGAATTTGTAGAGACGTGAATGTGGGTGACTTTGTGAGTTGTGTGCATGTTGGCGCGACAATCTGAGTGCGCGTGTCCTGGGCACAGTTGAGAGACGAAACCATCTTGTCTACGTGGATTCTATGCTGATACTTAGTTGTGTGATGATTAGAAACAGGCGTATAGCACACTGAAACTGTCACACAAATCACCGTGCATACTTTTCATTTGTTGTACATCATTGGCCTACTTCACTATCGTGTAACGAAATGAGAAAAACACACACAAAACACTCGCTCTACTCAGCACGAAGCATACACAACCAGCAAAGACGATCTCCCTGGGAGAAAATGCACCTGAAGAAGCCTGGCCCCAGCCTGACAGCCAGGGTGTCTACTAATGTCTCACCAGCCAGCAGACCGCTGGCCCCAGCCTGACAGCCAGGGTGTCTACTAATGTCTCACCAGCCAGCAGACCGCTGGCCCCAGCCTGACAGCCAGGGTGTCTACTAATGTCTCACCAGCCAGCAGACCGCTGGCCCCAGCCTGACAACCAGGGTGTCTACTACACCAGCCAGCAGACCGCTGGCCCCAGCCTGACAACCAGGGTGTCTACTAATGTCTCACCAGCCAGCAGACCGCTGGCCCCAGCCTGACAGCCAGGGTGTCTACTAATGTCTCACCAGCCAGCAGACCGCTGGCCCCAGCCTGACAGCCAGGGTGTCTACTAATGTCTCACCAGCCAGCAGACCGCTGGCCCCAGCCTGACAGCCAGGGTGTCTACTAATGTCTCACCAGCCAGCAGACCGCTGGCCCCAGCCTGACAACCAGGGTGTCTACTAATGTCTCACCAGCCAGCAGACCGCTGGCCCTATCTCACGCGGCAGGCGGAGCCTGAAGGACGGATTTGGAACGAGTGACTTCGCTAGCTTCGCTCACTTGCGTCATGTTCTTCCACATGTAGTACATGAGCCGCAGTTTGTGCAGGTGGAAGAAGAACAGCTCGTGCTTACTAGTGTCGTTGCGGAACTTGCCCTCGGCCACGCTGGGGTTGAGGGAGTAGGCCTTGTTGAGGCCTTTGTGCCGGATGTTCAGACTCTGCACCAGGGTGCCCGTGATATAGAAGTCGTCCACCCAGAAGAAGGGCGTCCGGAGCGAGGCCTCGTACAGGAGCTTGGCCATGTCTCCGCTGAGGAGGAAGGCGGACCCCGAGCAGTAAGGGGAGAAGTAGTCGCCCTTCAGGTCCGACTCGGGGATGTACCACTTGGACTTGGGGTCTCGGATGATCTTCATGCGCACCCACTGGTTGCATAGAATGAGTCGCTTGAGGTCCATCTTGGGCTCCACCACGGTGCGGATGTAGTGCATGACCCGAGGCACGTTGACCAGGATGTCGTCGTCCGTCTTGAGGATGAAGGTGGCCGCTGGGCAAAAGGTGGCCGTCCACTTGAGGCCGGCGATGGCCTTGTAGGTCAGGTTGCGGTAGGAGTCCATGAAGTTCTCCTGCACGACGTCGCCGTACGCCTCGCTCTCCAGCTGCACCAGGTCCATCAGCGAGGGGTTGGGCACCGTGCCCATGATGAACACCAGCGTGCTGTTGTAGCCCCGCAGCATGCCGCTCTCACCCCACGTCTGCCGGATGCTCATGCGCTTCTTGAAGTTGGCCGGGGCCGAGTGCACGTAGATCAACGTCTTCACGTGGCCGTCCTTGCCGGCGTGGCAGGCGTTCCGCGGGTTGATGAGATAGACGAACGGGTGGGGGTTCACCGGCGCCGGGGTTGTCTCCTTCTTGGCCGCCGCCTCGGCTGCCGCGGTTTTGTTGAAGCGGTAGACCTTCATGGCCCTGGGCCTGGGAGGGGCCGTGTGGCGGACGGCAGTCAGGAGAAGCCCCTGGAGCTTGGTGGGCGGCAGACGGCGAAGGGGGAGAAGACCGGGGCGCTCGCCGCGGCTAGAACTCTCTCCCCCTGCTTTCAGCATGAAGAGAAGGGAGAGGGAGAGGGAGAGGACGATGAGGGCCACTCGCAGCAGGCGAGGCAGTCGTGGAAACATGCTAGAGACAGAGAGGGCCTGGCTGCAGGCTCCGCCACGTCCGTCTGGTGGGCCTTAGCTGCCGCATGCTTCCTGCCATCACGGCCTCATCTGGAACAACATAGAAAAAAACACCACCACCACCTCATCATTAATTGTTAGCGAAATAAACAATGATGGATAACTCTCCGTTAAACAATTTACAATCACGCAACTTCCCACAAAAGCTCTGTGCAGACAAAAGACACTGAGGGACAAAAAAGGAAGCTCCTTCGAAGTGTCTGTGTGTCTGTGTGTGTGTGTGTGTGTGTGTGTGTGTGTGTGTGTGTGTGTGTGTGTGTGTGTGTGTGTGTGTGTGTGTGTGTGTGTGTGTGTGTGTGTGTGTGTGTGTGTGTGTGTGTGTGTGTGTGTGTGTGTGTGTGTCAAGTCAAGTCAAGTCAAAATGATCTTTATTGACGATAAAAGAGTAAGCTTGATAAAGCTTTTTTACATCCTGTCGTCATAAATAAATAGGAAAAATAATTAACGCAAATACATATAGCATATACTGGAGAAAAATCAACCACAATCAAAAATCATGGGGAAAATACATACACTTCATACAAACACAATACAAAGATTATAATATACATATGTACAAATGTAATCATAGTGGTAGAATAAAAGGAAAGCGGAAGATGGAGAGAGAGAGAGAGAGAGAAGAGAGAGAGAGAGAGAGAGAGAGAGAGAGAGAGAGAGAGAGAGAGAGAGAGAGAGAGAGAGAGAGAGAGAGAGAGAGAGAGAGAGAGAGAGAGAGAGAGAGAGAGAGAGAGAGAGAGAGAGATGTCATAGTTTACTCGGACATGAGAAAGAAGAAAAATATCCGAACAAAAGCACAACTCAGAGGGAAACAAAAACAGAAAACGAACACCGCTTACATTTAAAGTGCAAAAGGAAGGAAATTATACGAATTTACGCTGCACCAGGTCCATCACGCTGATGTGTGTGTGTGTGTGTGCGCGTCTGTGTGTGTGCGTCTGTGTGTGTGCGTGTGCGTGCGTGCGTGCGTGCGTGTGTGTGTGTATGTGTGTGTGTGTGTGTGTGTGTGTGTGTGTGTGTTGTGTGTGTGTGTGTGTGTGTGTACAGGCGTGTACACGCGCACCCTTTCACAGATTCACAGGTTCACAAAGGCTGTAAGCCTTTTGCCCTCGATAGTGTAATTTCTTTGTACAGAGCTTGATTGACTTTAGTGCCCGTGGATTTAGTGTTGACGTTAGTGTATAACTAACACTCAATTTTACAATTTAATGCATGTCCAAATTGGTAGAAAACATCAGTGTTGTTAATTCCTTATCAATGTGATTTTTAAAGACATTTCCAGATGGTGCATTGGCGGTATTATGGGAAAAACTATTCCATAAATTTATTATTCTGTTTGTAAAATATGAGTGGAATTGACGGGTATTGGTTTGTTTTTTGGTTAGTTTAAAATTGTGACCTCTTGTGACATTATGATCAGATAATTCAAAGAGCTGAGTAGTAGTTGAGAAATCATATAATCCATGCATAATCATGTCACCTCTGACTCTGTCACTCTCCTATATTCTAAACTACACAATTGAACTAAAAAACATCAAAACGCTACACTCACACAAGCACATGAAGGTGAAATAAACAATAAACACATTGGGGTGGGGGTGTTTTCATGCTTGGGTTATTTGGTTTTAATGCGGGTGTCGAATAACCAAATCTAAACATCTGTTAATGTGTGCATATATAATATGTGTGTGTGTGTGTGTGTGTATCCGCGCGCGCGCGAAAGTGTATGTATGTGTGCGCGTGCGTGTGTCACAATGTGTGTGTGTGTGTGTGTGTGTGTGTGTGACGTATTTCCGGTGAGCTTGTAAGTTGGCTTTTTCAAAGTGCTCTTCAAAAAATATAGTTTACTTTGTGGAATTTGTGTGCTAAATAGATTACTTTATATTTTATCAGTTTTCATTACAGTTGTTATTGCCATTTGTGTGAATTTCTTTGAACGTCGATGGTCCTGTCCATCACTTGGAAGAAGAAGAAGAGGAAGAACTAGTTATTTTTGCAGTTGACTTTGTTTTCTAACTAAAGGCAGCGTAGATATAGTAACTAGACTAACTCAACTGACCTTTTTAGCAGTGTCTCAAAATCAAGCAGGTTTATTTGCCAAGATCTTTGAAAAATGTAAAATTTGACGACTTTGAGGACTTTCAGAATCAGAATGGAACATCGCAATGACGTCAGTGGTGACTCAACTAGAAATTACGCGTCACGCGTTGTGGAACTTCTTGTTCCAGTTCTTCTTGTCTTGTCTTGTCTTGTCTTAGGCCGGTGTGAAGAGAATATGCTACCTCTATGAGATAAGTAGTCCTTGCCGCGTAGCCAATCAGAATCGTTTGTTTGTCCGCCATTGTGAATCATTACGAAACTAAGTGCATGGCTTTGTACATCGATTTCTCTGCAAATATGTAGATTTACACCCTCCTGCTCTATTTCTTGGTTCTTTCCGTGGTTAGGGATAGGGTTAGGGATAGGGTTAGGATTAGTAGTAATCACGTGAGATAAGTAACTTATAATGCGCATGCGCAGAGGTAAATATTGCATACGACTACTTATTTATCGTGACACCGGGTTCACATTAGACGCGTAAGTTGGTGGTTGGTTGCAGGAAGTTTTACGTCCTCATAGCCGTAGCTCTAAAGGCGGCGACAGACTATGTGACTGCCTCATATGACGCAATCACGTCGTGACGTAGATCAAATTTTGTTTCCCGCACAGAAGACGTCACAAACCATCTGACTCGATCAGCAGACTCGATCAGTGAAATTTAGAACCCGCCCTATTCGGCCCTGTCACCTGACTGGGCCCGACTGAGTCAGACTGATCGAGTTAGATGGTATGCAAATGAGGTGAAACGTCACGACCTGATCGAGTCACATGAGGCAGCCACATAGTCTGTCGCCGCCTTTAGGGACAAGTAGTTCTGGTACTGTAGTCTTCGATGTAGCAGGTACACCTGGAAATTGGTTCATCAACGTTGTTCTTTGGAAAGGGTCGGGTGGGAGGAGCTGGAGTAGAGTCAGTTGGAGTCTTGTCGTAGACTCGTCATAGTTGGTGTTGTCCAAACGGCCCCCCCCCAAAAAAAAAAAAGAAGGCTGTCTTCAGGGCTACAGGGCGGCCTTTTTCGTGCTCAGGTGCTGCCAGTTGACAATGCAGGCTTCAGGATGACGACGACTCAGATGTTGACACGCAGCAGTGGCTCATTGCGTACATCGACGGATGGGTGGGAGTGGGGGTCACCGACCCACACTCACAAGCCACCAAACAAGTGAGTCCATGCAGGGGTTTCAGTCCCAAAAACGGCCACACCGTCGACCACGTACTGTCGCGCCCCCAGTCAAAACCGCCGTCACCCGTCGTCCCGCACTGCAGTCCAACAGCACCCCGTCGCTGGAAGGATGACTCCCATGTCTCCACCCTACCCCACCCGCGACGTTCTGTCTCACAACGCGCCCCCAGGGCAATATAATCAACTAATTCCCAACAACTAACTAACCCCCTGTGGTGGAGCACAAGTGCACAGCTTGCTTTCTGTGAAGACCACTGCTGCACGGGAGTGATTGAATGCACGCAGCAGATCAATTTGATTTAGATTACTATAGGAACGTTATAGTGAGAGAGAGAGAGAGAGAGAGAGAGAGAGAGAGAGAGAGAGAGAGAGAGAGAGAGAGAGAGAGAGAGAGTGAAAGAGAGAGAGAGAGACAGAGGGAAAGCGAGAGAGAGAGAGAGAGAACTTGGAAATTTAATGGATACTAGCGCAACGCTGAGTACCGGTAACGCCGAGTACCGGTAACGCCTAGTAACGGTAACGCCAAGTACTGGTAACGCTGAGTACAGCAAATTTGAAGCGATTCGGTTAAGAAACGGCGGAGTTATAAGGCCCTGTTTCCCCTTGGCGCTGCTCTGAGAGTGATGTTCTCTCCCTAGTAACGGTAACGCCTAGTAACGGTAACGCCAAGTACTGGTAACGCTGAGTACAGCAAATTTGAAGCGATTTCGTTAAGAAACGGCAGAGTTATAAGGCCCCGTTTCCCGTTGGCGCTGCTCTAAGAGTGACGCGCTCTCCTGATTCTCTTTAAATTTACTGCCAGGCTTTGCCCCGGCCACAGCAAGCCTGACAGCAAATTGGAAGCGATTTGGTTAAGAAACGGCGGAGTTATTTATGAACAGGTGAAGCGGCGTATATCGCACGCGTTTATGAATCGATTCGCTTCTGGTTTGGCACACAGATAGTCACCGTCACCGTCACCGGTCATTTACCTTCCAAATTCGAAGGCAATCCATCCAGAAACACTGGACATACGGGCGCCGAGAGGCCGGTGGATACACGTTTCACGCATTTGCCAAACCGCGCAAATGACACGGCCGCCTCGGTTGCCGTTGCCATCGCCCCATTAGGGCTCGCAGCAAATTCGAAGCGATTCGGTCGAAAAACGGCGGAGTTATAAGGCCCGTTTTGTGTTTCACACAGACACACACTTGCCTTTTTATTATATGATTAGGCCATAGCCCCTTCCCAGGAGCGACCACAATGAACATTAAGAACATGCAACAAATAATTGACAACGTCCACACTACAGAGAGAGAGAGAAACGCAACGCAATGAAACACAAATACACAGAACCAAATGAACGAAAAAAAGTGAAATAACATGAAAAGACAAGAGGCAAAGCCTGCAAGGCTCACGTCTGATTGTTACTACTATAGCAGGCATGGGAATTCCCATGACAATTCCCATGCCTGCATAGAGAGAATACTGTTATGTAGACACTTGTGCATCTGAAAACAGAATTAATTTTTATTTTACTGTGTAAATTAAAATTATTTCTATGCACCCCTACCCCTTTCTTTAAAATTTAATTATATGTATGCGCATGTAACATAGTGGAGCCCTATTTTTATTTTTGGCAAACAAGTAAAATTGAAAAGCATATTGACCAAGCTTTCAGAAAAAACATAGTGACCAATCCCCCCCCCCCCCCCCCCCCCCCCCGCCGGGGTAAGGGGGGTCTACGGACACCTGTAGTAGGCCTAGTCTTTGCCTGTGGGTCTAAGCCTCTTACTCTTAGAAAATTAATAATTGAAGTTGCGTGATCTGTTACTGTTTTAAACTGATTGTTCATGCGATGAAAACTTGTTCCACATCATCTACATTTCTGTAAGATATTTTATATTAGTCCTAATATTTTATTTTCGTTTCGTTAATCCCCCCCCCCCCCTCTCTGCCCAGCAAGCTCATCCATGTTTATCTTCCCCTGTACAGTCTTTGCTCATGGTGATCAATCGTCTAGGCCCAACAAAGGATTCGTACGTCGAAGGCAGTGAAATCGACGAACCATGGATTTTCCGTATATTTTTTTTCAAGACTGAAATGAATGTGGGCTAAATGTTAAGTACGTCGTCTTGATTATGAGGTAAGGCATGGACTCTAGGCCTAGGCCTTGTTGCCGGAAGTTTATGCGCAGAGATGATGTGCAAATGAACACGAACAACCGTTACTCAAAGGCGCAAATAAAAGCTAAACAACCGGGCCGTCAACGCACACACTCGGTACATCCATTTGTTACAGAAAATATAAGTTGACGACGTTAAAATGTACCTATTTGTACACACCTGAAGTCTTGTGTTTCTTTTTAAAGAGCGTTTTTGTATATCTAATGGAGAGTCTTCTTTCCAGTATGTATCTCCTACTCGGTACAACACAACAGTTACAGTAATCTCTGCAACAAATGATTTTCTTTCTTTTGTTCCTTACCGATGTATCTGACTGCTTTGATCGCCATGACTTGAAGGCTCACGTCAAAATCAAGTATCCTGCTAACTTTAACCCTCTAACATCTTATGTTTTTTTGAGAAAATGACAACGTTAAAGTTTCAGTGGAGAGTGAGAGTCTTCTTTAGTTTGAAGAGTGTGACTGAGTCAAGGTTAAAGGTTGCACAACAGTAATCTCTGCAACAAATGATTATCTTTATTTTGTTCTTTATCAATGTATCTGACTGCTTTGATCGTCGTGACTTGAAGGCTCACGTCAAAATCAAGTATCCTGCTAACTTTAACCCTCTAACGCCTTATATGTTTAGAGAAAATGACAACGTTAAGGTTTGAGTTAAGGTTAAAGGTCGGGGCCACGGACGCAACACACACACACACACACACACACACAGACACACACACCGAACATGTACGATACTATAGACTCACTTTGTTTTAAAAAACGACGTGAGCCAAAAAGGGGATAACAACTAGCACAACAAGAACATTTGAGAGAGAGAGAGAGAGAGAGAGAGAGAGAGAGAGAGAGAGAGAGAGAGAGAGAGAGAGAGAGAGAGAGAGAGAGAGACTAACACATACAGACAGACAAGGCAGAGAGAGAGAGAGAGAGAGAGAGAGAGAGAGAGAGAGAGAGAGAGAGAGAGAGAGAGAGAGAGAGAGAGAGAGAGAGAGAGACTAACACATACAGACAGAGACAAGGCAGAGAGAGAGAGAGAGAGAGAGAGAGAGAGAGAGAGAGAGAGAGAGAGAGAGAGAGAGAGAGAGAGAGAGAGAGAGAGAGAGAGAGAGTGTGAAAGAGAGAGAGAGAGAGAGAGAGAGAGAGAGAGAGAGAGAGAGAGAGAGAGAGAGAGAGGGAAAGCGAACTTGGCAGAGAGGCAGATAAAAAAACAACAACAAAAAGCCCACCTATCCATTACAAATGATTCGTGGAAAAAAATATAGAACTCACGAGAACTGCATACATGTTGCATTACGCCTAAATGACAGTCACGTGCGTTAACTCTGTCTGTCCGTTTTATGTTCTTAGTTAGTTAGTTAGTCTGTTACAGTCCCGTCAACAACTGTCAGGACTGTCACCGCGTAAAGTTCGATATTGTTCGACCACGTATAACATAACACGCATAAATGATTCTTAATAACGTCCCAAAACCGTAATTTTTAAAAACAATAAACAGTACCATTCAGGACATGGCATCTTCATCAATGTACCCTATCATATAGTAAAAAGCCAACTGTCCGTCCGTGTGTGTGAAACACGAAACGGGCCTTATAACTCCGCCGTTTTTCGACCGTGAGCCCTAACCGTGAGACCGTGAGCCCTAACGGGGCGATGGCAACGGCAACCGAGGTGGCCGTGTCATTTGCGCGGTTTCGCAAATGCGCGAAACGCGCATCCGCCGGCCTCTCGGCGCCCGTATCTCCGGCGTTTCGCATTTGGCAGGAAGATGACCGGGGCCGTGGACTATCCGTGTGCCAAACCGGAAGCGAATCGCTTCAGAAACGCGCGCGCTAGACGCCGCTTCACCTTTTTACGAATAACTCCGCCTTTTCTTAACCGAATCGTCTCAAATTGGCTGTCAGGCTTGCTATGACCCGGGCAAAGCATGGCAGGAAATTTGAACAGCATCCGGTCACAATTTACTGTTTCGCTCACTAGGCGAAACGACATATGTCCAAACGTGCTGTTATTAAAGGGGGGGGGGGGACTGCTGTGGGCATGAGACCATGGTTCACACGTGCTGGGGTGACGAGTAGGTCAGCCAGCTGGTTATGGGTGGGGTAGGGGGTGGGTGGGTGTGCGGAGGGATGTTGGGGAGTGGGGGGGCAGTGGAGATTACAAGGGAATGACACTACACGTATCTGTATTATTAAAAAATCGGGACTTTACTGGTTTAGCACTGCCTCCGGGCATTGCCTCCAGTATTGTTCAATACTGCCATGGGGTTAAAACTGCCACGGGAATTAACTGCCACGGGGCGATTGCTAGTAGCTCATAATTTCACACAGTGCTGGAAAC
>CM065687.1:39005262-39015262 GCA_017654935.2 Phymorhynchus buccinoides | reverse complement strand
CCATTCCAACGGAAGTGTCGCCATCTTAGTCCTTATTTGTGTGTAAACAAAGTGAAAATGTTATCTAAATGTGTAAAGAAAACATCCAGATGCTATAAATACAGTTTGGATAAGTTTCGAATTGGAACAGCCAAATACGCAGCATCGATCTGCCATTTTTCAAAAAAAGGTAAGGACTAAGATGGCGGTCTCCCATAATATGGCGCTCCTTGTGGCCGGATATGACGACACGTGGGTACCAGCCATAGCAATTAGAACGAATGTAGGCTTTGGAACTTTCATAAACCACTACATTTACCACAAAACCAAATACAAATAACTTCTAGTAGATTTACGCTCAATATCGAACGCAACCCCCAAAAAAAACCCAGCTACTACCCAAACTTTTACCCAAACGGGCACACTTACCCACCTTTTTTTTAATAATCAACGCAAGCCATACCGTTTCGCCAGCATAATTCAAATCACACATACGCTATTATAGGGTTCTGCGATCCTTCGTTCCCCCGATAGGTATTGCTATTACAGCCGCGGATTGTCTTGCTTCAAAACCAGGTGATAACACACGACCCGTTATCGACAAGCCAGGTCACGAACAGACCGCACCACGATTAGTATAAGGATGGGTCCAAGGGCTGTCAAAACTTTATCAATGTTGTCCAACGTGTTTTCCTTGACAGGTTATTAGGTTTACACATATATGCGTTGATAACGGCTATTAGATGTGTTATAATACACACACACACGTGTAAAAAGCAAACCATTATTGCTTATTCAATGTTTTTTCTTCTGTGGAGCAAAAAACAACCTAACCAACTTTTAAAAATGAAATTACGTAGTAGTGGTAAAGCCAATACATATTTTTAGAAAATCAGATAAATATGTAGTTACACCAAAATGAGATCGAATGAACACCAACAACTATGAACTGAATGCGAGAATACAAGGACCACCCCCTCCCTACGTGGATAGGGGACGGTGTGACGCCCGGTAACGTTACAACTACAATTAGCAACATGTAAACCTAAACGCAAGTCTTTACCGCAAACGCAAATCAGAGATGCGTTACCGTAAACTTAAAATCCTCTATTACCTACTGTGTAAGTCTCACACGTCAAGAGTAGAGGTGGGGGAAAAAACCGGTTTGAACCGAAAAACCGGTGCTAAACATTCGCGGTTCGAAAAACCGGTTCGAGTTGCTGTGAACCGGTTTTTTTAACTGCAAACTGAAAGTAAGTTTTTCTTAGAATAACGCATTCTTTTAGAAGAACAACACTGATTCTCAGCGCAGATTGGGTGTTTGTAAACCAAGAGTAGCTGTTTCTAGTTTGTGGTGGTGTGTGGCTTTGACTTTGACTGAGTGTTGAGTCGAGTATGTGTGTGTCATAAGTCACAAGTTTCTTTAGTGTGTGTGTGTGTGTGTGCGTGTGCGTGTGCGTGTGCGTGTGCGTGTGCGTGTGCGTGTGCGTGCGCGTGTGTGCGTGTGCGTGCGCGTGCGCGTGTGCGTGCGTGTGTGTGAATATTCTGACAAATAAATATGTGTGTGCATAGGTGAAACTAGTGATGCGAGTACTGGCTTAAAAATCGGTTAATTAAAACCGGTTCGAATAGGAATTTGGAACCGGCTCTCAACTCTAGTCAAGAGCGTTTACGAGAGGGGAGACTTATATGAAAGACACTGTAATGGGAATAAGACAGACAAGCGGCCATTTCCCCCTATATGAGTAGTGAAGACAGAAACCCTGATTATGCCCCCCCCCCCCCCCCCCCCCCCCCCCCCCCCCCCCCCCCCCTTGAACCATGAACATCAGCAGTAATCTAACACTGGTTGTTACTGTTTCATATATTTTCTGGCCGTGTTTGCAGCTTCCTTACCTTTCTTTGTCTTCAGGAAAACAGAATAAAGGTTTACCCAAGCACTCAAACTTGAATCTGGTATTTTAAAAAAACCACGTCGATTCAAATTCCAGTCAAGAGCCGCCATTGTTAATGGGATCACGAACGATAACCCTATCAGCCCGGCTCGCCGTCACTCTCCAGTTGTCTGTCTTATTCCCATTACAGTGTCTGTGCTTATATTATTAAAGAAGAGAGGGGAGTATACATCTGCTGTATACGTACATCTGTATTGCTAACAATTCGGGACTTTCCTGGAGTAGCACTGCCTCCGTGCATTGCCTCCAGGATCGTTCCCACCATGTCCCATATGTGTCTGTTTCAGACCGGAGGACGTTGAACGGGTTTTTCATTCAGGGTTAAAGGGACATGTGGAAAACTAAAGTGTTGAATGAAATTCTTAATACGAAAGTGACAAAAAGCAACAAACAAACAAAGAAACACACACGCGCGCGCGCGCGCGCTCGCACGTACACACGCAAACACGCGCGCGCGCGCACACACGAGGTCGACAGCGAAACGTGTCTCAGCATACTTTTGGGAAGCTCTTCAAATTATGTTTTTAAGCGACAAGGACTTGTCTGTTGCAAAGCATAGGGTCGTTTTAAGCATTTATACTCTCTACTTTACCATTTATTTTTGTAGTGTAATGATATCATTCGAGCGTTACTTCCACCCCCCTTCAAAGTTTGCTAAATCGAAAGGGGGAAATCTCTTCCCCCCCCCCCCCCCCCCCCCCCTCCTCCATTGACAGTTTCCCCAGACGCGATAAGGCCCACAGATAACCAGCAATTAACTGGTCACTCACACCCCTGTTGACGATGGCCTTGCTTGATAGGCCTGATGGAGACAAAGACGATGCAAAAAAAATAAAAATAAAAAAAGTAATCATTATGGTTTCCAAACATCTTCTGGAGTGGGGGGGGGGGGGGGGGGGGGGGGAGATGTAAGACTAAAACAACGCCTACAGCTGGTTCACATAGTGCAAATATTTGCTGAAAAAGCTTGGTCTGGTGTTTTTTATACTTTTTTTATTTTGCTTTTTAAAAAAAATCATAAAGAAAATATATTATTTCCCCATGGGTTAAGCCAATCTGCGAAATGATCGACTTGAAGTACATTTACACCGACACACAGCCACACGCGGACACGCATATAAGCACACGCATAGACACAGACACCCCCCTCCTCTCTCTCTCTCTCTCTCTCTCTCTCTCTCTCTCTCTCTCTCTCTCTCTCTCACACACATACACACATATGCACGCACACGCACGCCACACATACACACTACACCACACACACACACACACACGCACGCGCGCGCGCGCGCGCGCACACACACACACATACACCCCCACCACCAAAACACAGAGAGAGAGAGAGAGAGAGAGAGAGAGAGAGAGAGAGAGAGAGAGAGAGAGAGAGAGAGAGAGAGAGAGAGAGAGAGAGAGAGAGAGAGAGAGAGAGAGAGAGAGAGGAGAGAGAGAGAGAGAGAGAGAGAGAGAGAGAGAGAGAGAGAGAGAGAGAGAGTTATGCTCACCCATTTCTCGGGCAGACTGAACGCTTTGCAAGACGGAAAAATATTAGCTGTTTTGGTATGCATCATCTTGGCTGCTTTTGCTAACAGCGATTGCTTTCTAAAGCCGCAAATAAT
Organism: Phymorhynchus buccinoides; assembly: GCA_017654935.2. Taxonomy (NCBI): domain Eukaryota; kingdom Metazoa; phylum Mollusca; class Gastropoda; order Neogastropoda; family Raphitomidae; genus Phymorhynchus; species Phymorhynchus buccinoides. The sequence continues at coordinate 39,011,712 of CM065687.1, read as the reverse complement.
AAAGCATTGAAAGCAAAAACCAATGTTAATTTAGATTAATGCACGACTTATACCTAAGCATTACGCCACCACCACTACCACCACCACCACCACCGAGCAATTCTAAAGCATTATCGCCTTTTCGAGAACAGTCGTCAATGTTTCCCATGGCAACACTAAAGAGTTGAAGATCGTTTGATAACTCGGCGCATCACCATCGTCATCATCGTCGTCCTCCTCCTCCTCTTCCTCCTCAAAATCATCATGGTCGTCATCATCATCATCATCATCATCATCATCATCATCATCACCATAGTCATCATCATTATCATCAACGTCGTCGTCGTCGTCGTCGTCCTCCTTCTCCTCCTCCTCAAATTCATCATCGTCATCATCATCATCATCATTATCACCATCACCATCACCATATCATCATCATCGTCATCGTCATCACCATCCTCCTCCTCCCTTGATTGAAAGGAGGGAGACACAGCTAAACCAGCCCAGTCATAGAACCCCGGGACGCTAGAATGTAGGCAACAATCTTACATAATTTTTGTCACAACACAGATAAGACCAGCCGCTGTAGCTCAGTTGGTAAGTCCAAGTCGCTAGCTCGTAATCCGTCAGGTTTGCGAGTGCGCGGGTTCGAACCCGGCTCGGTTCACTGTGGTGTGTCCTTGGGAAAGGCACTTTACTCCCATTTGCCTCACTCCACCCAGGTGTAAATGGGTACCTGACGTCAGCTGGGGGAAAAATCCTTCGGATGAGACTTTTCAAAAACCAAGGTCCCGTGTGCGAACGCCCGTCCCACTATTCGGTACGAGTAGGTGGGATGATTGACACGAATTCGCATAGCACGCATCCTGTGCGCTATTAATGGTCTAAATGAAGACCGGTGAGCGCGGGGCAGGGTAAACATCCTCAGCTAGAAGAAGAAGAAGAGTTGTGTAGCTCTGGAGCATGCGATCATTCTCTGCCTTGGGCCCACGAAGCCAACACACACGCACACACGCACGCACGCACACACTCGATGGCTTGGAGTCAAAACGGACTATCTTTAGATAGTCCATTGACATAGTATTGGATTTATTACAAAAACTAATAACTTGTATCAAACAATGACTGCAGAAATATACAAATGGGGTTTTTGCTTTTTATATTTCAGCAGTCTTTTTTCACACAAGTTAATACTTTTTGTAATAAGTTCAATAAGATGTCTATGGACTATCTAAAGATAGTCCGTTTTGACTCCAAGCCATCGGACCGTCACACGCACACGCACACGCACATAAAAGCCCTTAGCCATCCAAGACTAAACGGGGTAAGAAGAAAACAAACACTATTGCATGACGTTGTGATTATTTCCGCCTTTCTCGTTCTTTGAAAGATCCCAAAGATTAGGCTCTATGGGAACACAATCTATAAAATCGTACAGACAACTGAGGCCGCGGCACGACCTAGTACACAAAATACAATTATTATCTTATTAAGTCGGTTAACAAGGTCCAGAAATGAGATTCTCGTTTTTTCTTTGTGTTGCCAGTCTTCGTGGCAATCTTTATATCAGAAATCACACAATCTTCTCTTGTGCTATATAAGCCTGTTAACCCGGGGTCCGTTTCACAAGGGCTAACGTTACGTTGCGCTCGGTCAAATCGGCGAAAACGGTCTAAGAAACACCCTTCGTTTGCCGATAGTTCGCGTGGCGTTTTGTTCTTGCCAAACACCGAGCAAGCGGCGAACTATCCGGAATTAGTAGGGGGTGAATACGTTTCTTGTTGTTGATTGGTCCATTAAGTTGGTTTAAAAAACATTAAAAAAACCATTATAAAAAAACATTGACCAATCAGACAAGAGCTTGTAATATTCAAACGTTTTCTAAAGCGTTTCTTAGGCCCCGTTTGGCGTAAGCGTTGTTCGCGCGCTGACCGTTATCTAGAGAAACCCGACCCTGGTTTGCTGTTTGGGTTTAAACGTTCTGTTTTGTTGTGGTAAGAAAAGTGCATTTGGGGTTTATTACATAAAACACAAACAAAAAAACAGTACCATTGGGTAGATAAGAAAAGCAGAATTCGATTTTGTCAAATTAAAAGAAAGAAACGAAATCCGACGAATCAAACCAAGTAGAGGGGTGGTTGGGTGGGGGTGGGGGGTGGGGGTGGGGGGGGGTGGTGGATTACTTGAACGGAAGGACAAACGAGCACACCAGATGTGCTTAAATTTAATTAGAAGAAAAAAGATCCCAACCCATCAGCCAAACACTAAGTCTTGCTTTGTGCCATCTTGCCCCTAAAAAGAAGTTAAAGAAAACGAGGAAAAACAGAAACCAACAAAAGAAAACAATACAAGCAGAAAAAGGACACATACACATACACACGCACACAAACACGAACACAAACACAAACACGAACACACACACACACACACACACACACACACACACACACACACACACACACACACACACACACACACACACACACACACACACACACACACACACACATCACTTTTAGTGTCTGCATCACTTTTTGTGGGAGGACGTGAAACTGAAGAACAACCGCACGCACACGAACACACACACACACACGCACACACACCCACACACACACACCCACCAGCGCCACCCGCGCACCCGCGCACCCGCGCACACGCACACGCACACGCACACGCACACACACACCGCGCGCGCGCGCGCGCGCGCGTTGCACAATACTCAAAGGAAAAGCATTGTGTGGAGTAGTTCAATGTGCAATCAATCAAGCCAGTAATAGTCATGTCACCAACGACAATTGCTTGTCAGACATGTAAAGACTTTATAGAAAAGGACGAGGCTAATGTTTATCTATCCTCTCTTCACGAACCAATCTTAATAATACTAATAATTATAAGGCCCGTTTTGTGTTTCAGACACACACACACACACACACCACACACACACACACACACAACACACAACACACACACACACACACACACACACACACACACACCACACACACACACACAGACACTTGGCTTTTTACTATATGATGAGATTAGTCGTGGGCGCGCGCGCGTAGGTGTATGCACTTTATGTAGGCACCCATAGATTATGCGCGTGGTTTATGCGCGCGAGTGCGCGCGCGTGTGTTTGTACACGCCATTTGAAATGCTCTAGATGCCAACCATATTGCATCGTTAGACTAAAATTCGATGGCTTGGAGTCAAAACGGACTATCTTTAGATAGTCCATTGACATATTATTGAACTTATTACGAAAACCAATAACTTGTATAAAAAAAGGACTGTTGAAATATAAAAAGCTAAATCCCCTTTCTATAATTATTTCTGCAGTCATTGTTTGATACAAGTTATTAGTTTTTGTAATACATCCAATAATACGTCAATGGACTATCTAAAGATAGTCCGTTTTGACTCCAAGCCATCGAAACAATGGCTTCTCATTATGAGACCATGGCTTTATCCATACTTCAGCGGAGACGACACAGTCCATCATAAAGATAACGGGAGCTTTATCGAATCATCGTTTGCAAATCTAACCTGCTACCTGACCTTTGCTTTGATGAGAGAGAGAGAGAGAGAGAGAGAGAGAGAGAGAGAGAGAGAGAGAGAGAGAGAGAGAGAGAGAGAGAGAGAGAGAGAGAGAGAGAGAGAGAGAGAGAGAGAGAGAGAGAGAGAGAGAGAGAGAGAGAGAGAGAGAGAGAGAGAGAGAGAGAGAGAGAGAGAGAGAGAGAGAGAGAGAGACTTGAAACTTAAAACTTGAAAATGTTGTAATTGCCATTGACATAATACAATCTTTATGGCAAAAGGACACGTGAATTTAAACTAACTAATCGACGGTACAAAAACAACAACAAAACCCAAAAGGAATAAAAGGCACTACACAGAGCAAATTAATAATTTATAGCAGTCAGTCATCTACTCTGTACTAATAATTACAGATTATATAAAGATGTTTGTTCCTTTGAAACTTATCTAAGCATTTTACCCGAAAACTTAGCAATTTTATTTGTGACATTTATAACTTTGAACCATAGACTACCAATACAAACAGGCAGAATTCAAAACATTCCGCATAATGAAAGATTCTGTTCTACGTGCGACTTTCGTGTGCTGGGTGACGAATGTCATTACATTGTTGAATGTCCAGCTTATCAGGATGTAAGGAAACAATATCTGGCAAACTATTACCAGAAAAGACCAGATGTTATAAAGTTCCACTCTTTATTTCAAACAAGAAACAGACGAATTCTTAACCGCTTAGCTTGTTTCATAAAAATAAATTTGAAAGCTTTCTAAAACCTAAACATACATGTTCCCGCTACTTCTCGAGTTATAGCCCATTTCATAAGTTAAGCTCAACTTTTTGGGTGTTTAGTAAACTGGTGCTATGTGTGCGGATGTTAGGTTGTGTGTGACAGTTTATATGCCTTTGTATGCCATGCTATGCCGTTGTGCTTCTGTCTTTGTTGATTATAAGCGAGTTGTGTTATTGTATTGGTTACATTGTGATGTGTAACATTTGTCATGTGCCCCCTGGAGTTTTTTGAAAATAAACTTTTGACTTTGACTTTGTCAAGAGAAAGAAAATTAAGAAGAGATAAGAATGACAACTAGAAATGCACTGTGACAGTGCGAACCCGGCCAGACAGACGCGTAGCAAACAACACACTGGCCGACACAGTGCGAACCCCGAAACATGCCTGTGTAGCTCCCCCCGCGGGCTTCCACCACGTCGTGGTGGGGGAGCTTTAAACTAAGAGTAGCCCATAAACATGCCTGTGTAGCTCCCCCCGCGGGCTTCCACCTCGTCGTGGTGGGGGAGCTTCAAACTAAGAGTAGCCCCGAAACATGCCTATGTAGCTCCACCCGCGGGCTTCCACCTTGTCGTGGTGGGGGAGCTTTAAACTAAGAGTAGCCCATAAACATGCCTGTGTAGCTCCCCCCGCGGGCTTCCACCTCGTCGTGGTGGGGGAGCTTTAAACTAAGAGTAGCCCATAAACATGCCTGTGTAGCTCCCCCCGCGGGCTTCCACCTCGTCGTGGTGGGGGAGCTTTAAACTAAGAGTAGCCCCGAAACATGCCTGTGCAGCTCCCCCCGCGGGCTTCCACCTTGTCGTGGTGGGGGAGCTTTAAACTAAGAGTAGCCCCGAAACATGCCTGTGCAGCTCCCTCGCGGGCTGCCACCTCGTCGTGGTGGGGGAGCTTTAAACTAAGAGTAGCCCCGAAACATGCCCGTGCAGCTCCCCCACGGGCTTCCACCTCGTCGTGGTGGGGGAGCTTTAAACTAAGAGTAGCCCCGAAACATGCCTGTGCAGCTCCCCCACGGGCTTCCACCTCGTCGTGGTGGGGGAGCTTTAAACTAAGAGTAGCCCCGAAACATGCCTGTGCAGCTCCCTCGCGGGCTGCCACCTCGTCGTGGTGGGGGAGCTTTAAACTAAGAGTAGCCCCGAAACATGCCTGTGCAGCTCCCTCGCGGGCTGCCACCTCGTCGTGGTGGGGTAGCTTTAAACTAAGAGTAGCCCCTCATCCCCGTTTTTTATTCGCTCCATCCTCATTTACAATTCATGACATGCCAGTTTTTTTTAGTTTAAAAAAAATTGTTCACTGGCTTTCACGCGTGCGACCTTACGCACTTGAGTGGGCACATGTTGCCCATTCTTCAGTGCCTATTAAATGTTGGCCTATAAGGCCTTTTGCATATACATATATTTTGTTTACTAGGATGCATTTGTTATCCTTTTTTACTTAAAAACAACAACAACAACCTGGATCCGATAAGTAGAGTAGAGTGGCTCAACGTTTCCAGCACTGTGTGAAATTATGAGCTATAGGGTACAATGATGAAGATGCCATGTCGTGAATTGTACTGTTGTTTTGTTGTTGTTTTGAATCATTGATGTGTGTTTTGCTATAAATACGTGGTCGAACTTTACGCGGCGACAGTCCTGTGATAACCATAGCTGTTGACGGGACTATGACAGACTAACTAACTAACTAACTAACTAACTAAATTTTTGTTAATTTTACATAAGATTTTCATAAGAATTTTTACCATATCTGGTTTAACTTTGTGCTGGTTTGCTTTTATTGTGGATTTTCGATTTGGTGCAAAGAGGACACCATTCTCTTGTAGAATGTCTTCTTGCTCAAGTTGGCATCCACTGGACAGTCAAATTGCAGGCCAATCATGCAAACTGACGAGACCTTCTCTAGGTCGAAACAGCTGTCTTTGCATAAGGCACTGTCCCTCCCCCATTGGGAGAAAAAGTAAATCAGCACAAAAATACATAAAGTTAACGTTAACTGGTTTTGTTTCTTAGGTTCACAAATACATGTACAGACTTTGGACACACAAAAGTTTTATAAACGTTTTAGCTGTACCTTTTTATCTCATGTCAGTTTCAAAACTTATTTTCCAGATAAGAGATAATAAAAATCTCGAAAGCTTGAAAGCATTGGTGTT
>CM065687.1:38992762-38997762 GCA_017654935.2 Phymorhynchus buccinoides | reverse complement strand
TAAGCGGTCTATATTACAGTAGGGCTTAATTTGCCAAACCCACCTTACCTACCCACGTTCGGCTTTAGACACTTTTTTCTGATAATAATATTATTACGAAATATTAATCGCTCAAAGCTCAGATAATAATACATACAGATTGATTTCTGAATGTTTGACCTTGACAAGTTTCATTCTGATGAAAATTACTTTTCCAAAATTTAATCAAAGGGGCGTGGGAGGGAGGGAGGGAGGGAGGGAGGGAGGGAGGGTGTGTGGAACAGTATATGGAAAGCTACACAACAGAAAATCTTAAGAATACAATTCTTCAAGCGTTACTATAACACCCCCCCCCCCCCCCCCCTCTCATTTTCATTCAAAATATTTCCATGACGGATTCTGAAAATGCAGGGCTACATTCAAGGTTTCACTCTCTCTCCTTTTGCTGTTGAAAACCAACGTCAATGCCCAACACAATGACATGTTGAAAACCAACGTCAATGCCCAACACAATGACACTGTTCTTTTTGCACTTTCTTTCTCGCATTTCGTCGTCATGTAGGTGTTGTCACATGTGAAACGGAATCGATAGTTCCGTCTATTTCTGTGCAGTCTCTTGTCTGGAATTTACATAATGCATGTAGGCCTACAAACGTAATGGCAGATATCGTTACGATCGTTTTTTGTCACCTAGGGCGATGTGACAGCGCAAATTGTAACAACTGCGCAAAATGTAACAATTGTTACATTTTGCGCTAGGCGCCCACCTTTTGACGAAATTAGCACCCCAAAATGGCAGTTTTTCGTCATTACAAATATCGTAGCTGTGATTTGTTACATCCATAAACACAACAGTAATTCGGCATTGTTCAGGCGAAAAAAACCCGCTGTACCCAAGAAGAAAGCAAGAAAGAAATAACACACGAGAGAAACAAAATCAATAAAACAACCTGCATACTTTGCACCTTGTAATAATAAGTAATAATGCTAAATCGAATGAAGTAGACTACGAGTGAAACAAACAAGCAAGCAAACAAACATTTGGAAATTTAGATGTAGACTTTGTTTTTATCTTTCGATTTGATATATTATGATGAAGACAAATTCATCAACTCCTTGATGATTTTACTTCGATTTGATCTGTAATGACAAAAAACTGCCATTTTTTGGTGTGCTAATTTCGTCAAAAGGTAGGCGCCTAGCGCAAAATGTAACAAAATCGAACATTGTTACATTTTGCGCGGGCAGCCCGCGCAAAATATAACAATTGTTACATTTTGCGCAGTTGTTACAATTTGCGCTGTCACAGGGCGATTTGCGATCCACCCATGGATGTTAAACTTTCTTCTCTTATACCCGGATCAATTGTGATTGTGTCCCTGTCTCTATGTGCTACCCTTCTTTTACTGTGTCCCCGTTTCCATGTGTTTAACCTTCTTGTGTCCCGTCTCCGTCTATTTGTGTCCTCGTCTCCCCCCCCCCCCCCCCCCCCCCAAACCCGCACAAGCATATACTTATAACACAAACACACGTATGTGCATAACCTAAGAAAACAGACTCACCACAAATCGCACGCGCACGCGCATGCACACAAACACAGAAAAAGACAGACATACAGACAGACAGACAGACAGACAGACAGACACACACACACACACACTCTCTCACTCTCTCTCTCTCTCTCTCTCTCTCTCTCTCTCTCTCTCTCTCTCTCTCTCTCTCTCTCTCTCTCTCTCTCTCTTCGAATCCACACACACACAACACACACACACACACACCCCCCCCCACCCCACACACACACACACACACACACACACACACACACACACACACACACACACCCCACCCACACACACACACACACACACACACACACACACACACACAGCAACACACATACACACCCCCCCCCCCACACACACACACACAATAATCACACACACAAAACACACACACAACACAAATGAAAACACACCCACACAAAACACCCACACCCACACACACACACACACACACACACACACACACACACACACACACACACACACACACACACATCCCTAGAATGGAATCGATCTTAAACAAAACACCCTAACAATAACATTAAATGGAAACCAAAGCTAAGCAAAACAAACCCACGAACAAATAACACCACAACATTCTTTTTTGTTTGTTTCTGACTTCCTTTCTTTTCCATCTACCCAGTTCACTCCTCCTTCTTCGATCGCTCAGACGGTTTCCTGTCAATTATGAGCACAGATGCGTCATGCTGCCGTTATGCGCCCAAGAAAGACCCAGCAAATCCGACTTCGGCTGGAGGAAATCTTTTTGAAAGTGTTTCTTGAAAAAAAAAAAAAAAAAAAAAAAGGCAGGTGAATGGACAGGTAAGGCAGAAAGATGACAGTAAGCAAAAGGAAAAGGCAGACTCAAAGAGAGGCGACAGATTAGAGGAAGTTAACAAGCACAGAACTTCCAGAAGGTGGGGAACTGCTTATGCAAAAGACCCCCCCCCCCCCCACCCCTGGTTTCCCACGGGGGATCCAGCTCACTCAACTCACTAAAAGAACGGATCCAGAAAATGTGACTGTCCGCTTTCGTGTCGGCACGCACTGGAATGGCAATTGAATGACAGAACAAGAAAGCAAATGCCTTATAAATGTAACAACAAATCGTATGCTACTACTGTACTAGTTGTAAATTTCGAATAATCACCCTTGAATCTCATCAAATAAGACCTAATATTTGATCAAAGAAACCACAAACACCACTAACTGTATACTTTTTGAAGGTAGCTCTGTGCTGTGAAAATAATAAAATAAAAGTAAAAGATTGTGCTGGTTTACTTTTTGTCCCAATGACAGATAGTGTATGAGCATTTGTTCACAAATAAGACTTACTGATGAAATTCAGGGGAGTTAATTTTGGACTCTTTGGTCATTGTGTATTTTTGTGTTTAAAAATGTCCTGTATTAGCATAGCATTGTTTAGAAAGTTAATATTTTACCACAAAATATAATTAAGTAAAACCTTTTCAGTAAACCTACTTTGGCTTAAATCCTTCCATTATCACTTTTAAATAACCATTGTCTTTGTAATTATTCAAAATGTTTTTCAATGGGATTACGTTGATTATGGCTTGTCATTTTGTGAATCGTGTGCAGCATCTGCAAGGTCTTATATTATATAAATCACAAAACTTGTGGCGGCACCATAGCCGATGAGGTTTAACCGAGGCGTGGTTACCGCTACACATATCTATGTTGTTGATAACTGGGGACTTTACTGGTGTTGCACTGCCTCCGGGCATTGCAGCCAGCATTGTTCCCACCATTTTTTCTTCTTCTATCTGTAAGGTCTTTCTACACACCTGTACTGCTAAACATTTGGGACTTCCCTGGCATTACACTGCCTCCGGGCATGCCTTGGCACGAGGCTGTGTCAGACCAGTTGACATAAGCTAGAACGCCAAGGCTACATCAAAATGTTGTTATGCTCTGAATAGTTGTGCGGGGATTGTCTTAAGCCATGACAAGCTCCCAGCATAACATCATCAACGCTTCTCTCTTTTGCTATCCCAGGTCTAACAAAGCTTTATATCTGGATAACGTTTCTCTCTTTTACTATCCCAGGTCTAACAAAGCTTTATATCTAGATAACGTTTCTCTCTTTTGCTATCCCAGGTCTAACAAAGCTTTATATCTAGATAACGTTTCTCTCTTTTGCTATCCCAGGTCTAACAAAGCTTTATATCTAGATAACGTTTCTCTCTGTTGCACTCCCAGGTCTAACAAAGCTTTATATCTAGATAACGTTTCTCTCTTTTGCACTCTCAGGTCTAACAAAGCTTTATATCTAGATAACGTTTCTCTCTTTTGCACTCCCAGGTCTAACAAAGCTTTATATCTAGATAACGCTTCTCTCTGTTGCACTCCCAGGTCTAACAAAGCTTTATATCTAGATAACGTTTCTCTCTGTTGCACTCCCAGGTCTAACAAAGCTTTATATCTAGATAACGTTTCTCTCTGTTGCACTCCCAGGTCTAACAAAGCTTTATATCTAGATAACGCTTCTCTCTGTTGCACTCCCAGGTCTAACAAAGCTTTATATCTAGATAACGCTTCTCTCTGTTGCACTCCCAGGTCTAACAAAGCTTTATATCTAGATAACGTTTCTCTCTGTTGCACTCCCAGGTCTAACAAAGCTTTATATCTAGATAACGCTTCTCTCTGTTGCACTCCCAGGTCTAACAAAGCTTTATATCTGGATAACGCTTCTCTTTTTCGTTATCCCAGGTCTAACAAAGCTTTATATCTAGATAACGCTTCTCTCTGTTGCACTCCCAGGTCTAACAAAGCTTTATATCTAGATAACGTTTCTCTTTTTTGCACTCTCAGGTCTAACAAAGCTTTATATCTAGATAACGCTTCTCTTTTTCGTTATCCCAGGTCTAACAAAGCTTTATATCTGGATAACGCTTCTCTTTTTCGTTATCCCAGGTCTAACAAAGCTTTATATCTAGATACTTAGTGCACAATTATACTGTATCTGAATTGTTAAAAAAATCGGGACTTTACTGGTGTTGCACTGCTGCCCCGGGCATTGCCTCCAGGATCGTTCCCACCATCTTTATATCTACTAATGTCCCTGGCTATGAGTCTGTCCCAGACCGGAGGAGGCGTTAAACAGATATTGTCATTCATCTAGATAACAGAGGGATGCTGGTATCATTCTTATCATATCAACCTGTGTGTGGCTGTGAAGCGTTGAGAGAGAGAGAGAGAGAGAGGAGAGAGAGTCGAGAGAGAGAGCTTGAGAGATCTTGAAGAGCAGAGAGAGAGAGAACTCGAGAGAGAAAGAATTGAGAGAGAGAGAGAGATAAAGAGAGCAAGAGAGAGAGAGAGAGAAACAGCAGAGTGATAGAGGCTTGAGAATGTGAGAGAGAGAGAGAGAGGTCCTTTTTCGAGAGAGAGCTCAGAGAGAGAATGTGTGTGTAAAACGAGTACTCGGGGGGGGGGGGGGGG
>CM065687.1:38982762-38985262 GCA_017654935.2 Phymorhynchus buccinoides | reverse complement strand
ACAGTGATTTAACACCTATGTCACTAAAAGGCGTCAAATTGGGGTCTATTATCCAAAGATCTTATTGTCTTAGTTTTGAGAAGTAAGGATAGACCTTATTGTATATATGTCACAGAAGAATCCCCAATACTGCAGATGGATTTTGTTCTCTACCCAGGTAAAATTAATGGAATTTCTTAGCTGAAATATGGCTGGCGGTGAAAGGGTTAAATACCGCAAACAAAGCTTACTTTCGAATGTTCCTGTGTAGGCCATCTAATCTGCCATGGCAAGGAAATGGTCATTATTATTTTGGAGTAGGCCGTGTACACACATAAGCGGATATTCCATGCGGAAACCCGTGCGCAATCCATAAATAAGTTAAATAAAGAAGGGAACAGATTTGCGCACGTGTCCGAATTTCCCTCCCTATATGCGTAAACTTTTATCCTTCTTTCTTCCACTTATATTTTCCGTACGGAACTTACGTTTAATCTGAACCCGGCCGTAGCCTACAAGGAATTCAACTGCGGTATATAAAAAAAACACCCAGTGGCTAGAGGCACGGCGTTCTTGCAACACTCAGACCATGTTTCAGGGATAGTAACTCTTCCTAGTCGATTATTTTTCGTCAACAAATGCATTTTCTTATTTCGTATATTTTACGCATCTTGGTAAGGAATAGGGTTAGGGATAGGGTTAGGAACATGTCATAGAGTTAATGTTAGTAGTTTTTGAAGTTTTCGACTCTTCCTAGTTGAATTTTTTTCCGTCAACAAATGCATTTTCTTATTTCGTATATTTAACGCGTCTTGGTAAGGAACAGGGTTTAGGGATAGGGTTAAGAGTTAGTAACATGTCAGAGTTAATGTTAGTAGTTTTGGGAAGACATTTGCGCACAATTTATGCGTCCCGTGATTGAGCGCCGTACCCGTACCCTGGAGAATGTGAGATACGGGCCCGTACCCCGAGCCTCTGCCCCCCCCCAAAGTATTTCCTGATCTGCCCATATCAAGAGCATTACATTAATGAGATAGTTGAAGCCTTTTAACGACGCATTCTGAAAATGAAGCAGCCGTCCATAAGGGTCTCCGACCAATTGAATGCTAATCTCATCACCTCCAAATGAAGCAAAGCCAGCCATCTTGGCGGTAGAATAGCCGCATAAACATTCGGAGCTCAACAAAATAGTGTGTCCCTTTGTGTGTGTGTGTTTGCGTCTCGCCTTTGGCGTGGTTTGTTGACTGTTTGGGGATGGATGCATGAGGTGCGGGAGGAGGTCGACAGATCAAATCAAACATTCACAGGGATGCTGCGGGTTTGTCGATGGCTTGGAGTCAAAACGGACTATCTAAAATTAGATAGTCCATTGACGTATTATTGGATTTATTACAAAAACTAATAACTCGTATGAAACAATGACTGCAGAAATATAAAAAAAAGGAGGGTTAGCTTTTTTATATTTCAGCAGTCTTTTTTTTTTTATACAAGTTATTAGTTTTCGTAATAAGTTGAATACTATGTCAATGGACTATCTAAAGATAGTCCGTTTTGACTCCAAGCCATCGGTTTTTTCCTTCACAACTGCCCCCTGCCAGTCCCTTTTTGTGTGTGTCTATAGTTGACTCTCCTACTCTCACCCACCCCCAATGCCCTTACCACATGCGTCTGTTATACTTGAATCTGCCTCATCTTGCTCTTTACTTCTTCAGAATACAAAACTCAAGTTCACGGCCATCACCACTCCCTTAGCCTTCCAGTTTGAAGCATATTTAAGAAAAAAAAGTACCTATATGTCTGCCTACCAGTGAGTGAGTGTGTGTGTGTGTGTGTGTGTGTGTGTGTGTGTGTGTGTGTGTGTGTGTGTGTGTGTGTGTGTGTGTGTATGCGTGTGTGTACGTGTGTGTGTGTGTTGTGTTGTGTGTGTGTGTGTGTGTGTGTGTGTACATGTGTATGTGTGTGTGTGAGTGTGTGTGAGCGCGCGAGCGCTCGCGCGCGCGCGAGAGTGGTGTGTGAGAGACGAGTGAGTGTGTGTGTGTGTGTGTGAGAGTGTGTGTGTGTTTGAGAGAGAGAGAGAGAGAGAGAGAGAGAGAGAGAGAGAGAGAGAGAGAGAGAGAGAGAGGAGAGAGAGAGAGAGAGAGAGAGAGAGAGAGAGAGAGAGAGAGAGAGAGAGAGAGAGAGAGAGATTCGAACTCAAATAATATAATTGTATAATAATTTATAGACCTTCGGCTCTAAACCAGAAAACAAATGCATACAGAAACATGTAAACCAATCAACCAATTAATCAATAAAAAAATTGGGTTTTTTAAACAGAAAAAAAAATGGAGAGAGAGAGAGAGAGAGAGAGAGAGAGAGAGAGAGAGAGAGAGAGAGAGAGAGAGAGAGATAGAGAGAGATATATATATATATAGATATAGAGAGAGAGAGAGAGAGAGAGAGAGAGAGAGAGACGGGGAGAGAGAGAGAGAGAGAGAGAGAGAGAGAGAGAGAGAGAGAGAGAGAGAGAGAGAGAGAGAGA
>CM065687.1:38965262-38977762 GCA_017654935.2 Phymorhynchus buccinoides | reverse complement strand
ATTATTATTATAATTGATATTCTTCAGCTACAGGCAATAATTTATCACAGCTGTTACGAAGCACACAAAGTCCAGCTATTTAGTTAAAAGGCTGAATCTAGAAATCTTAGATTTAAAACAATCCAAAAATCACGTCCTTTAAAGATTTGACTGTATGTTCTACATAGTATATCAAATATATTTCTTTCATCAGATTAATTGCAAAAACTTTTTGTTGTTGAGCAGTATCAATGAAACATATTTAGAAGGAAATGTTCTTAAATAATTCACTTAGTATCGCAAACATAAATAAAGGTGCCCATGAGTGAAAATCTAGCAATTCTAACTGAAACCCCCCACCTAATTTACGCACATACTACAACATAATTATTCTTGACTATTATTTACGAACAGTTATTTATGGTGAACTAAAGTTGTCTTGACAAAATTTCTGTAAATATAGATGAACTAAAATGTTCCTCCCCAAAACAGCTGTGATGACAGCTTAGTGTTTTGAGAAGGAACGTGACTCTCGCGTTACTTACAACTAGGCCTTTCATTGGATCTTACTGCTTCAGCCTTCGGGATTATTATGTTAACCAGGGCCTGTATTCACGTTGAGATAGCATGAGACTTAGCATGATGCTAACTTAGAAGCTCTTCCAATGTCCTATAGGATTTAATAGGACTTTTGGAAGAGCTTCTAACTTAGCATGATGCTAAGTCTCATGCTATCTCAACGTGAATACAGGCCCTGGTTTTTGTCTTGACATAGCAAACATACAAAGCAACCAAACTGAAGCAACAACAAGCTAGGCTTATGGCGTGCTCAGTATAAGAAAAAGTGCATGTCAGACAATAGTACGCGAATACCCAGCTAAAGTCGGCCAGCCACAAGAGAGAGAAAGAGAGAGAGAAAGAAAAAGAAAGAGAGAGAGATTTGATTGATTGAAAAATTGTTCAAAATAAACTATTAGAGATAGATGAATTCTGTTTTTTGCCTGTTAATCTGTTGTCTCTGGCCTTTCTGAAAATATGAATACGTCAAAAGTGATCATTTACGACATTAGCCTGGTTTTCCTGTGCTGCATCACAATTATAGTTAACCTTTTGGGGACACTTCCTTCCCCGTGGGGATACCGGGTTTTTTTTTCGTACAAACATAGTTCCCCCACCTTCTGGAAGTTCTGTGCTTGTAACTTCCTCTAATCTATCACTCTCTTTGTCTCTTGCCTTTCCCTTTTGCTTTCTATCATCTACTATCTTTCTGACTTACTGGTCCATTCTCTTGCCTTAAAAAACAACAAACCAACCAAACATCTTCCAAGTATTTGTTTTCCTTAGAGCTCCCCCGAAATCGGAATGTGTCGGCTGTACGCAGCGGGGGGAGACCAGTGAAAACTGAAAACCGGACACATGCGTACCTTACCCATTATGGCCATATGGCCAGGGAACGCAGAAGAAGAGGAAGAAGAAGAAGGGACACTTCCAAACGCTCTTTGTCCTGAAGTTCATGAGGCCGAGAGAGTGGAGAAGTCCTGTGGGCAAAGAATCTCCGCCATAAATATATAATAATAATAATAATAATAATAATAATAATAATAATAATAACATTTATATGGCGCAGTATCCTGACAACAGCTCAAAGCGCCTTACAGATACAACGCATATATACAAAACACACATGAACATGATAATACAGGCACGTAATACTACTATTTAAATACACAATAGAATACCAGGACATACAGATCATATAAGATACATATCAATATACACATGCACAATGAGAGATAATAACAGATGCAAACGGAAGAAAAAATGAAAACACACGCACTCGCCAGCCTAAGACCAACATATTGACGTCGTTAAAAAATAATAATTGAAAATGAATGTAAATGAAGAGAAACGACACACACTCGCATACGCCCATGCACACATAAAAAATCAAACCCAAAGTCAAATCGAAATCAAATCCCCCACCCCACCCACTAATCCGCTCCAGTCAACAAAATGACATAAGTCAATAATAAAGTAAGAATGGAGAGGGGAGGGGGGGGGGAGGGGATTCACACACACACATACACGCATGCGCATGCACACACGCACGTACGCAAGCATACACACAGAGAGACATACACGCGCATGCACACACACGTACACACACACACACACACACACACACACACACACACACACACACACACACACACACACACACACACACACACACACACACACACACACACACACACACACACACACACACACACACACACACACACACACACACGCACACACACACCTTGGAGTTCAGCCAAGTTTTCATAACAGGAATTGCCTCCTATGCAACAATAAGATCATTGTTGGATACGTCTGATTAGCGCAATCATAAAAAAAAAAACCAGGCATACGTGCACTTGACTTGGGGAGTATTACCACGAAAGGGACATTAAGTCGCTGGGTTAGTTTATCACAACAGGCTTGCAAAGTCAAACATCTCATTGTTTTGTCAATTTTGAGTTATGGGTATTATCGTGTTCTCTTACATCTTATATTTCATATTGATAAAGGACCATCTTTAATATGGTCTCTAAATGATCTTTTCAGTGCTTTAAAACGAGTAGGTCAGTGCAGTTTCTTCAGCTAGGCTAGACTTTAGACTATTTTCTCCAAACGGTCGACGCTCACCCTACTAACTTAAATCATATAGTAAAAAGCCAGCTGTCCGTGTGTGTGTGTGTGTGTCTGTGTGTGTGTGTGTGTGTGTGTGTGTGTGTGTGTGTGTGTGTGTGTGTTGTGTGTGTGTGTGTGTGTGTGTGTGTGTGTGTGTGTGTGTCTGAAACACAAAACGGGCCTTATAACTCCGCCGTTTTTTGACCGAATCGCTTCAAATTTGCTGTGAGCCCTAACGGGCCGATGGCAACGGCAACCGAGGCGGCCGTGTCATTTGCGCGGTTCGGCAAAAAGGCGAAACGCGCATCCGCCGGCCTCTCGGCGCCCGTATCTCCGGTGTTTCTGGACCGATTGCCTTCGAATTTGGCAGGAAGATCACCGGGGACAGTGACTATCCGTGTACCAACCCGGAAGCGAATCGGTTCAGAAACGCGCGCGCTATACGACTCCGCCGTTTCTTAACCGAATCGCTTCAAATTTGCTGTACTCAGCGTTACCAGTACTTGGCGTTACCGTTACTAGGCGTTACTGGGACTCGGCGTTGCGCTAGTGCTCATAACTTTGGAACGGACAAAGATAAAGGAATGGTTCTTGTATCAGTAGAAAGAGAATGGTCTGACGGTTTTAAAGGTATAATGTTCTCAGAATGGTCATTTTGACACTTAATGTCCCTTTCGTGGTGCTAGGTCACATTTGTTTTTATGAGATTTTTTGTATCAGCCATTTCTGGACGACTCATTATACTAGTTTTCGTCGGTTCATTAACGTGTCTTACATTACGCACCGTTTAGGAAGGAGGGAAGGCAAAGTGCTGAACCTATGCTATTTTGTTCTCAGAAATAACAGCAACAATGACATATAGGCTAATTGGGCTTCAGCTAGCCAAGCCTCCAAGAGTTCTGTTTCGCGCAACACACTCTTCGGGCTGCCCTTCTTAATCTAGGCAATAAGCTGATAAACTAGCACGGAATAATGCAAAGGTCACTTTGTGCAACTGATGTTACTAATAACTGTGCATGCAGCGAGCTTTAGCCCGTGTAGCAATGTGTGCAATGCGTGGGCCGTACTGAATGCCAAGGAAAAACAAAGTGTTGGAGAGTAGGGCAAACAAGTCCCTCCACCGCAACAATTAATCAACGGGACAAATCGATCAGCTTCATTAATACCACCAAACGTACCACCAAACTGAGTCTTTGGGATGAGACGTCGAAAACCGAGGTCCCGCGTGCTCATGCACTCCGAGGACGTTAAGGAACTCAGTAGGAACGAAGTAGTTGTGAGTTGGTCAAAACTTCTCCTCGAACACCCCCCCCCCCCCCCCCCCCCCATCCCCCCGCCCCCCCCAACCCATCCAGCCACACATTTAATTTCAAAATACAGCATCAACCGAAGGCGGACATGCTATGCTGGGTCTAACTATTTCCCAGGCGCATAATGGCAGCATGACGCGTATGCGCGCGCTCATACGGCAGGGAACTGTCTGAGCGAGTAACGACGACGAAGAAAATAAACACACAAACAAATAAACTAACAAACAACAACAAAGGCAGCGGCACTGCACTAGTGGCGATGCGCTCTGCAGGTAAAGGGCCACACGAGTTTCACAAAGATGGTTCCCCGTGACTGTAAATGAAGATAATACATGTATTATACAGTGGAACTGCAGCTAATTGTTTCCAACCCCAGTCGATAAACATCTATTGCTGTTCTTTTCTTCCCTCCTTCCTTCCCTTTTTCTGTCTTTGTTTCTGTGCGTCTGTCTGTCTGTCTTTCTTTCTTTTCTTCTTTACTTCCTTTCTGTCTGTCTTACTTTTTTCTGTCTTTCTTTCGTGTGTCTGTCTGTGTGTCTCTTTTTCTTCTTTTTTTTCGGTCTTTCTGTCTGTGTGTCTGTCTTTTTTCTTTTCTTTTCGTTCGATCGTTCGTTCTTTTCTTTCGTTCGTCCTTCCTTCTTTCCCTTTATTATATTCCTTCCATTTTTCTTCCTTTCTTTTCCTTCCTTCCTTCCTTCTTTCCTTTATTCCTTCCTTTCTTTTCTTCCTTTCTTTTTTCCTTTTCTTCTTTTCTTCCTTTCTTCTTTCTTCCTTCCATTTATTTTCTTCCTTCCTTCCTTCTCTTTCTCTTCTTTCCTTCCTTCTTCCTTCTTTCTTCCTTCCTTCCTTTCTTTTTTGGGTCTTTCTTCCTTCCTTTCTTTCCTTTCTGCTTATTGAGAGGCCGAATTGCCACAAAACGAAAGGGCTATGAACAAACTATACCACAAAACACTACCAACCCTCCATGCACTGTACAAATGTGGCTTGAAAAGGCTTTATAGCTTAAAATGCCACTGTTAATAGTGTTTACTAAAGCCATTTCAAGCCACATTTGTACAGTGCATGGAGGGTTGGTAGTGTTTTGTGGTATAGTTTGTTCATAATTATATTCCACTTCGGTGTGTGCCACAGGCATCCAATATTGGATCCACTGCCAACTCTTTATGCACTGACTTTCCAGTTCTTTACATGTTGGGTTCAGGGAGTAGCTACACTACAAGGTTTACTTGCATCCCTTTAATTAGAGGATCACCTCAGTGGTTGGCTCTTTCTACCCACATGTATTATTTTTTTCAAATCGCTATTTCCGCTTTTTAATAACTTATCTATTTTACCCAAAATGTTCTTCATTTTTCTTTTCACCTTGTGCTGGTTTGCTTAAATTGTGGACTTTTCGGCCTAGTACAGAGAAGACACCATTCTTTTATCAGAAATGTCTTCCTGTTGGGGTTGATCCACAAGATAGTGTTTGTTAGCAGATATACATACTGACGAGAATTCCATAAATTTGAAAGAGATCTGTCTATGTACCATGCTCATACACTGTCTGTCCCCCATTGGGACAAAAGTAAACCAGCACAATCTTTTACTTTTATTTTACACAGTTAGTGGTGTTTGTGGTTTCTTTGATCAAAAACGAAAGGGCGACAGTTCATCGACACAGAGGTGTTGAGGTCCCTGGCAATTGGAGATGGCAGGGTGGATGGTCAAAATGACTACATTGGGGGGGGGGTTCTGTCCACGGGTTCAGCTCGTAAAACGCTTGCCTGCACCCTCCCCCTCCGAACCGTTCAATTGAAAGTGTCAGTTATCGCGAAAACTGTTTCCACTTTTAAGATCACAGCTTTGCGCGTGTGTGTGTGAAATATTTCCCTTTCCAAAACAAGGATTTATTCAAGAATAGAAAATCATAGCAAAAGCAGCAATGCATTTATGAACTTCGAGTACAAACAGGAGCTAAATTAAAAGAAAGGAAGTTTAATTAAACAGGGTACCTTTACTCTCTAATATTTTGGAGTTGCACAGTAAGGGATGCACACGCTCAAAACTAATCTAACATTGAAAAAATAATAACATAAAAAGCAACAACAGTAGTAAACACTTATATACAAAAAAGGAAAAAAAAAAAAAGAACAAAAAAAAAGAACAAAAACAAAAAAAAAAAAAAAATTTCGGCTAAATCCAAACTACATGAATTGTAGCCGGGCAATATAAATACATATCATGTAAGATTGCATTGAATCAGAATCTATCACAAAGTTTATACATCACCAGAGGCTAAAAAACACACAATCAACAAAAACAAATGCGAGATTGTAAAGTCATGTCAATGAGCAGACACTAAATATTATTTTTATAGCACAAGCTCCCAGCTTGACGCCCCCCTCATCAAAGCGGAAACGACACGGAATCATCTGGTTACGTCTAGATTATGATTCAATGTTATGAAGAATTTAAGTCATCACTTGACAGCTTTGAATAAAATATATAATCAGTAGATATTCATCAATTCAAAATTTAAGTTCAGCGAACTATGCACGACAAAACAAAATATAGACCACATATGGAAAATATAATTTTGACATTAGGGCCATCATTGCACGCATTAAGCCCGACACACAAACCTGTAATAGAACCTCCTGATAGATACTCGCCCAAACTGCCAGAGAATATGTTATTCATCAAGCAGTTTCTACTGAGAACATTTTCTATAATTTACTGCCAAACAATATTACCGCTAAGCTAGCACAGTCGTTTTAATCACATAAACATCGGCTAGATAATGCAATGCGTATTCATTGCACGAGCCCTTGTTGTGACAAGACCTATGACGGACAATAAAAAGCGAAATGTTCAGCCATCATTCTTCAGCCATCCAACATCGCCAAGCACATACTGTAGCTAGTTTACAAAAGGCCATGGGATTTGTCACCTTTTAAGTCACTCATTTGTACGCTCAGTTTGCATATTATAACTTCAGAACAACTGTCAGGTAAATAATAATATTGTGGTACAACGTTATCTGTCTCTCGGAGAAAACGCTTTACGAATGCTAATTGAATCACATTGCTTAATATGATTTGGCAGATTGTTACTAAGTACAGTAATACCCTTAACCAATGTGGCTCTGTATAACTGCCAGTCTGCTACCTGGTACACGCCTGTTAAAGTAATTACGTCTATGGTACAAATTTATTCAAGCAATAATCATTTTAAGACTTCACTATAAAGTACAAGGGCACAATACCATAGACAATATCAGAATAGTAGATAACTTTATGACGACGTCGTGGCAGGGCGAAAATGGGAAGTCCAGACTCCTATTAGTAACCAACAATAACTTATCCCACGTACTGAACAGTTTAGTGACGTTCTTGAGTAATGAAGAGAGACTGAGTGCATCGAGAGGATGAAAGACCCTTGGATTGTCAGAGACAACGAAAGAAGAGGAGGAAGCGAGAGATGATAAATGATTTGTACATAGTGAGAAGCGATTTGCGACTTAGACGATATTAGCATATGACCTAAAACAAGCAACAAGTATTCGGCATTTGGACAAAATGGATTTTATATGAAGATCCCATTTACAGTTGTTTTGTATTATTACACCTAAATGTTTATGTGTGAGTCACTTTCTTGTAGAATTACGTCATTAAATGTCAAAGGTTGTGTGTCTGCCATTACCCGGTTAGAGATTGTCATGAGCTCAGTTTTGGATTCATTAAATTTGACTTTCCATGTTGCTGCCCAAGATGTTAATCTTTTCGAGATCTGAATTTAGTATTTCTGTCCTGATGTGAGTGTTTTCTAAGCCCAAATACATGCTAGTGTCGTCTGCAAAAAGTTTGATAATTGATTCAATATCATATGCAATATCATTTATATATACAAGAAAAAGTAAAGGTCCAAGAACAGAACCTTGAGAAACACCTGCGGATATGGGAATATATGATGATTTAGTTCCTTTTAGAACATCAGCTTGGGATCGCCCTTTTAAATAATTGCTAAACCAGTCTAAGAGCTGTCCACGAATACCAAGAGTAGAAAGTTTGCAAAGTAAGGCCCGATGCCATACCTTATCAAAAGCCTTGAATATATCAAAGAAAATTACCTGTGCAGTTGTTTTACTTATCTAAGAATTTGCAAAAATCGTCGTAAATACTTGTTAATTGAAAGACAGTAGAATCCTGAGGAATGAAACCGGACTGAGCCGTTGTTAAAAGGTTGTTTTCCGTAAGATAACTAAATACATGTTTCTGGACGCATTTTTCAAGAACCTTTCCTATACAGCTTAGAAGTGAAATAGGTCTGTAGTTTTCACATTTCTGTCTATCCCCTTTCTTAAATATAGGTGTAACGTGAGCTAGTTTCCAACTAACAGGGAATTTACCTTCAGTTAAAGATCGATTGAATAAATGTGTTAAAGGTTCACAAATAACATCAGCAGCAACAATTAATATTTTGTTATGAATTAGATCAGGCCCTACAGCTTTCCTACTATCTATTTTTTTAGCATTTCCTTAACCATATCTGCTGTAAGAGTTAGTTGATTTATCGACTCATGAGATTCATCTAAATGGGGAAGAGCCTCTCCCTCATCAGTTATGGAGCACTGTTTAGCAAAATACTCGTTGAAAATGGTGACCTTTTCTTTTAGAGAATAATAAATTGTGTCATTGTCTTCTATTGGAGGGATTTCATCCTGGGGCATGCCTTTAGTTGTTATAAATCTTTTTACCAGTTTCCACCAGTCCTTTGACCCGAAACAATTAGGTGAAGAAATACGTTTGTCCAAGTCAGACATATATTCAGCTTTTCTTGTTCTAATTACATTTGTGAGGTTGTTACGTGTCTGACGGAACAAAGCCCATGTCCAGTCATAATTCAAAATTTTAGCTAATCTGTGGATAATATTCTTCTTTCTTATTAGTTTCTTTATATCCCGTTCATTTATAGTCACCTCTTTTACTGGCATGCAAAGTTTTGCAAGGGACATGAGCTGATCAGCAAACTGTTCAGCAGCATCGTCAATTAATTCTAAAGAAACAATAGCATGCCAGTCAATGTTTGAAATTTCTCTAATTAGTTGTGCCTTGGGCCAATTTTGAGCAATCCTATGTAATGTTTTGTTTATGTTATGATTTATATGCTCACTTCCCCCCCCCTACCCATATGTGATACGGGCACCTAGAGGCCTAATCATTAAAATGTTTGAGTTTATCTCTCTCTCTCTCTCTTTCTCTCTCTCTCCCTCTGCATCAAACGTAGGGCTTGCGCTTATTTACCTTCAAATAAACAAGGTCCTTGTTTTTAACAGACAACCCGTATTTGCATAGCGATCGATTTCATCATACAAGAATATTTTGCTTATAAACACAACCGTGTCTTGGTCAAAGGGAAGCATGCTAATCTGCCATGCTAGTAAGCAAATAGAACGTAAAAGAAATTAAAGATAAATTCTACGAGCGTCTCGCTCTCTCCTCTCTAACTCTCTCTCTCCGTCCTCTTTTTTGCCTTTTAAAGACCCACCGAGATTCACGTTTCAAAATCACAGGGTTTCACGGGTTTTCCCTCTTATAGCTGCTGCTGAATCTTGTTGTGACCAGGTTTGACTCACATGCAAATGGCCCCAAATTGAAAACGAAACACATTTTTTAAAGAGCAGCCTCAATTTGAAGGTTGGGGGCATTTGTATGTTGGTCACAGCTACCCAGAAAAAACAAAAACCAAGTGACTTAATCTTGCCGGGTTCAATGTGTCTTTAAAGGTTTTGTGGGAATATAAAGGGGAAAAGAACAAGAACATCTTATTACTCTTGAAATTTTGAATCAACACATGCAAGGACTATTAAAAAAAGACTGGTTTTAAAAGCTCATGGGCGGGTAAGAAGCCCATGCCAATTATCTCAAGAAATAAAGAAAATTTCAGTCAATTTTGTCCATGAAGACGAATGCTAAACATGGGCAAATTTGACTGAAATTTTATTGGCTGTAACGAATTAGTCCTCATGGGCAAATTTTACTGAAATGTTATTTATTTCATGAGATAATTGGCATGGAGTTCTTACCCGCCCGTTGGCTTTTTACCCCGTCTTACCCTATTAATTCACCGATAACGACCCCGTCGATCGTTGACGTCTATGAATGAATGACTTGAAAGAAACGATGGTTATCGGACTGAATAAATCATACCTAGGGTGACAGGAGCACTCGCTCATTCGTGGTCATCTGTTTAACTATTGACGGCTCGCTCGCTCCCTCGTCACCCCCATAGCCGTGTTTTGAAAAAAACCAAAACTCCCCCGTGGAGATACCGGGGGGGTCTTTCGTAAAAAATAGTTCAAACAATCAAAATAAATAAACAGTGAATAAAATAAAAAAATAAAAAAAAATAAATAAAGAAAAATAAAATAAAAAATAAACAAAAATATGAAATAAAGTAAAATAAGAACGCAAATAAATGAAAAGCTAATAAAAGAGGAAATACTAAAAGAAGAGAAATTAGAAAAAATAAAAATAGGATAAAAAAAAGAAGCAAACCAAAAACATAAAAATTAAAAAACTAGGAAAAAAGATAACAACAATTAATATAAAAAAAGATAAAAGAATCAAAAAAAAAATAAAAAAAAAAAATTAAAAAAAAAAAATAAATAAATAAAATTAAAAAAAAAAAAATAAAATATAAAATTAAAAAAAAAAAAATAAAATATAATAATAAAAAAAAAAAAATAAAAAAAATAATAATAAAGTAATAAATAAAAAAAAAATGGAAAGAATAAGAGAAAAAGAAGATTGACAAAAACTTAAAATATAAAAAAAAATAAAAATTATGATAAAAAAATCGATAGTAAAAAAATATACAATAAGTTAGTTGCCCCCCCACCCCCCCCACACAACAAAAACACACCTTTCTGGAGTTTCTGTGCTTGTAACTTCCTCTTGTCTTCCCCTCTCTTTGACTCTGCCTTTTCCCTTTGCTTCTCTATCACCGTACTACCTTTCTGACTTATTGGTCCATTCGCCTGCCTTGTTAAAAAAAATCTTCCAAATAATGTGTGTCTCCTTTGAGCTCCTCCTAAATCGGAATGTGTCGGGCTGTACGCAGCTGGGAGATCAGTGGAAACTGAAAACCGGACACATACGTACCTTACCCATTATGGCCTTATGGCCTGGGTTACGCAGAAGAAGAAGAAAAAACCAAAACAAAAAAACAACTTGACAACCACTACAAGTATAATGTTTGTAAATAATTGCGAACCCTCAAAATGTGACACAAAAATACTTGCATTGAAAGAAAAAGCAACTACTGAAGGGAAGGGAGAGGTGAGAGGGAAGAGGGAGATAAGACTGGAGTATTAAGCATGACCGTTCGGATAGGTAGCGGAAGGATGTTAGGAAATGAATGTACAGGGGGAGGGGGGATGGGGTCGTAGCCGAAAGGCATAAAACGATTTCAAACATCCATAAACACCCCAATCATACTAATCTTGTTTTGTCTTAAAAATCATGGAGCCTGACTAATGGCGAAAAGCTGGTTCAGGTACAGAGGGTGTCCCTGGCTATTCGAGATGACCAGGTCGATGTTACAAGGTGTCCTGCATCACACCTTTCATTACGCCTTCCGTCACCATGCTCCAATTTCATTACGGGCCTTCATCATATAATAAAAAGATGCAAGTGTGTGTCTGTGTGTCTGTCTGAAAACTACAAAACGGGCCTTATAACTCCGCCGTGTTTCGACCGAATCGCTTCAAATTTGCTGTCAGCTTGCTGTGGTCGGGGCAAAGCCTGGCAGCAAATTGGCATAGAGAATCGGGAGAGCGCATCATATAATACCAACCAGATCGTTCCACCGCAAAGGATCATACAGGTCGTCTGAAAACGTAGAGTTTGTGCGTATTTTGCGCACTGAACAGCTCTCAAATCACCCCTCTAGAATGTCCAATCCATGCTTGAGATTTACCCTTTAAGATCTCAAGTAGGGGGTGAGGTGACGCATTAAAAGAATAAAACGATGATTTATGCGTTAACACAGCCGTTAATCTTCAGTAAGATAACGATATTTGCTCATTTCAATAGTCTGCTTAGCCAAACTAGGCTACTGCCACAGTGAGGAGTCGATAACCTAGATATACAATTCTTAAAATGTTCGTGCAGAAACTGCCAGAACGCAGTAAACATCGAAAACTCATTGTTCATTGGCAGACCGTGCGCACGCGTGCGCGCGGACACACACACACATACACACACACACGAACACATACACACAGACGCACACGCACACACACAAACACACGCACACACGCACCACGCACGCACACACACACACACACACACACACACACACACACACACACATGCGGAGAGGCAAACAGAAGCGTTTAACCTGCAAGCCCTCGTTCCAATAACAATATGTGACCCAGCACCACGAAAGGGACATTAAGTGTTAAACTGACTATTCTGCGAAAATTATACATTTGAAAACTTCAGACAATTCTCTTTCTAATGATACAAGAACCATTCTTGTACCTGTTCC
>CM065687.1:38942762-38960262 GCA_017654935.2 Phymorhynchus buccinoides | reverse complement strand
CCAAATCATGGGAATTATTTGACACAGCAGTGTTCTAGTCTACTTGTTATTTGTTGTTGTTCTTCATCACGAACGGAGGTGAATGTATGGGGACAAGCCGTCGCCATCGTGAATAGAGTATAGTAACAGTTACTCGCGATTAGCGACGGACAAGCCACATGATATTGATAGGCCTGCCTGTATTCCTACATGCCTAGATCTATACCGTTGTGTGTGTGTGTGCGTGCGTGTGCGTGTGTGTGTGTGTGTGTGTGTGTGTGTGTGTGTGTGTGTGTGTGTGTGTGTGTACAAGGGCGGATCTGACGGGGGGTTCCAGTGTTTCAGGAACCCCCCTTTGTCCCCAAGCATGTATCTTCTACAAGGGTAAAATGACTCAATTTTTGCTTTAATAATCTCTAAATTGCACAATTGCTGGGGACTTTGCCCCCTGGGCTCCCACAGGGCCACTACACATTAACCCAGGACCTATACAGCTCCCTGGACTCCCTGCGGACTCCCCCCCCCCCCCCCCCCCACCCCCTTACGAATCATTTGATACGCTTCCAGGGGCGGTGGTCCAGGGTAAAACGCTTGTGTGCGCTTTCGTGCTAGATCACACACACACACACACACACACTCATCCCCCCTCCTTGCTGAACAAAAACTTCATGTTGATGTCTTTGGTTTCGGTAATGGGAAGTTGTAGCTTGTGTGTAGGTTGGTGGTCTGCACCCCCACCCCCCCCCCCCCCCTCCCCCTCCTCCCCTCCCCCCTCCTCCCCTGCTGAACAAAACTGAGACGGTACTGAAAAAAATCCTGGTGGAATGATTTCTTGGCTGGCGCCTATGCAGCTCCTTCAACCCCAGGCGGAACAGTTACGAATCATCTGGTCCGCCCCTGTTCCTGTGTGTGTGTGTGTGTGTGTGTGTGTGTGTATGTGTATGTGTGTGTGTATGTGTGTGTGTGCGCGCGCGCGCGCGCGTGTGTGTGCGTATGTGTGCTTGTGTGTGCGCGTGCTCGCGGGCACATGCGTTTGTCTGGGTTCAGCAGAAACAGAAAGACACTGTTGGAATAGCAGTATGTGGGATATGTGGGACTAGTATCGTGGATAGAAAACTAAAGTGTGGGACCAGTGGTTTGTGGGAATACAGTTCAGTTCAGTAGTTTAATTTTACGTCTTTTCACCAATGTATCTATTAGATAAAAGGAAAAGGAAACAAATGATAAGAACACTTAACATAAAATAAAATAAAAATGCCAACGTACTTTTTGGTAATAAGAAATAATATTGAGGAAATAATAGTAGGCCCTACTGTGATATATGCCATTTCGGCACATGGAAAATCCTACCACAGTAATCTTTTTTAAATTGTAAAAGAAAACTGAAGAGGGTCGATGACACATAAGCTATATTACATGTTTGCCTTCAAGCATTTTCAATAATGGCAATGAAAAACACATAGGCCTCATGTGCGTCGAGTGTTGGACAATAATTTTCCAACAGCAAAGGTAACAAAACCTGTCTTTTAAGAGGACAATAAATGTGATTGATTGAATGACTGATTGATTGATTGACTGAAAAGTGATCAGCTTGAATGAGCATGGTTGTAAAAATCAACGGAAATAAACGGCTAGTATGTGGCAAGGAAAAGCAGCGACAAACTGGCACACACACACACACACACACACACACACCCCTCCAACAAGAACATGTCTGCTAATGCGTGCCAAGTCGGCCGTCTCCGAGGCGGCAGATGCTATTCCGGCTGGCTGGGCTAGAATTTGTTTATAATGACCAACACACACACACACACACACACACACACACCCCTCCAACAAGAACATGTCTGCTAATGCGTGCCAAGTCGGCCGTCTCCGAGGCGGCAGATGCTATTCCGGCTGGCTGGGCTAGAATTTGTTTATAATGACCAATGCACACACACACACACACACACACAAGTGCGCGCATTGCGCGCATACACACTCACACACATATTCATGCGCACACAACACGCTGATGCGTATACTCACACACACACACACACACACACACACACACACACACACACACACACACACACACACACACACACACACACACATATCCATCCACGCAGAGGAGAGAGAGAGAGAGAGAGAGAGAGAGAGAACGCTTCAACTACCACTCGCTTTCGCTGCCCCCTCCCTCCACTCCTCTCTCTCTCCCTCTCGGCGCCCGTATCTCCGGTATTTCTGGACGGATTGCCTTCGAATGTGGAAGGTAGATGACCGGGGGCGGTAACTATCTGTGTGCCAAACCGGAAGCGAATCGATTCATAAACGCGCGCGATATACGCCGCTTCACCTTTTCACAAATAACTCCGCCGTTTCTTAACCGAATCGCTTCAAATGTGGCCAGGGCAAAGCTTGGCAGCAAATTTGAAGATAATCGGGAGAGCGCATCACTCTCAGAGCAGCGCCAACGGGAAACGGGGCCTTATAACTCCGCCGTTTCTTAACCGAATCACTTCAAATTTGCTGTACTCAGCGTTACCAGTACTTGGCGTTACCGTTACTAGGCGTTACCGTTACTAGGGAGAGAGCGTCACTCTCAGAGCAGCGCCAACGGGAAACGGGGCCTTAAAATTTCAGTAAAAAGAAAGAGAAAAGCAAATATCGATTTGTGTATAGTCTACCAAGTGTCTGTCTCAGTGTGTGTGTGTGTGCGCGCGCGCGCGTGTATGTGTGTGTGTGTGTGTGTGTGTATGTGTGTGTGTGTGTGTGTGTGTGTGTGTGTGTGTGTGTGTGTGTGTGTGTGTGACGTTTTACTGTTAATCCCCATTAAAACATTTGAGTTTCATTCAACTCTCTCTCTCTCTCTCTCTCTCTCTCTCTCTCTCTCTCTCTCTCTCTCTCTCTCTCTCTCTCTCTCTCTCTCTCTCTCTCTCTCTCTCTCTCAGCACGCACGTGTGCATATTACAACCCATTTCCTCATAAGGAAAGAAAGAAAGAAAACAAATAAAAGGAGTGTACAGACCCTAGAGCCGCAAAATAAGTCAACGCCTGTCTTGAAGAGATCCGAAGAACGTCAGTGTAACAACATGTGACAGGTACTGCAACATGCCGTTTGTATTATGCCCATTTAGATCTGTTTCATAGGAAACGTTTGAAAACTTTGTGCTATAATATAAAATTAATGTAAAACGGCAAAAGGAAGTTTTCCTAATTGTTAACATCTGAGATGTTTCGCCTTACTCGCTTAGAATGTCACGATGCAACGAAACTAAATCAGATATTTCACCCAAAACACTCTATAAGTCATGCGTTCTATGTTTGGATTGACTTCATATTTGTCCACGTTACCTGTAAAACATTTTTTGTAAATATAGTGCTACGCTTTATTTTTCATAGGTGTTTATTCCTACTAAAACAACTTTTTTTTCAAAAAGTTCGTTATTTCTGTTTGAAAAACGGACATGTTTTTCATCAAGGACTAAATTCGCAGTTGGTATTTAAAAGAGCAGTGTCTTCTGCTAAATAAAATATATTTTAAACGAATGAACAACCTTTCCTTTCCTTAGACAAAAAATAAAGAAACTTGATGCACGAATTACGTTCTTTTAAAGATTTAATTCGTTAAAAATTCATAACGGCTAAGAAGCATGTCTAAAAAACGGCATAATCCACTTTAAGGTATTTCAGGGTCTGTCAAATTATAAGACAGTGTAAAAATGTGTAATTGACAAATTCGTTTTTCATCATTTGCGAGTTCTGTAATTCTGCCTTTTTTGAAAAACGCTCATATAAGGTCAGTCTGAATATTTAGTAAAGAAAGGTCAAGATCAAGGTCACAACGGTTATAGTCTGTCGATATGACCATCTGCAGACGGTCATTTACAACCATACATTTTTGACACATTTATTATTTGTTAAGGTTTTTATTGGCAATTGCTCAGTTTCTTGTCACTGGAGCGCAGATGCGTCATGCTGCTGTTATGTACACAAGTTCACCCGCTTGGGAATTTATCTGCCGCTCGGCGATCCGCTTGTTAGCTTTAGTGTTGCTTTGTAGATAAGAGCCAAAGTTGTGTGTGTGTGCGCGTGCGTGCGTGCGTGTATGCGTGAGTGTGTGTGTGTGTGTGCGCGCGCGCGCGTGTGCGTGTGAGTGTGTGCGTGAGTGTGTGTGAGTGTGTGTGCGCGCGTGTGTACGTGTGAGTGTGCGCGCGTGTGTGCGTGCGTGCGTGCGTGCGTGTGTGTGTGTGTGCGTGAGTGTGTGTGTGTGTGCGCGCGCGCGCACGCGCGCGCGTGTGTGTGCGAGCGTGCGTGCGTGTGGTAAGAGTACGTTTTTAAGTTACGACACTCTTACTAAACAGCAAAAATATAATCCAATCGATCCAGTCTCTCAGAATCACCACTAGTAGCAGCAGCAGTGGCGGAGGTAGCCCCATGCTTTCTATTGATCGGAAGGAGGAGGAGGAGGAGGAGGAAGAGGAGGAGTAGGATGAAGAGGAGGAGGAGGAGGAGGCAGATGGTCAAGGACGGTGCACGAGTCCTCCGGGGCCCAAGCTGAGTGAGGTCATCACGGATGGACCGAGGACGAGGAAGAAACAGGGGTTGGGGGGGGGGGGTGTTGGAGAAAAAGGAATGGCACACACGGAGAGAGAGAGAGAGAGAGAGAGAGAGAGAGAGAGAGAGAGAGAGAGAGAGAGAGAGAGAGAGAGAAAGAGAGAGAGAGAGAGAGAGATGAGATGAAAAGAAGCCTGGAGGGTAGAGGGTAGAGGGTGGATAAGGGGAATGACACTGGAATATTCCCACGTTGTTATGCTTTTGTTTCTTTTCCCTTTCTTTCACCATTTACCCCAACCCTCCATTCTTTCATCATTTACCCAGCTGTGAACAAACTATACCACAAAACACTACCAACCCTCCATTCTTTCATCATTTACCCAGCTGTGAACAAACTATACCACAAAACACTACCAACCCTCCATTCTTTCATCATTTACCCAGTTGTGAACAAACTATACCACAAAACACTACCAACCCTCCATTCTTTCACCATTTACCCAGTTGTGAACAAACTATACCACAAAACACTACCAACCCTCCATTCTTTCATCATTTACCCAGTTATGAACAAACTATACCACAAAACACTACCAACCCTCCATTCTTTCATCATTTACCCCAGTTATGAACAAACTATACCACAAAACACTACCAACCCTCCATTCTTTCATCATTTACCCAGCTGTGAACAAACTATACCACAAAACACTACCAACCCTCCATTCTTTCATCATTTACCCAGTTATGAACAAACTATACCACAAAACACTACCAACCCTCCATTCTTTCATCATTTACCCAGTTGTGAACAAACTATACCACAAAACACTACCAACCCTCCATTCTTTCATCATTTACCCAGCTGTGAACAAACTATACCACAAAACACTACCAACCCTCCATTCTTTCATCATTTACCCAGTTGTGAACAAACTATACCACAAAACACTACCAACCCTCCATTCTTTCACCATTTACCCAGTTGTGAACAAACTATACCACAAAACACTACCAACCCTCCATTCTTTCACCATTTACCCAGTTGTGAACAAACTATACCACAAAACACTACCAACCCTCCATTCTTTCACCATTTACCCAGTTGTGAACAAACTATACCACAAAACACTACCAACCCTCCATTCTTTCATCATTTACCCAGCTGTGAACAAACTATACCACAAAACACTACCAACCCTCCATTCTTTCATCATTTACCCAGCTGTGAACAAACTATACCACAAAACACTACCAACCCTCCATTCTTTCACCATTTACCCAGTTGTGAACAAACTATACCACAAAACACTACCAACCCTCCATTCTTTCATCATTTACCCAGTTGTGAACAAACTATACCACAAAACACTACCAACCCTCCATTCTTTCACCATTTACCCAGTTGTGAACAAACTATACCACAAAACACTACCAACCCTCCATTCTTTCACCATTTACCCAGTTGTGAACAAACTATACCACAAAACACTACCAACCCTCCATTCTTTCATCATTTACCCAGTTGTGAACAAACTATACCACAAAACACTACCAACCCTCCATTCTTTCATCATTTACCCAGTTATGAACAAACTATACCACAAAACACTACCAACCCTCCATTCTTTCATCATTTACCCAGCTGTGAACAAACTATACCACAAAACACTACCAACCCTCCATTCTTTCATCATTTACCCAGCTGTGAACAAACTATACCACAAAACACTACCAACCCTCCATTCTTTCATCATTTACCCAGCTGTGAACAAACTATACCACAAAACACTACCAACCCTCCATTCTTTCATCATTTACCCAGCTGTGAACAAACTATACCACAAAACACTACCAACCCTCCATTCTTTCATCATTTACCCAGTTGTGAACAAACTATACCACAAAACACTACCAACCCTCCATTCTTTCATCATTTACCCAGTTATGAACAAACTATACCACAAAACACTACCAACCCTCCATTCTTTCATCATTTACCCAGTTGTGAACAAACTATACCACAAAACACTACCAACCCTCCATTCTTTCACCATTTACCCAGTTGTGAACAAACTATACCACAAAACACTACCAACCCTCCATTCTTTCACCATTTACCCAGTTGTGAACAAACTATACCACAAAACACTACCAACCCTCCATTCTTTCACCATTTACCCAGTTGTGAACAAACTATACCACAAAACACTACCAACCCTCCATTCTTTCATCATTTACCCAGCTGTGAACAAACTATACCACAAAACACTACCAACCCTCCATTCTTTCATCATTTACCCAGCTGTGAACAAACTATACCACAAAACACTACCAACCCTCCATTCTTTCACCATTTACCCAGTTGTGAACACACTATACCACAAAACACTACCAACCCTCCATTCTTTCATCATTTACCCAGTTGTGAACAAACTATACCACAAAACACTACCAACCCTCCATTCTTTCACCATTTACCCAGTTGTGAACAAACTATACCACAAAACACTACCAACCCTCCATTCTTTCACCATTTACCCAGTTGTGAACAAACTATACCACAAAACACTACCAACCCTCCATTCTTTCATCATTTACCCAGCTGTGAACAAACTATACCACAAAACACTACCAACCCTCCATTCTTTCACCATTTACCCAGTTGTGAACAAACTATACCACAAAACACTACCAACCCTCCATTCTTTCATCATTTACCCAGCTTGTGAACAAACTATACCACAAAACACTACCAACCCTCCATTCTTTCACCATTTACCCAGTTGTGAACAAACTATACCACAAAACACTACCAACCCTCCATTCTTTCACCATTTACCCAGTTGTGAACAAACTATACCACAAAACACTACCAACCCTCCATTCTTTCATCATTTACCCAGTTGTGAACAAACTATACCACAAAACACTACCAACCCTCCATTCTTTCATCATTTACCCAGTTGTGAACAAACTATACCACAAAACACTACCAACCCTCCATTCTTTCATCATTTACCCAGTTGTGAACAAACTATACCACAAAACACTACCAACCCTCCATTCTTTCATCATTTACCCACTTGTGAACAAACTATACCACAAAACACTACCAACCCTCCATTCTTTCATCATTTATCCAGTTGTGAACAAACTATACCACAAAACACTACCAAACCTCCATTCTTTCATCATTTACCCACTTGTGAACAAACTATACCACAAAACACTACCAACCCTCCATTCTTTCATCATTTACAAAACACTACCAACCCTCCATGCACTGTACAAATGTGGCTTGAAATGGCTTTATAGCTTACAATGCCACTGTTAATAGTGGTGGTAAAGGATGCCAGTGGTTCTCACCATAATGGTGGGAGATAATATTTGATCAAAGAAACCACAAACACCACTAACTGTGTAAAATAAAAGTAAAAGATTGTGCTGGTTTACTTTGTGTCCCAATGGGGGACAGACAGTGTATGAGCATGGTACATAGAGAGATCTCTTTCGAATTGATGGAATTCTCGTCAGTATGTCTATCTGCTAACAAACACTATCTTGTGGATCAAACCCAACAGGAAGACATTTCTGATAAAAGAATGGTGTCTTCTCTGTACTAGGCCGAAAAGTCCACAATTTAAGCAAACCAGCACAAGGTGAAAAGAAAAATGAAGAACATTTAGGGTAAAATAGATAAGTTATTAAAATGCGGAAATAGCGATTGTCCCCATTGGAACAAAAAGTAAACCAGCACAATCTTTTACTTTTATTTTACACAGTTAGTGGTGTTTGTGGTTTATTTGATCAATCATTTACCCAGTGGACTAATTTCACTAGTTGCAGCCAATACTGTGTACTTCTAATGTTTTGAGCACCTAGTATAAGCTTTAAGCTTGTTGTGCTCTGTGATCCTTATTCTGATGCTGCTTTGTCATGTGATTGTTTATGAATAAATTTGTTTAAACCAAGAGTTGGGAGGTGGGGGTGGGCATGGGGTAGGGATGGAAAGGACATGGCGTGTGTGTGTGTGTGTGTGTGTGTGTGTGTGTGTGTGTGTGTGTGCGTGCGTGCGTGTGCGTGTGCGTATGTGTGTGTGTGTGTGCGTGTGTGTGTATATATGTGTGTGTGTGTGTGTGTGTGAGTGTGTGTGTGTGTGTGTGTGTGTGTGTGTGTGTGTGCGTGCGTGCGTGCGTCAAGTCAAGTCAAGTCAAGTCAAGTCAAAATCATCATTATTGAGGGTTAAAGAATAAGCTGACAAAGCTTTTTTTTCATCCTACCCTCGTGCATGAGTGTGTGTGTGTGTGTGTGTGTGTGTGTGTGTGTGTGTGTGTGTGTGTGTGTGTGTGTGTGTGTGTGTGTGTGTGTGTGTGTGTGTGTGTGTGTGTGTGTGTGTGTGTCTGCGCGCGCGCGTGTTTGTGAGTGTGTGTGTGAGAGACACAGAAAGATAGAGAGAGAGAGAGAGAGAGAGAGAGAGAGAGAGAGAGAGAGAGAGAGAGAGAGAGAGAGAGAGAGAGAGAGAGAGACAGACAGACAGACAGACAGACAGACAGACAGACAGACACGTGATCTCTGCGTCGGGTTTGCGTGTATTTCAAATCAGGGTTTTATAATCTAACCGTCAGTACTGACAATCTTCTCTCTTCTTCTTCGATCGCTCACGCACAGTTTCCTGTCAATTACGAGCGCAGATGCGTCATGCTTGCCGTTATGCGCCTAAGTAAGAAATAATTAGGCCCAGCATGTCCGACTTCGGGCTGGAGGAAATCTTTTTGAAAGCGTTTCAGTCTTGAAAACAAAAAATACACAGGAGACTTGGACCGGTCAGGCAGAAAGATAGTAGATGACAGAAAGCAAAAGGCAGAGGCGAAGAGAGTAACAGATAGAGGAAGCTACAAGCACAGAACTTCCAGAAGATGGGAGAACTATTTATACATAAAAGACCCCCATGTATCCCCACGGGGGAGGGGGGGGAGGGGGAGTTACTGAAATGAGTTTACTTTTCTTTCTAAAGGAGAGTGTCGCTCTCCTATCTGGCTCGTTCAGGACGCTGATTATTCTGTGGCAGAGGGGGCGGGTGCTACGAATGTGGTAGGGCTGGTGATATTGGACCGACGGGTGTCCGTAGACCCCCTCCCCCATCATCCTGGCTCGGGGGCGGGTAGGGTGGGTAGCGGTTAGAGGGGGGGGGGGGGGGGGGGGAGGGGGGATTGGTCACTATGTGGAGAGTGTGCTACGATCTACATCGAGAACACCACCGACAACAGAAAACAATTGCAGAAACAGGAAGAGCATGGACAGCAACAACAGGTCTCTCTCTCTCTCTCTCTCCCTCTCTGCTCTCTCTCTCTCTCTCTCTCTCTCTCTCTCTCTCTCTCTCTCTCTCTCTCTCTCTCTCTCTCTCTCTCTCTCTCTCTCTCTCTCTCTCTCTCCCTGTCTCACTGATGATTTGTTGTCATTGTTGGTTTTTGTGTGTATGTTCGCTTATAATGGAGTTCTTTGCTGATGATTTGTTGTCATTGTTGTTTTTCCTTTTGTAACCCCCCCCCCCTCCCCTCTGACATGGGCAGAAGGCCTGGATCAGTAAACTTTGTGAATTGTGAATTGTGTGAATCTCTCTCTCTCTCTCTCTCTCTCTCTCTCTGACACACACACACACGCACGCACGCACGCACGCACGCACGCACGCACGCACGCGCACGCATGCACGCACGCACACGCACACGCACACACACACACACGCGCGCGCACACACTTGGATCTGTTCGTGCAAGGGAGTGCCCTCTCAAAGACATGCTGGCCAATGGGTGTATGGGTGATAAGTTGCTACGTACGAGCGCCTCTGATCTTCCCACGGGACATCACTCTACTAACTGATCAGGATTTCCCCTTTAGGAAATTGTTATTCTCCTGTCTTTTTTTTTTTCAAGACACACTTTCAAAGATGGTTGTTAGTCCCCGAGCCGAAGGTTCGGGGAACTATTGTTTCTGTCTGGTCCGTCCGTGCCTCCGTCCGTCCGTCCGTCCGTCCGGCCGGCTATTCGTCCGTTTTTCTCAAAACCTATTCAGTCTATCATCATTAAATTTGGCATACTAGTTTGCTAAGATGCAAGCTATCCACTGATGTATTTAGTTTTACATTAAGGTCAAGGTCGCGCCAGGTACGGGGTTCAAACCCCGAAACACATAATCGCTAATATCTCGCGAAGTTTTGCATGTATTTCAATGCAGTTTTTTTCACAACATTTCTTGATGAATGGTCTATAACACAGTTGTCATGAATGTTTCTGTGCGCTCGTGTGCGCATGATCGCGCGCGCTCAAATCACGGGTCCGAACCCCAAGGCTATATATTAAAAAAACCTATTCAGTTACGTGCTGCTTTGATGCCTTTTTATGTAGTTACGTGCTGTTTTGATGCGTTTTTATGTATGTGTACAGCCGACACATTCCGATTTCGGAGTAGCTCGGCGATGCTGCGAGGGGACTTTGCAGCCACTCGGCGTTGCACTTGTTGTAATTTCTTTTTCTCTTTCTTCCTCCCCCCCCTCCCCTCTTTTTTCCTCTCCAATTTCTTTGTCGAAGAGAAAGCCAAACATCTATTTTTGCCGCGCACGAGAGGGTGAGTTGGGCGCGTAAGAAATTGCCTTTCAAATTAAACGTAACCTGACGTCAAGGGCTATGGACTATAACTTCACCTAAACAGCACGTTTATTTCACAGATAGATAGGGGAAGACGGGGTAAAAAGCACATGGGCGGGTAAGAAGCCCACCCCAATTATCTCATGAAATAAAGAAAAATTCAGTCAAATGTGCCCATGAGACGAATGCTAGACATTAACGCTCGTCTCATGGGCAAAATGAGACTGAAATTTCATGAGATAATTGGGGTGGGCTTCTTACCCGCCCATGCGCTTTTTACCCCGTCTTCCCCTAACGTTCATTCTGTTCTGCAATGCGGAAGTAAGATATCGTTGCTGTGCAGGAGAGGTTAAGATGATGTGGTGTTTTTGTGTGGAGAAGTTATTTGTTTTGTGCGTGTAACAACAATTGAAATGATTGGGCTACTTCAAAATATGTATTGTTAGCCTGCCAATATCCATCCCCCCCCCCCCCCCCCCACTTCTCCTGCACCCACCCCCCTTCCTTCTTTTCCTTCGCTTATCTGTCCATACTTGCTCGACGACTTTAGATGAAACAAGCAGCTCAAACAGGACCTTTCTAAAGGTCTCTCAGAGTACACGTGAACATTTTTTACTCTTTCCTCATGGCAACCCGGTGACATTCAAGTCATACTATATGACTGGCCTATCGCTGTGTCGCCACGGGGAAAGAGTGAAACAAGTTTCACGTGTACCTTATCGGAACCTTAAAGGTCTGCGTACACGTTAACATTATTCACAAATTAATATCTCTATTTAGTCCGTCACCAAGACGGACTATTGCGATGGGCTGGTTTGTATTTTTTCTTTTTTTTTCTTCTTTTTTTCCCCTTTTCTGTCTGTCCCAAGGATATCTCCCGAACCGCTTGACCGAATCGCGTCAAATTTTGTGTGAAGGTGTGCCTCCTTAATAGGAAGAGATCGGCGCAAACCATTTTGCCGTCGTGACCTTGACCTTGACGTACGACCTTGAAAACCGAAAATCTATTTTTAGCCATATCTCGGGCACCGATCAACATAGGATGTTGAAACTTGGTATGAAGGTGGTTTGGCTTATGCCCGTTCTGATGATGGCATACCGATCAAGGTCAAGGTCAAGGTCAAAAAGATCGCTGGAGCCTGAAAATCGGAGGGTCATTTTTGTCTCCTTCTGTCTGTCCCAAGGATATCTTTCGAACGGGTTGACAGAATCACGTCAAATTGTGTGTGCTGGTGTGTCACCATGAGAGGAAGGCATCCGCGCAAACCATATTGCCGTCGTGACCTTGACCTTGGCGTACGACCTTGAAAACCGAAAATCTTTCAGGGGCCATAACTCCCACACCGTTAGTGTTAGAGTCTTCAAATTTGGCATGAAGGTACTTTGGCTTATGCCCGTTCTGATGGTGGCATACCGGTCAAGGTCACGGTCCGGGCGATCCGTAGGCCTTGAATGTGGTAGGGGTCTACACATTGGGTTTTAAGCCATATTTTCCACATTGGTACTTGACAGAAGCGCTTCAGATTGTGTGTGGTACTGTATACCCTAGAGCATAAATTATCACCATGCTGACCTTGACCTGACCTTGAAGTGTGACCTTGAAAACCGAAATTTCCTTCTTTGCGCTATATGTTTCTTCTTCAAGCTGTATCTCGTGAACTAGAAGACAGAATCCCTTCCAATTTTGTGTCAGGATGTGACACTCTACGGGGTGTCGCAAGTGCGTGGCATTGCTGGTGACGGACATGTCTGCCGCTCGGCGACGCCCTTGTTTCTCATGGCAACACAGCGTTAGGCCACCCGCAATTTGATTTACAACTCACTGTGTTGCCATTATTATTATTGTTATTATTGTTATTATAATTGTTATTATTATTATTATTATTGTTATTATTATTATTATTATTATTATTATTATTATTATTATTCGTATTATTATGAACATTTGGGACGCCTAATCAATTCAATGCCCTAGGCATGGGAAAATAGTCATATTTTTGTGAATATTGTTAAAGTGTACAAAGATCTTAAAGGTGGACCCTGACGGATGAGTTTTTGCAGGAAACACGTCGAGATCACCAGAAAGACAGCCTTTTCAAGGATCGGAACACTCACTTTGCTTTGGTTTCCTAGAAATTAAACCGTCAAAACGGCGATTCCTCCTTGGCGGAGATGCCGGAAAGATAAGCCATTTTGGATGGGGTGGGTGAAGGTCACTCATTGGGGTTGAAGCGTTTTCTTTTTTTGTAGTGTAGTATAAAAAAATTGGAGCTGTTTCCTTTGTTGTGAGCGAAACTCCTTTAGATAAACTGCATAACATTTTTTAAAAAAAAAGTACAAAAGGCTTGTATTGCAAAAATGTCGTGCAAACGATTTGGTCTAAACGTAGGCGGCCATTAGAAAAGAGACGGCACATGCCTTCTCTTTGCGCGAAATAATTTGACTTCCAGCACCTCCGCCAAGGAGGAATTGCCGATTTGACAGTTTGATTGATAGGAAACCAGAGCAAAGTGGGAGGTGCAATCTCTGTAAAGGGTGTTTTCCTGGTGATCTGGACGTATTTCTTACAAAAACTCATCCGCCAAGGTGGCCCTTTAACTAAATCTAGTCTATCCTTAGCCGCAAACTCATCGACTGTTATCCGCGTTACCTTGATTCTACGATTTAAAAAAAAGTATTTTCTATTTAAGCTGCTATCCCTGGGGGTTTGGTACTACATCCCAAAGTGCAGCAGAATCTTCAACGCGATGAAGTTGGCTGCCTAAAGGGAAGAAGAAGAAGAAAGGGAAAAGAAAGAAGACTTAACCCTTTCACCGCCAAAGTCGCATTTTAACACCATGTGATTTAACACCTATGTTACTAAAAGGCATCAAATTGGGGTCTATTATCCAAAGGCCCTATTGTCTTAGTTTTGAGAAGTAAGGGTAGACCTTATTTTATGTTATTATGTCACAGAAGAATCCCCAATACTGGAGATGGTTTTTGTTCTATACCCAGATAAAATGAATGGATTTTTTGGGGGCTGAAATATGGCTGGCGGTGAAAGGGTTAAATGGGTTATTTTATAATACAAGTGGATGGCTTAGAACATTGGATTACATTTTTGCTCATAATGAGGGTTGTCATCAACAGTAAATCAGAGTTTTTTCAGTTCCTACTTCTTTTGGTTACTTCTCACGACAGCTGTAACCATCCAGGGGGCCGTTTCACAAGGGCTAACGTTACGTAGCGTCAGCGCAAATCGGCAAAAACGTGTAATAAGAAACACCCTTCGTTTGCTGATAGTTCGCGAAGCGCTCTGAGTCTGTCCCCAAAGTATCTCTCGGCGAACTATCATGGGGTGAATACATTTCTTGTTGTTGATTGGTCCATTAAAGTTTGGTTAAAATAATACTTTTTGGGACCCAATCAGACAAGAGCTTATTACATTTTTTCCGCAAACGTTTTCTAAAGTGTTTCTTAGACCCCTTTTGGCGTAACAGTTATTCGCACGGCGACCGTTCTCTAGTGAAACTAGACCCTGTATTCAATGCAATTTCAACAAATGTTTGTTTTCTCTCTATCGTTTTTTCCACTGAATCCAGAAGTAGGCACACCACTCCCCACTGATCTCTCGCATCTGACCTTGTCTCTCACTTTGCCATTATTTGTGGCCACTCCTTTACCTTCCAGGGCTGGGTGTAAAAAAGTATGTATACTTATCTCATTACCCTGTATAAATAAAATTTCGTTCGTTCGTTCTAATCTCTTGGTTTCAATATGGGTTTTTTGGTATTGACCAACAACACATATACATACAAATGAGACCAACAGAAATAACGACAGCAACAAGCTTGAAGCTTATAGTGTGCCTACTCAACATTCAGTCTCTAATAATAATATGGCGATTGGCAAGCACAGACAAAAACATAAACATATTTAAGAAAATAAACAAAAGTCAATTTTCAATATTAAGAGGAAACAAGTGCAACGCCGAGCGGCTGCAAAGTCCCCTCGCAGCATCGCCGAGCTACTCCGAAATCGGAATGTGTCGGCTGTACACATACACAAAAAACGCATAAAAACAGCACGTAACTGAATAGTTTTTTTTATATATAGCCTTGGGGTTCGGACCCGTGATTTGAGCGTGCGCGATTATGCGCACACGCGCGCACAGAACAATTCATGACAACTGTGTTATAGA
Organism: Phymorhynchus buccinoides; assembly: GCA_017654935.2. Taxonomy (NCBI): domain Eukaryota; kingdom Metazoa; phylum Mollusca; class Gastropoda; order Neogastropoda; family Raphitomidae; genus Phymorhynchus; species Phymorhynchus buccinoides. The sequence goes on along the minus strand of CM065687.1, from coordinate 38,944,911 downwards.
CCATTCATCAAGAAATGTTGTGGAAAAAACTGCATTGAAATACATGCAAAACGTCGCGAGATATTAGCGATTATGTGTTTCGGGGTTTGAATCCCGTAACTGGCGCGACCTTGACCTTAATGTAAAACTAAATACATCAGTGGATAGCCTGCCTCTTGGCGAACTAGTATGCCAAATTTAATGATGATAGACTGAATAGTCTTTGAGAAAAACGGACGAATAGCCGGACGGACGGACGGACGGACACCGGACGGACGGACGGACCAGACAAAAACAATTCGGCTCGGGGACTAAAAACAGGAAAGCAAATCAGGATCGTTGTTGACAGAATTAGTAGTTAAACATAAGAGAATACCTCAACAGCATGTCACTACAGTCTTATCCAGCTCTGGAATTGCAAGATTACTATAGTTCATGAGTTAATTAACTTTTTGTTTTCTTTGTCACTATTTTCTCTTTTTTTTCTGTTAATTTATTAGGGGTTGTTTTTTGCGTTGTTTTTTTCTTCAACATCCACCCACATACATTATATGCATAGTTACACTAACTCATACACACGCACTCATATTCACACACTGGACTGGACTGGAACCAATTTATTGTCAGAGTAACTATAAAAGCTGTACTGACATTGGAAAAAAAAAAAGGTCAAACAAGAAACGATGAAATTCAATAGAGAATAGAGAAATTATACATAAATTGAAACTCTCTCTCTCTCTCTCTCTCTCTCTCTCTCTCTCTCTCTCACACACACACACACACACACACACACACACACACACACACACACACACACACACACACACACACACACACACACACACACACACACACATACACACGCGCGCACTCACGCACACATACCTTTTTAAAAAAATAGTCTAATATCACCATTGTGTGAACATACTTTAAATTAAATCAATCAATCAATCAATCTCTACAGCAAACTGATGGAATCTCGTTCACGACATGAAATCTCTTCTTGTCTATCCGTGCCTTGCTGTTTTGTTTCTTCTTCTGGCTTCTTAAGTTTCTTATTCTCCTTCCCTCTGTTCATCGCATTCTTTCTTTCTTCCTCTCCTCCTCCCTCTTCTTCGTACTACTCCTTTCCCCTCTAATGCCTATGCTTCTTTCTTAAAGACCCCGCACGTCACGTGTCAAAATCACAGTCTCCGCGAGTTTTCCCTCTTACAGCTAGTAAGGAATCTTAAGAAATATTCAATTTTAAAAATGATAAAATGATAAATTTTAATTTTAAATGCCTCATTTGGCCCTTTGGTCCAGAGGGCGTTAAAACCTCTACTCTTCTCTCTCTCTCTCTCTCTCTCTCTCTCTCTCTCTCTCTCTCTCTCTCTCTCTCTCTCTCTCTCTCTCTCTCTCTCTCTCTCTCTCGAAATATTCATAGCATAAGAGGGAATGTGACACGTGACGTGCGGGGGTCCTTAACACGTCTTGATTTCTTTCTTTCTTTCTTTCTTTCTTCTTTTCTCTTCCTCAACCTGCCCCCCCACCCCCACCCCTCCTCCCTCTCTCCTCCTGCTTCTCCTCTTCCGTCTTCTTCTTTTCTTCTTCTTGCTCTTGTCCCTCCCCTCCCCTCCCCCACCCCCTTCCCTCTGTGTACAACTCTTAGCCACACCCCTCCGCCACTTCTCACCAAGCTTTAACAGTACGGGCTGTGCTGACAAACAGCCTGTGGACAGCCACCAAAGGGCAGGGGAAGGAAGCCATGTCACCCCAACAAAGCAAAGAGGTTCGAGAGCCCCCTCCCAGCTCCCCCCCCCCCCCCCCCCCTAAAAAAAAATTCCTAAGAAATACGATTACGTCAAATGGCGGGAAAAGGTGCGACACAAGCCATGGGGGTGCTGATTGGGTTAGGAATAACAAGTGTATCGCCGAGCGGCGCGGCAGATACGTTCCCGAGTGGCTGAACGTGGGCACATAACAGCAGCACGACGCATCTGCGCTCCAATGACAAGAAACTGAGCAGTTGCCCAAACAATCTTAATAAATAATAAATGTCTCAAAAATGTGTAGTTGTAAATGACCGTACACAGATGGTCCTATCGGCAGTCTGTGACCGTTGTGACCTTGACCTTTCTTGTACTAAATATTCGGAATTACCACAAGCCCGTGCATCTGCACACCAAAA
>CM065687.1:38932762-38937762 GCA_017654935.2 Phymorhynchus buccinoides | reverse complement strand
ACTCAGCATTACCAGTACTTGGCGTTGCCGTTTCTAGGCGTTACCATTACTAGGGAGAGCGCATCACTCTCAGAGCAGCGCCAACGGGAAATGGGGCCTTATAACTCCGCCTTTTCTTAACCGAATCGTTTCAAATTTGCTGTACTCAGCGTTACCAGTACTTGGCGTTACCGTTGCTAGGCGTTACTGTTACTAGGGAGAGCGCGTCACTCTCAGAGCAGCGCCAACGGGAAAAGGGGCCTTATAACTCGGCCGTTTCTTAACCGAATCGCTTCAACTTTGCTGTACTCAGTGTTACCAGTACTTGACGTTACCGTTACTAGGCGTTACCGGTACTCGGCGTTGCGCTAGTAGTATTAATTTGCTCCAAAGGTTTTCCAGGTTAGTGTCCAGATGGCTTACGGCGAGTACAGCAACAAGTTCATCGATGAATTTGGTCCTCGGTGATACCCTACCCTAACCATCCGCAAAGTTTATCGGTTATTCCTCAATACACCATCTTGAATCCATATAAGACAGTACACAAGTTGAAGCGATTGTGTGTAGCGGTTCACGAGACATAAGGTAGGGGAAAAGTTGGCGGTCGGAGGACTGACTGTTGCCAGTAACCAGCAACGCCCCTTGGTTATTATCTACATGTACTCCACGAAACACATACAGTTACCGTAAGTTAGTAATCACACCACTGCACAACAGTTTAAGCGATTCTGCTCAGCGGTTCACGATACTTTGGGAGAAACAGAGAAACAGACAGACAGACTCCAACGAATCCAGTATGCACACGCCAACTCTCTACATAGAAACGATTGACTAATCCGTTTATGTATATTATATTCTCTTTATTTGAATCCTCTTTGAAGTCGTGCCTGCGTAGAAATTGTATTTATTTATTTCCTTTTTGCTTTGTTTTCTTCTACTTTTTTTTTTCTTTCTTCTTCTTCTTCTTTTTCTTCTTCTCCTTCTCCTTCTCCTTCTTCGCATACGTCTACGTCTGCGCATTGAATTTTCAATCCAAAACTACCATCATGACCATAATTGTGTCGAAGCTTATTTGACGTGTATCGTGCCTTTTATCTTCTTCTGTAGTATACTCCCTTTTTACCCCCCCCCCCCCAATTTAAAAAAAAAAAAAAAATCATTCTAATTATTATCTTTTTTCGTGGATTAAAATGGCTGCTATTACCTTCATAGGTGTTTTTTGGTGTTTTTTGTGGGGTTTTTTTTGGGGGGGAGATAAAACTTGCTGCTAATACGGTACCGTATTGATCTTGGCTCTTGGTGGTTGTGGCGGGCTGGATGAAGCCTACCCATAGCGTTGTAGACCGCCAGATTGGCTGGACTTGTCTGTCACAGTCACTATGGCCACCGACTCTTAGTGAAGCTAATATACAATGAGATGGAGAGAGAGAGAGAGAGAGAAAAAGCGAGAGAGAGAGAGAGAGAGGGGGGGGGAGGGAGGGGGAGAGAGAGGGAGGGAGGGAGGGAGAGAGAGGGGGAGGGGAGAGAGGGAGACAGAGAGAGAGAGAGAGAGAGAGAGAGAAAGAGAGGAGAGAGAGAGAGAGAGAGGGGAGGAAGGGAGAGAGAGAGAGAGGGGGAGAGGGATAGAGGGAGAGAGAGAGAGAGAGAGAGAGAGAGAGAGAGAGAGAGAGAGAGAGAGAGAGAGAGAGAGAGAGAGAGAGACAGACAGAGAGAGGGGGGAGAGAGAGAGAGAGAGAGAGAGAGAGAGAGAGAGAGAGAGAGAGAGAGAGAGATAATAAATTAATAGTTTTTCTTTATTGAAGAATATACTATTAGACAAAGCAACAATGCTTTTTTGTTTGTGGCTCAAGCCACAAACCTATAACTCACTTTGTCGGTCGGTCTGCCTGTCTGTCTGTCGGTCGGTCCAAAATTGTCGCACTTCAAATCGAGGCTACACTTCAAATTGAGGCCGCTCTTTAAAATGATGTATTTTAAAAGCGTACAAAATAATAAACATACGTAATACAGACACTACAACAGACACGACGAGTATGCGGTGCTTCTTTTGATGAGTATAAGTAGGATACATAGTTTTAAATGTTTTCCAAAAGATATAAAAAGTTACGAAATGGTGCAGAGATAACATTCTGGTTTACAGATTAAAATTATTGAAAAGCCAGGGGAGGTGACTCATGATTGGGAGTGGTAAAAATAGACCGCGTGCCACAAACTATTGCGATTTCGCGCTTGTTTTTTATCCAGTCCGCGTGAAGCCAACAACAGTACCCCCTGAAGCTTCGCTCGGGAACTAATAAGAATGAAGAAAATGAAACAAAACATAAATAAAAGAACATTAAGAGAGAGAGAGAGAGAGAGAGAGAGAGAGAGAGAGAGAGAGAGAGAGAGAGAGAGAGAGAGAGAGAGAGAGAGAGAGAGAGAGAGAGAGAGGTGGTATGTAAGCCCACAGACAGACAGACAGACAATCAGAAAGGAGAGGGAAGGAGCTACTATGCTAGCACTGCAGGGATTTGGCCGTGGGTGAATCTAAGTAAGGGCTGGTTAAATGACACAGACAGCGTCTGTCTCGTGTTAAACTTTCTTACAAACAAACAAACAAGCAAGCAAGCAAGCAAACAAACAAACAAAAAAATAAAGAAAGAAAAACACCTCCTCTTTGCCATCCGTCCGCCTCCCCTTTTCTCCAAAGCTCTTGTGCAATGTATCTGTCTATAGTATTGCCGTTAAAATATCTAGATACGTCTATAATTCTATGTTATGTCTATATCATTCTCGTTAAAATATCTATATATGTCTATATGTTATGTCTATATTATTCTCGTTAAAATACCTATATATGTTATGTCTATATTATTCTCGTTAAAATATCTATATATGTCTCTATGTTATGTTTATATTATTGTCGCTACAATATCTACATATGTCTATGTTATGTCTATATTATTCTCGTTAAAATATTCATCTATGCCTATATTATTGTCGTTAATGTATTTATATAATGTATGTCTATATTGTTCTCGTTAAAATACCTATATATGTCTATATGTGATGTCTATATTATTCTCGTTAAAATACCCAATTTAGGTGAAGAAGAAAAAGTACACACAACTTACAACACGCAAGCAGTAAACGCTTTTGCTAACTTTATCTTTCATAAACTAATTCACAAAAATAACGCATTGTTGTAATATCAATGTGGAAAAAAACCTCACTTTTGTGAGTCGATATTTGATCAATGTTTGCTTATTATGATAACTAGCGCAACGCCTAGTACTGGCAATGCACCGTACTGGTAACGCCTGGTAACGGTAACGCCAAGTACTGGTAACGCTGAGTACAGCAAATTTGAAGCGATTCGGTTAAGAAACGGCGGAGTTATGAGGCCCCGTTTCACGTTGGCGCTGCTCCGAGAGTGATGCGCTCTCCCGATTCTCTTCGAATTTGCTGGCAGGCTTTGCCCGGGCCATAGCAAGCCTGATAGCAAATTTGAGGCGATTCGGTTAAGAAACGGCGGAGTTATTCGTGAAAAGGTGAAGCGGCGTCTAGCGCGCGCGTTTCTGAACCGATTCGCTTCTGATTTGGCACACTAATAGTGACCTTCCACGGTCATCTATCCACCAAATTCGAAGGCAATCGGCCCAGAAACGCCGGAGATACGGGCGCCGAGAGGCCGGCGGATGCGCGTTTCGCGCATTTGCGAAACCGCGCAAATGATACGGCCGCCTCGGTTGCCGTTGCCATCGCCCCGTGAGGGCTCACAGCAAATTTGAAGCGATTCGGTCGAAAAACGGCGGAGTTATAAGGCCCGTTTTGTGTTTCAGACAGACACACACACACACACACACACACACACACACACACACACACACACACACACACACACACAGACACACACACACACACACGGACAGTTAGCTTTTTACTATATGATAAGTGGACAGAATGCAAGTTAGGGGTTTCAAAATGCAAGGTCAACAACAACAACAACAACAACAACAACAACAACAACAACAACAACAACAACATCTTGATACAAATCAAATCGAAGCGCACACACACACGCTGAACATTCATGACGCATTTAAGACGAATAAGAACATAACACACTAACACACGTTTGAGAAATGGTCCTAAATGCAAGAAAAAGGAGGGACAGAAAGAAAGAGCTTCACTGACGGGGAAACAGGTGGGTTTTGAGGTTTGATTTGAAAGCAGAGAGGGTCGGTCGCTGACCCTCTCTGCTTTCAAATTAAACATGGAACCAGCTATATTTTCAGAAAAAACATGGAGAAAAACGTTTGTTCTGTACTGAGTAGCACACCTTGATTTTAAAAGCAATTGCTTTTTTTGCAACAGTTAAATAATATCATTCTCCACACATTACTCTTAAACACACACCAAAACATAAGGGGTCAGAATAGTAGTCGTGAAGGGAAGAGAAGAGAGGGAGAAGAAGAAAACACGACACAAATGAAAAACGAAATAGTGTGCTGATGCGAAGGAATGATTTAGGGGGCAGTAGAATCATAGCCATAGTAACTGGAAGGAATAATTTAGGAGGCAGTCGAATCATAGCCATAGTAACTTGATGGAGGAAGGATTAGGAGGCAGTAAATTCATAGCCATAGTAACTTGATGAAGGAATGATTTAGGGGGCAGTCGAATCATAGCCATAGTAACTTGATGAAGGAAGGATTAGGAGGCAGTAAATTCATAGCCATAGTAACTTGATGAAGGAATGATTTAGGGGGCAGTCGAATCATAGCCATAGTAACTTGATGAAGGAAGGATTAGGAGGCAGTAAATTCATAGCCATAGTAACTTGATGAAGGAAGGATTAGGAGGCAGTAAATTCATAGCCATAGTAACTTGATGAAGGAATGATTTAGGGGGCAGTCGAATCATAGCCATAGTAACTTGATGAAGGAAGGATTAGGAGGCAGTAAATTCATAGCCATAGTAACTTGATGAAGGAAGGATTAGGAGGCAGTAAATTCATAGCCATAGTAACTTGATGAAGG
>CM065687.1:38925262-38927762 GCA_017654935.2 Phymorhynchus buccinoides | reverse complement strand
ATGCGGTATTGCTTTAATTTAGTAGTATTTAGTATTTAGCTATTGTTTTTGTCTGGTCCGTCCGTCCGTCCGGTGTCCGTCCGTCCGTCCGTCCGGCGTGCCTCCGTCCGTCCGGCTATTCGTCCGTTTTTATCAAAAACTATTCAGTCTATCATCATCAAATTTAGTATACTAGTTCGCCAAGATGCAAGCTATCCACTGATGTATTTAGTTTTACATTAAGGTCAAGGTCGCGCCAGTTACGCGGTTCAAACCCCGAAACACATAATCGCTAATATCTCGCGAAGTTTTGCATCTATTTTAATGCAGTTTTTGTTCACAACATTTCTTGATGAATGGTCTATAACACAGTTGTCATGAAGTTTTCTGTGTGCGCGTGTGCGCATGATCGCGCGCGCTCAAATCACGGGTCCGAACCCCAAGGCTATATATAAAAAAAACTATTCAGTCTATTATCGTCAAATTTGGCATACTTGTTGCACAAGATGCAAGCTATCCACTGATGTACTTAGTTTTACATTAAGGTCAAATTTACGCCATTCCGATTTCGGAGTACCTCGGCGATGCTGCGAGGGGACTTTGCAGCCGCTCGGAGTTGCACTTGTTATCTCTTGTTTTGGGATTGGGATGGTTTTTTTTGCTTTAAGTCGAGGTCATCATTTGTTGTAGCAGCTTCAATTACGATTCTTGTTCCGGATTGGTATATCCACAAATATAAACAAGGGCATCTCCGAGCGACAGCAAACGCATTGTGACAATGAAAACCCCCTGTCCCCCCCCCCCCCAACCCCCCAATAAACACACCACTTTCCACCCTTACAGAACGCATAAAATACATAGCCCAAAATTTGAAGCGATTCTGTTCAGTAGTTCACGAGATACAGCTGAACTTTTATACAAACTTCCTTGCACCAAGTGATGTCCTCTCCCCCCCCCCCCCCTTCAATAAACACACCACTTTCCACCCTTACAGAACGCATAAAATACATAGCCCAACATTTGAAGCGATTCTGATCAGTAGTTCACGAGATACAGCTGAACTTTTATGCAAACTTCATTGCACCATGGTACACCACCACACAAAATTTGAAGCGATTCTGTTCACTAGTTCACGAAATAAAGCTGGGGGGAAATTACATAGCCCAAAGAAGGAAATTTTGGTTTTCAAGGTCAAACTTCAAGGTCAAGGTCAGCACGGTGTTGATTAACGAAAGGAAGCTTCCTTTTCAAGCTGTCTACCCCTCTGCCAATTTTAATCAAAATCCAAACAGTAGTTTTTAAGATAATCGATACACAGACAGACACACAGACACACACACCGATCGCAATACCTCGGCCTCTGGCCGGGTAAAAACACACACCCAGACAACTAATATGGTTGGTTATATCTTTATCGATTAAAAATTCGGGACTTTCCCGGTGTTGCAGTACCTCCAGGATCTTATATATATTCATGGTAGACCAAAAATATCAAGATAAAATAGGTGATTTTATTACCGATGAAACGATGAACGATAGGCCTATTAAAAGTGAACCCTGACGGATGAGTTTTTGCAAGTAGAGAACACCATGAAAACATCGCACCACTCACTTTGCTCTGGTTTCCTAGAAATCAATCCGTCAAATCGGCGATTCTTCCTCGTCGGAGATGCCGGAGGGAGAAGCCATTTTGGATGGGGTGGGTGGAGGCCAATCCCATTGTGGTTGAAGCTTTTTCTTTTTTGTAGTGCAGTCCAAAAAAAAAAGTTATTTCCTTTGTTGTGAGCGAAACTCATTTAGATAAACTGAATAAAAAATGGTCAAAAAAATAAAAAAAAGGCTTGTATTGCGAAAATGTCGTGCAAATGACGATTGGTCTAAACTCAGGCCGCCATTACAAAAGAGAAGGCACACGTTCTTCTCTTTCAGTGAAATAATTTGACTTCCAGCACCTCCGCCAAGGAGGAATCGCCGATTTGACGGTTTGATTTCTAGGAAACCAGAGCAAAGTGAGTGTTGCGATCTCTGTAAATGGTGTTTTCATGGTGATCTCGACGTGTTTCTTGCAAAAACTCATCCGTCAGGGTGCCCCTTTAAAGACCCCCCACGTCACGTGTCACATTCCCTCTTATGCTAGGAAGATTTCTTAAGATTTCTTACCAGCTATAAGAGGGAAAACGCGTGAAAACCGTGATTTTGACACGTGACGTGGTGGGTCTTTAAACCTGTAAGCGCAAAGCATAAGGAAAACCTTCGCCAAGGGTGATTAGGGACTACTCGGGACAGCACTTGGCAGCTAAGAGGCTGTTGTGCACATTTTCCCCTACACGTAAAATTAGATTTACTCTCCGTTTTTGTTGCAGGGTAGAGGGGTGTCTAAAGCTTTAAATATCCTGCAGTCAAATATTATCATGTCCATCTTCTTCTAAAGGCCTAACGTTTTAGTGGAAAAGGTCTAAACAAACCCCTTAAAAGTTAACGGAATTCCATAGCAAGAACTCGTAAAATGTCACGAAAGAAC
>CM065687.1:38917762-38920262 GCA_017654935.2 Phymorhynchus buccinoides | reverse complement strand
CTCTCTCTCTCTCTCTCTCACTTTCTTTCTCTCTCTCTCCATCTGCCTGCCTGTCAGATAGTCTGTCTGTATGTATTCTCTCTCTCTCTGAATCTGCCTTTCAGTCAATCACTCTCTTCTCTCTCTCTCTCTCGTCCTCTCTCTCTCTCTCTCTCTCTGTTTTTTTTTTCTCTCTCTGTTTCTCTCTCTCTCATCTCTCTCTCTCCCCCTCTCTCTCTTTTTCTCTCTCTCTTTCTTTCTTTCTTTGTCCTCTCTCTCTCTCTCTCTCATCCTCTCCTCCTCTCACTCGTCGTCTCCCTAGTCTCTACCTCTCCCTTCCTCGTCTCTCTCTCTCTCAGTCATCTCTCTCTATCTCTCTCATCTCCACTTTCTTTCTCTCTATCTCTCCATCTGCCTGCCTGTTCAGATAGTCTGGTCTGTATGTATTCTCTCTCTCTGTGAATCTGCCTGCACATTCAATCTCTCTCTCTCTCCTCTTCTCTTCCTCTCTCTCAATGCCTCTCCTCTCATCTATTCTCTCTCTCTCTCTCTCTCTATCTCACTTTTTCTCTCTCTCTATCTGCCTGCCTGTCAGATAGTCTGTCTGTATGTATTCTCTCTCTCTCTGAATCTGCCTGCAAGTCAATGTCTCTCTCTCTCTCTCTCTCTCTCTCTTCCTCTCCTCATCTCTCTCTCTCTCTCTGCTCGTCTCTCTCTCTCTTCTTCTCTCTCTCTCTCTCACACTTTTTCTCTCTCTCTAGTCTGCCTGCCTGTCAGATAGTCTGTCCCTGTATGTATTCTCTCTCTCTCTGAATCTGCCTGCAAGTCAATGTCTCTCTCATCTCTCTCTCTCTCTCTCCCTCTCTCTCTCTCTCGTCATCTCTCTCTCTCCTCTCTCATCTCGTCACTTTCTTTCTCTCTCTCTCTCTCCATCTGCCTGCCTGTCAGATAGTCTGTCTGTCTGTATTCTCTCTCTGTGAATCTGCCTGCAAGTCAATGTCCTCTCTCTCTCTCCTCTGTTTCCTCTCTCTCTCTCTCTCTATCCATCATCCTCACTCTCTCTCTCTCTCCATCTCTATCTCTCTCTCTCTCTCTCTCTCTCTCACTTTTTCTCTCTTCTCTCTCTCCATCTGCCTGCCTGTCCTATAGTCTGTCTGTATGTTATCTACTCTCTTCTCTTAATCTGCCTGCAAGTCTATGTCTCTCTCTCTGCTCGTTCGTCTCTCTGTCTCTCTCTCTCTCTCTCCTCTGTCTCTCTCTCTCTCCCTCATTCTCTCATCTCTCGTCTCTCTTCCGACTATTCTGTTCCTCTCTCTCTCTCTCTCCATCTGCCTCGCCTGTCCAGGATAGTCTGTCTGTCTGTATTTCTCTCGCTGTGAATCTGCCTTGTTTGGCAAGTCAATGTCTCTACTCTCTCTCTGCTGTTTTCTCTCTCTTTCGTCGTCTCCTCTCTCTCTCTCTCTCTCTCTCGGCTCCTCTCCCTCAGTTCCTCTCCTCTCATCTCAACTCATCATCCGTCTCCTCTCTCTCTCTCGTCTCACTCACTTTTTCTCCTCTCTCTCTCCATCTGCCTGCCTGTCAGATAGTCTGTCTGTATGTATTCTGCTCTCTCTCTGAATACTGCCTGGCAAGTCAATGTCTCTCTCCTCTCTCTCTCTCTGCTCTCTCTCTCTCTCCCGATCTATCTCTCCCTCGGCTCGATCTCTCTCATCTTTCTCATCTCTCCTCATCTCATCTCCTCTCTCTCTCTCTCTCGTCCGGCACGCAACACCATGTCGAAATAGCAGAAGCGCTAATACGGGATGCACAGACATAAAATCTAATGTCAAAAGAGACATTTTTTTTCCCCAAAATGGGGGGGGTTTTCCCCTCTGTTAGGGAACGCACCACACCCAGACGTTCAAAATCGATGCACGCGCCAGTGTTGGGTGGTAAGAGACTCATTGTCAAGATGGGGGTCGAAAGGCATGAAGCAACGTCTATTTTGACACAATACACATCGCACCTTATATGTGCACAGAGGAGAGAGAGAGAGAGAGAGAGAGAGAGAGGAGATAGAGAGAGAGAGCGGAGAGAGAGAGAGAGAGGAGAGATGAGAGAAGAGATAGAGAGAGAGAGAAGAAGAGAGAGAGAGAGAGAGAGAGGAGAGAAGAGAAAGAGAGGATAGACACGAGACAGAGAGATAAGGTGCGAAAAACAGAGGCAAGCTGGACAGAGCAAATATGCTTTGTTTCTGTCATCGTTCATACGAAACGAAATGACATAATATGATAGTTATATGGATCGTAAAGGATAGGGATATAGAGAGAGATGAGAGAGAGAGAGAGAGAGAGAGAGGAGAGAGAGAGGAGAGAGATAGATGAGGAGAGAGAGAGAGAGAGAACCAGACATATGAGCAGACAAGGAAAGAGAGGAGAGAGAGATATAGAGAGAGAGAGAGAGAAGAGAGATAGAGAGAGAGAGAGATGAGATAGAGGGAGAAGAGAGAGAAGAGATAGAGAGAGAGGGAGGAGGAGGAAGA
>CM065687.1:38912715-38917262 GCA_017654935.2 Phymorhynchus buccinoides | reverse complement strand
TCCCACCATTAAAGTCGCTGGGGATTAGTATCCCAATCAGGCTTGCAAAAGTCAAACAATCTCATTCTTTATCAATTTTGAGTTATGAGTATTTTCATGATCTCTAACATCTTATCTTTCATAATATAAAGGACCATCTTTAATATGGTCTCTAAATGATCTTTTCAGTGCTTTAAAACGAGTAGGTCAGTGCAGTTTCTTCAGCTAGGCTAGACTTTAGACTATTTTCTCCAAACGGTCGACGCTCACCCTACTAAACTTTAAAATCATATAGTAAAAAGCCAGCTGTCCGTGTGTGTGTGTGTGTGTCTGTGTGTGTGTGTGTGTCGTGTGTGTGTGTGTGTGTGTGTGTGTGTGTGTGTGTGTGTGTGTGTGTGTGTGTGTGTGTGTGTGTGTCTGAAACACGAAACGGGCCTTATAGCTCCGCCGTTTTTCGACCGAATCGCTTCAAATTTGCTGTGAGCCCTAACGGGCCGATGGCAACGGCAACCGAGGCGGCCGTGTCATTTGCGCGGTTCGGCAAAAAGGCGAAACGCGCATCCGCCGGCCTCTCGGCGCCCGTAGCTCCGGTGTTTCTGGGCCGATTGCCTTCGAATTTGGCAGGAAGATCACCGGGGACGGTGACTATCCGTGTACCAACCCGGAAGCGAATCGGTTCAGAAACGCGCGCGCTATACGACTCCGCCGTTTCTTAACCGAATCGCTTCAAATTTGCTGTACTCGGCGTTATCAGTACTTGGCGTTACCGTTACTAGGCGTTACTGGGACTCGGCGTTGCGCTAGTGCTCATAACTTTGGAACGGACAAAGATACAAGAATGGTTCTTGTATCATAGAAAGAGAATTGTCTGACGTTTTTAAAGGTATAATGTTCTCAGAATGGTCATTTTGACACTTAATGTCCCTTTCGTGGTGCTAGGGTCACATATGTATTTATGAGATTTTTTGTATCAGCCATTTCTGGACGACTCATTATACTAGTTTTCGTCGGTTCATTAACGTGTCTTACATTACGCACCGTTTAGGAAGGAGGGAAGGCAAAGTGCTGAACCTATGCTATTTTGTTCTCAGAAATAACAGCAACAATGACATAGGCTAATTGGGCTTCAGCTAGCCAAGCCTCCAAGAGTTCTGTTTCGCGCAACACACTCTTCGGGCTGCCCTTCTTAATCTAGGCAATAAGCTGATAAACTAGCACGGAATAATGCAAAGGTCACTTTGTGCAACTGATGTTACTAATAACTGTGCATGCAGCGAGCTTTAGCCCGTGTAGCAATGTGTGCGATGCGTGGGCCGTACTGAATGCCAAGGAAAAACAAAGTGTTGGAGAGTAGGGCAAACAAGTCCCTCCACCGCAACAATTAATCAACGGGACAAATCGATCAGCTTCATTAATACCACCAAACGTACCACCAAACTGAGTCTTTGGGATGAGACGTCGAAAACCGAGGTCCCGCGTGCTCATGCACTCCGAGGACGTTAAGGAACTCAGTAGGAACGAAGTAGTTGTGAGATGGTCAAAAACTTCTCCTCGAACACCCCCCCCCCCCCCCCCACAAACCCATCCAGCCACACATTAATTTCAAAATACAGCATCAACCGAAGGCGGACATGCTATGCTGGGTCTAACTATTTCCCAGGCGCATAATGGCAGCATGACGCGTATGCGCGCGCTCATACGGCAGGGAACTGTCTGAGCGAGTAACGACGACGAAGAAAATAAACACACAAACAAATAAACTAACAAACAACAACAAAGGCAGCGGCACTGCACTAGTGGCGATGCGCTCTGCAGGTAAAGGGCCACACGAGTTTCACAAAGATGGTTCCCCGTGACTGTAAATGAAGATAATACATGTATTATACAGTGGAACTGCAGCTAATTGTTTCCAACCCCAGTCGATAAACATCTATTGCTGTTCTTTTCTTCCCTCCTTCCTTCCCTTTTTCTGTCTTTGTTTCTGTGCGTCTGTCTGTCTGTCTTTCTTTCTTTTCTTCCTTTCTGTCTGTCTTACTTTTTTCTGTCTTTCAGTGTGTCTGTCTGTGTGTCTTTTTTCTTCTTTTTTTCGGTCTTTCTTTCTGTGTGTCTGTCTTTCTTTCTTTCGTTCGATCGTTCGTTCTTTCTTTCGTTCGTCCTTCCTTCTTTCCTTTATTCCTTCCATTCTTTTCTTCCTTTCTTTCTTCCTTCCTTCCTTCCTTCTTTCCTTTATTCCTTCCTTTCTTTTCTTCCTTTCTTCCTTTTCTTTTCTTCCTTTCTTTCTTTCTTCCTTCCATTTATTTTCTTCCTTCCTTTCTTTCTCTTTCTTCCTTCCTTCTTCCTTTCTTTCTTCCTTCCTTCCTTCCTTTTTTGGGTCTTTCTTCCTTCCTTTCTTTCCTTTCTGCTTATTGAGGCCGAATTGCCACAAAACGAAAGGGCTATGAACAAACTATACCACAAAACACTACCAACCCTCCATGCACTGTACAAATATGGCTTGAAATGGCTTTATAGCTTAAAATGCCACTGTTAATAGTGTTTACTAAAGCCATTTCAAGCCACATTTGTACAGTGCATGGAGGGTTGGTAGTGTTTTGTGGTATAGTTTGTTCATAATTATATTCCACTTCGGTGTGTGCCACAGGCATCCAATATTGGATCCACTGCCAACTCTTTATGCACTGACTTTCCAGTTCTTTACATGTTGGGTTCAGGGAGTAGCTACACTATAAGGTTTACTTGCATCCCTTTAATTAGAGGATCACCTCAGTGGTTGGCTCTTTCTACCCACATGTATTATTTTTTTCAAATCGCTATTTCCGCTTTTTAATAACTTATCTATTTTACCCAAAATATTCTCATTTTTCTTTTCACCTTGTGCTGGTTTGCTTAAATTGTGGACTTTTCGGCCTAGTACAGAGAAGACACCATTCTTTTATCAGAAATGTCTTCCTGTTGGGGTTGATCCACAAGATAGTGTTTGTTAGCAGATATACATACTGACGAGAATTCCATAAATTTGAAAGAGATCTCTCTATGTACTTGATCATACACTGTCTGTCCCCCATTGGGACAAAAAGTAAACCAGCACAATCTTTTACTTTTATTTTACACAGTTAGTGGTGTTTGTGGTTTGTTTGATCAAAACGAAAGGGCGACAGTTCATCGACACAGAGATGTTGAGGTCCCTGGCAATTGGAGATGGCAGGGTGGATGGTCAAAATGACTACATTGGGGGGGGGGTTCTGTCCACGGGTTCAGCTCGTAAAACGCTTGCCTGCACCCTCCCCCTCCGAACCGTTCAATTGAAAGTGTCAGTTATCGCGAAAACTGTTTCCACTTTTAAGATCACAGCTGTGTGTGTGTGAAATATTTCCCTTTCCCAGCCCCTTCTTGTAATTGTGACAATTTTGAGCAATCCTATGTAATGTTTGTTTATGTTATGATTTATATACTCCCTCCCCTACCCATATGTGATACGGGCACAAGGCCTAATCATTAAAATGTTTGAGCTCTCTCTCTCTCTCTCTCTCTCTGCTATCAAACGTAATTTTATTCAGCTTATCAACTGTATTTGCATAGCGATAGATATCGTCAAAGAAGAATATTTTGCTATAAACACAACCGTGTCTTGATCAAAGGGACATGCTAATCGCAATGCTAAGCATACGTGGGTTCCGAGCGTCTCTCTCTCTCTCTCTCTCTCTCTCTCTCTCCTCGTTTTTGCCTTTAAAGACCCACCAGATCACGTTTCAAAATCACGGGTTTCACGTGTTTTTCCTCTCATAGCTGGAAAGAAATCTTGTGACCAGGTTTGACTCGCATGCAAATGGCCCCAAATTGAAAACGAAACACAATTTTAAAGAGCAGCCTCAATTTGAAGTTGGGGGCATTTGTATGCGGGTCACAGCTACCCAAACCAAGGGACTTAATCGTGGTGGTTCAGTGGGTCTTTAAGTTTGTGGCATATAAAGGGGAAAAGAACAAGAACATCTTATTACGCTTGAAATTTGAATCAAACATGCAAGGACTTAAAAAAAAGACGGGGTAAAAAGCCCATGGGTGGGTAAGAAGCCCATGCCAATTATCTCATGAAATAAAGAAAATTTCAGACCAAATTTGCCCATGAAGACGAATGCTAAACATGGGCAAATTTGACTGACATTTTCTTGCATTAACATTCGTCTCATGGGCAAATTTGACTGAAATGTTATTTATTTCATGAGATAATTGGCACGGGCTTCTTACCCGCCCATGGGCTTTTTACCCCGTCTTACCCTATTAATTCACCGATAACGACCCCGTCGATCGTTGACTTCTATGACGGAATGACTTGAAAGAAACGATGGTTATCGGACTGAATAAATCATACCTAGGGTGACAGGAGCACTCGCTCATTCGTGGTCATCTGTTTAACTATTGACGGCTCGCTCGCTCCCTCGTCACCCCCATAGCCGTGTTTTGAAAAAAACCAAAACTCCCCCGTGGAGATACCGGGGGGGGGGTCTTTCGTCAAAATAATACCCCCCCCCCACACACACACACACACACACACACCTTCTGGAAGTTCT